>JAJEJO010048248.1:105849-397535 GCA_020662805.1 Glaucomys volans | reverse complement strand
AGAGAGAGAGAGAGAGAGAGAGAGAGAGAGAGAGAGAGAGAGAGAGAAATGTGCAGTTAACACGCACATTAGTTTGGAAGACTCCTAAATGTTCTCCCGAGTCCAATATCTTGCCTTAATTTATTAGCTACTGTGCCCAGAGAGACTGTGTGAGATATAATGCAAATATAATTAAAGAAGGTCAGTGATATCTTGCTTCTGAGTCCCTGGAGGGTGACCAGGGTAGTGCTGGGAGCAGGGCTGGTGAAGCCTGGGAATGGGGCACCACTCAGGGACCCTCATGGGAGGAAAAGCCTCATTAAAACATTCAGCGGCAGAGAGTGGGGTCAGGAGCCAGTGTGGAAATGGTTGGAGTAGATTAACAGCTCCTGGGTGTGTGGTACTTGAGAGCATGAAATTGGGTGGGGATACTGATGGGGAAAGATCCACCTAATTATTACTAAGGACAGGATTGTATGTCATAATGAGTTGCAAGCTTTGTAAACCAATAGATCTGGATTTGTCTTGGCTTTACCACCATTAACTGAAGACTTCAGACAATAGAAATCTTTCTGGGATGATTTGCTCAGTTGTAAAAAGGGGATTCTCTCTCTCTCTCTCTCTCTCTCTCTCTATATATATATATATATATATATAATTATCTCTCTCTATATATTTATCTATCTATTCATCCATCCACATCCATCCGTCATCTATCGAATGTATCCCACCCTTCCCCTCAAATTCATATGTTTGAGGTATTAACCCCGATACATAAGAATGTGACTGTATTTGGACATAGTGTCTTTAAAGAGATAATCATCCTTCTCTTCATCCTTCCAGCCCTGGGAGCAGACACTCTGTCCCTCCTAATAAAATCTCTGGCGTTGAAAAAAAAATAAAGAGATAATTAAGTTACAATGAGATGATTATGATGGACCCAATCCAATATGACTGGTGTCCTTACACAAAGGGGAAATTTGGACATAGACACATACAGAGGGAAAATGACATGAAGACACAGAGAGAAGACAGCCATCTACAAACCAAAAAGAGAAGACTGGAATAGATTTTTTTCCTTGTGGTCCTTCAAAGGAACCAACTCTACAGCTACCTCGATCTCCAGAACTGTGAGAAAATAAATTTTTGTTTTTTTAAGCCACCGAATCTGTGGTTCTTTGTTATAACAGTCCCAGCAACCTGATCCTTAGAGGGAGTGTGAAGATTAAAAAACTAATTTATAAAATACACTAAAGCTTATACAAATATTCATTATATGGCAGCTGTAATTATTACTATAATTATTATTCACAAATAACAATAGAGCTGGCTCTACTTTATGTAAAGACAAATCCTAACTCATGTGTATTATTCCATTATTAAGAATATCAACATTAACTAATTTCTTTGGTTAAAAGAATGTCAGAGGTCCCTTTGCTTCCATTCTGATCTTTAAAACATGCATCTTTCTTTATGTTGATTAAAACTGACCATTGAAACTTTTTTTTTTAATTTGTAGGCTCAAGTGCTTCTCTTTAATTGCAAGAGATTGAAACTAAGTGTATACTGTTTCTCAGAAAAAGTTTTGTTTTATTTTTAATGTCAGTTTTGTCATATTTTCCAATGATTTGCTCCCTACCCCCCAATAATGGAGTGCTGAAAATCCATTTAAATTTCAGATTCTAAACAAGTGGACAAATTCTATGTGTTACTGTTCTTTACGAACACATTCTATAAAACATAGTTTTATATAACTGCTCTGTGCTGTAAAAACTCAACTTGTTTCTGGAACTTTAATTATAATTTTAAAATATGCAAATTACTATCATTGTCTCTATTTAGTTATGAACCAGCTGCTTCTAAACAATTAACAAATAGATAATGTAAATGTAATTAGTTAGAAGCAATACGGTGCTACAGAGAATAAGAAACTGAATTCTATTTACGATATTCTAGATTCTGCTTTTTCTGTTGAGTGTATGGGAGCTGGTACCAAAAAATAAATTGTACATTATTATTGCTTTTTTCTAACATCTCTACTCATTTGCTAAGAGCGAAATTTATCTTCTTTGTCTCTCTTGCAGGGAAGGTTATAATCCAAAGAGAAAATGATCTTTATTGGTTCTTATCTATCCAAGGAAATGCTGCACTTGGCAGTTGAAGTAAAGTGAAGAAGAACTACTAGCAGAAGATACAACTCACTCTCAGGAGAAGAAATAAAGTATCAGTAGACCACACCTCTAATGACTGGTAAATTATAATGCCACTGCTCCCATAAGGAGTTGGGGCCTAATACCCCACCCCATGAATCTGGGCTGTACTGGGCTATACCTTCAGCAATCTTTGGTCAATAGAATGTGGGGAAACAGTATGATTTCCAGGAGAGGCTTCAAGAGCACTTCTAATTTCTACTTTCACTTTCTTATAGCATTTCTCTGAGATTTGCACGTAAAAAACATCGTCTAGTCACCTTGCAGATGACAGACCACATGAAAAGAGACCCAGCTGACAGTCAGCATTAACTATCAGACACATGGGTGAAGTCATCTTAGACTATCTGGCTCCATTCCCTGGGAAGACTAGGATAAGAACAAAGTAGTCAAATCTGGCCCAAATTTCTGATCTACAGAACTAAGAGTCAGTAAAAGGAATGTAAGTCACTAAGTTTGGGTTTCTTTGTTACACAGCAATAGCTAAAAGATACAAAAGCACATAGGTCATAGAAAAACATTTTTAAAAATTTAGCACTCTGTTATGATAAAAGCACTTAATAAATTAGGACTAGAATAGAATTTCCTCAACTGGATAAAGAATATCTATGAAAACCCCATAGTGAATATCACATTGAATGGTGAAAAACCAAAAGCTTTCCCTCCAAATTCAAGGCCATGAACAAGACAAGGATGTCCACTCTCATTACTTCAATTCAACATCCTACTGGAGATTCCAGTTTGGACAATTAGGGAAATAAAAGAAATAAAAGACACCCATATTGGAAAGGAAGAAATAAGACGTTCTATCTGCAGATGAAATGATCTTATATATAGAAAATCTAAAGGGATCCACTAAAAAATTATTAGAACTAATAAGACTCTTGTTTTGTTTTGCTAAACAGAATACTGGAGACTGGGTAATTTATGAAGAAAAGAGACTTATTTCTCATAGTCCTGGAGGCTTGGAAGTCCAAGGTCAAAGGGCTAAATTTGGTGAAGGTCTTCTTGCTGTGTCATAACATGATCGAAGGCATCACATGGCAAGAGAGAAGAGTATGCAAATTCAATTTTCTCTTCCTCTTTTATAAAGCCATTAATTCCATCTTGGGAGCCCCCACTCTCATGATCTCATCTACCTTTATCTCCTAAAGGCCCCACTTCCAAAGATCATCAACATGTGAATTTGGGGATTAAGATTCCAACGCATGAAATTTTGGTGGACAGATTTAAACCACAGCAATGAGATAGCAAGGATACAAGATTCATAAACAGTTGTGGTTCTACACATTTGCAATGAATAATCAGAAAACAATATTAAGAAAGCAATTCCATTTACAACAACATTAGCAAGAATACTGACAAATACATTTAACAAGAGAAAAGCAAGATTTAACAAGAAATTATAATGAAAACTCAATACTGATGCAAAAAATTAAAGACCCAAGTAAATAGATATTCATAGAAAAGAAGACAGTAATGTTAAGATTGATCTTAGATTCAACACAATCCTTATCAAAATCACAGCTGGCTTTTCTTTCTTAAAGAAATTAACAAGCTGATTCTAAAATTTATACAGAAAGTTGAAGACCCAGAAGAACTAAAACAATTTTGGAAAAGAACAAAATAGGAGGATTTACACTTTCAGATTTTAAAACTTACTGTAAACCTACCGTAATCAAGACAGAGTGTTACTGGCATAATGATAGACATATAGATAAATGGAGTAGAACTGAGAAACCCAGAATCCTTTATGTCAATGCTTAACTGATTTTCAATAACAATGCCAAGACAATTAAATGGAGAAAGAACAGTCTTTCTGAGAAATGGTTCTGGGACAAATGAATATTCATATGCAAATTCTTTTGGAATTCATATGGAATTCTTCTGGAAATTGGAGCCCTACCTTACTCCATAGACAAAAGTAAAGTAAAAATGGTTGATTGAAGTGCTAAAACTGTACAACTCCTAGAAAAAAAAATCATAGGAGCAAATCTTTATGACCTTGAATTTAGGCAATGGTTTCTTTGGCACAAAAATAAAGAACACAAATGACAAGAAAAAAAAAAAGATAAATTAGGAATTATCAAAACAGATAACTTGGGATTTATCAAAACTATGAACATTTGTGCTTCATAGGATATCATCAAGAAATTAAAAGGAAGACTGGATTTAGCTGTGTTAAGGTGATTGCCTAGCATGTGTGAGGCCCTGGGTTCAATTCTCAGTACCACACACACAAAATTAATATTTATTTTTTAATAGATAAAATAAAAAATAAAACACTTGAATCATAACAAAACAAAGACCACAGTGACATACCACTTTATACCCACTAGTATGGCTATACTAAAGAGGACAAACAACAAATTTTAGGAAAAATGTGGAAAAATTGGAACCATTGTATATTGCTGGTGGGAATGTACAATGGTGTTACCATTTTGGAAAACAATTTGACACTTCCACAAAATGTTACAGATAGAATTGTATCATAGGACACAGCAATTCTACTCCAAGGTATACACTAGAGAAATGAAAATATTTGTCCAGACCAAAATCTCTACAAGAATGTTTAAAATAGTAGGGTTCATAATAAGCAGAACATAGAAACAAGTCATATTTCCATCAAAAATTGTGAACTGTAGTAGAGTTGATAGAAGAATAAAGTGAATACTAGAACACCCTCACCTAGATTCACCAATAATTATCATTTGCAAAAAATTGTTATGTACATTGATAAAATATTTTCTGAGACATGATCCATATTCAAATTTTGCAGTTATCCCCTACCCCACAATGATTCCTTTTGTTCACTCAAGATTCTATTAGGGATCTTATGTTATATTTGATAATGCTAAATTTGCTCTGCTGGTGTTTATCACACCATTGTTAATGCACCGCTTTTCTGTGTGTAATTAATATGTGGACCAGAACTTTGAGACCATGTAAACAACCTGTTCCCAACAACTTTCACCCAGTGATTTTATTATCCATTGATGATTCTTGTCTGAATAAATTATTATTGTATATATGGCTTCAAAATGATGATTTTTCTGTCATTCTTTCTACATTTGTTAGTTAAATTTCTTCTATAAAAAAGGAGTTCACCACCTTTGTCTCCTGTCCCTGGTTTTTGTGTTTACTTTACTTTTGACCTGATTTTTAAATTCAGTGTGTGGAATTGGTTGCTATTGTTTTTTTTTTTTTTTTTTTTTGGTACTGGGGATTGAACCCAGGGGCATTCCACCACTGAGCCACATCCCCAGCCCTATTTTGTATTTTATTTAAAGACAGGGTCTCACTGAGTTGCTTAGTGCCTCGCTAAGTTGCTGAAGTTGGCTTTGAACTCGCAATCCTCCTGCCTCAGCCTCCCAAGTGCTGGGATTACAGGCGTGCGCCATCATTGTTTTTGATGATAAGTTTGACCCACGTGTCCAGTGGGAGCCCTATGAAGCCGGCTTCTGAAAACTTAGAGCATGCTGCCATAAGTCTTCAAGGTCTTTCCTGCTTCTGGCAAAAGAAGATGTAACCATCTCACTTTGAACTTTCCCAACCCAGAATTGGAATTTGCCAACTTGCTGGGCAGCCCTGAATTTTTTTTGAAGTGGGGTATGAAATATAGTCTTTGCACCTTTTCTCACGAATCCCTGGAACTCCTAGGTCTGTATGTACTTCACTGTTTGGATATGTCATGGTTTCCTCAACCAGTCTTCTCTACATGGACAATTATGGAAGCACTTTACTATTTCAAATGACACCACCATGAATGACCCTGAGTTTGTTGCTTTATATGCTCAAAATGTAAATGCATTTTAGTTTCATTAAGATAGTTTCAAATTCTCCAAAGAAGTTGAATCATTGTGCACACCCTTCAGGGTGGAAGCATGCCTGCTGTCCTAGAGCCTTGCCAACAGCAAGTACTATCAAGTGTTTGAATTTTTGTCAATCAGATAGATGAGAAAGGATATCTCAGGGTAATTTTCTTTTCTTTTCTTCTTTCTTTCTTTCTTTTCAAAAATGTTTTAAAATGGTATGGTTTTTTTAATACCTTTATTTGTTTGTTTATTTATTTATTTATTTATTTATTTATTTTATTTACTTATTGATTCATTGAACACAAATGGAGTACAGCTATTGTTTCACTGGTTGTACACAAAGTAGAGTCACACCATCTGTGCGTTCATGGATGTACACAGGGCAATGGTATCTGTCACACACTCTGTTATTAATTTTACCCCCCACCCATATTTGTTTATTTTTATGTGGTGCTGAGGATGGAACCCAGTGCCTCACACATGCTAGTCAAGTGCGCTACCACTGAGCTACAACCTCAGCCCTCTCAGGGTGACTTTCATTTGTATTTATGTTAATGAGAGTGAATTGGGGTGTGTGTGTGTGTGTGTGTGTGTGTGTGTGTGTTTGTAAACTGTGTCTTTTGTCCAGTTTCCTGTTGGGTTGTTAGTCTTTATTTTTCCCTTGACTTTTCAGAGTTCTTTTAGATTGGAAAGATTTACCCTTTACTGACCTATCTATTGCCAAAATCTTCTCAGCTTGTCACATGCCTATTGACTTTGTTTATGATGTGTGGTGTGTGTGTGTGTGTGTGTGTGTGTGTGTGTGTGTGTGTATGTTTAAAGTTTTCCAAAAAGTTTTTACATTTTATGTATTTAAATAGGATCAATCTTTTTTTTTTTTTTTTTTTAAGGTTTCGGGTCATGGATATAGAGACTGTCCTCATATCCAGTAGATAAAGAAAATCACCTTATCCTCAAGGGCAAACTCATCTCTCTTGAGTTTGCTTGAATTTCTTATTAGATACAATTTTTAAAAAGTTTTTTTCCTTCTTCCCGATACAGTAAAAAGAAATATGTGTGTGCATGTGTGTGTGTGTGGTGGGGGTGGGGGGCGGGGCAGGATCAATTTGCCTATCTGATTCCACTGTTAGTATTTTCAATAACAATAAATGGAATAAAGGCATTATAGTGCTACCCAAAGCAACAGTTCACCATCCCCTGTCTCCATTTCATTCCTTTGGGTATATGAGAGAGTTTTTTTCCTTTTTCTTTTTTTGGTATGTTTTACCCACTATCCATCTTAAAGATAAGACTTCAAGCAGAAATTTTGTTTTGTCCCAGGTTATAAAAACATCAAACAGCTGTATATTGAGTATATGCCATTTACCAAGCATATAATGTTAAACTCACTTATTTTTAATGCACAACATCTCTGGAAGATGTATTGTTTAATTTACACCCAATGAAAATAAGTGTCAGACAGGCTGAGTAGTTTTTGTATGGTCTAGGTTTGAACCTAACTCTGCTTTGAGATAAATAAGCTTTATGATTGGTTATTTATATGATTTTTTTTGGTGTATAATATCTATCACCCCTAGAAGTTTTGAGCTCCATAATAAGCAAAGGAATTAATCCTTTGCTTCCTACCACAGTGTCCCAGAGAAATAATAATATGTAAGTAGTAAAAACCAATATTGTAGGTCATACCAGATTGATTTTTTTTTAAAAAAGGATAATAAGTGAAAGAGCAAAGTCAGCATTTCTCTAGCTCTTGTCCTATTAAATTTTGAAGACCACCATGTTTATTCCAATGCTTCAGGATCATCATGAAACATCTGCCATTTATTTCCTGGTTTCCATCAATGATTCTACAGTTAAGGACATTGGTGTTCGTGTCAATGCCCCTGCCAAGGCCCGGGGGCAAAACTGCTTATACTGTGTCTTCTCTAAACCAGGTGTAAGTTATATGGGTGATTTGGAGCAAGGAACAAAGAATCTTTTCTCCCCTGTAAGTTTGGAACCAGTCGAAAGATCATTATGAGCCGGAGGGGAGGGAATAAAAATATGAGCTATACTTAGTCATAAAATCTGCATTGCAATGATTGGCATTAGACTTAGTCTTCTTATAAGGTGGTTTTTCAGGGAAACCTATGTATCGAGCACTACACTATTTTAGCCACAAATTCCCTCCCTTCATGGAGCTTAAAATCTGGAGATGCATAATAAGCAGGCTTAACACCTAAGTAAGTTATAGCGTATAAACAAGGTAAAAAGTTGCTATGGAAAAAAGCAAAGAAAAAAGCAAAGTAAGGTGGATCAGTGGTATGGGGATGAGGGAAGCTCAGTATATCAGGTGGTCCTCACCAGCAAGATGCTGTTTGTATGGGAATGGAGGGAGCTGAGGGACAGTCATGTGCATAGCCTAGGGAAAAGCATTGTAGGCAGAAGTAACTGTAAGTGTAAAACCCTGCCTTCCATGTTTAAAAAAGAGGTAGAAAGTCAGTGGAAGGATTGCAGAGTGAGTGAGGGGAGAGGAGTCAGATCTAGTGTCTGAGAGGTCATAAAAGGTAGGTTGGGCAGAAACTTGGGACAAAGGTAAAGGTTTTTATTTTGAATAAAATGGGGCAGGAGCCTTTGACAAATTTTTATTTATTTATTTATTTATTTGGTACCAGGGATTAAACTCAGGGGCACTTGGCCACTCAGTCACAGTCCCAGCCCTATTTAATATTTTATTTAGAGACAGGGTCTCACTGAGTTGCTTAGTGTCTCACTTTTGCTGAGTCTGGCTTTGAACTTGTGATCCTCCTGCCTCAGCCTCCTGAGCCTCTGGGATACAGGCATGCACCACTGCAGCTGGCCTTTGACAAGTTTTGAGTGGAGGATTGACGTGAGCTGACATGTTTTAACAGAATCATTTGGTTTGCTGGTTGAATATAGATTGTTGGAGGCAAGGAGAGCAGCATGGATACAAATTAGGAGCCTGTCGCAGTGCCAAGTCAGCTTTTGCTGTGTGACAAACTACCTCAAATTTAGCTGCTTTAAAGTAACAGTCCTTTGTTTTTTCACCTTCCTGGGCTGGTGGTTTGTACCGCCTTCGGCTGTAATGGCTTGTATTTGTTGCACATGGTTTTGTCTGGGCCTATTTCCAGGGCCAGAACCTCAGCTGGGAGGGCTGAGATGACTGGCTCTCTCTCCCCAGAAGGTCTCTCATCCTAAAAGAGGCCAACCCATGCTCACCCACGTGGTAGCAGCATTCTAACTGTAGAGTGGAGGTGTCAGGGCCTGTGCTCAGAACTTAGGCAACATCACTTCCATCTCATTCTGTTAGTCAAAGCAAATCACAGGTCCATCTCACCTCCAAGGCATAGGGAAACAGCCTCCACCTTTAGAAGAAAGAAGTTGCCAGTAATTTGTGGCCATTTTAAACCTACTGTGCAGTAATTCAGGCAAGAGATCGAACTGGTTTGGAACAGTAGGATAGCTAGGGAAGTGGTAAGAATTAGTTGAGTTCTAGACATAATTTGAAGTCAACAGGATTTCCGGTCAGATATCACATGAAGTATTAGAGAAAATGGAATTGAGATGATTCTGGGATTTCTAGCCTGATCTGGAAGGATGAAGGGAATTGGAGTCACATGAGATTAGCAACTGATATTCCCCTGGATTATGTTTTGATCTATGTAGATGTGAAGCTGCATGCTGCAGCTCTTCTCCAGGGGCAACCCCCCCCTGCTAAGTTCACCACACCTGGCGAGGGAATGCAACCTCTTCATGGACCATTAGATCCTAAGAGAATTACAGCCCTGCATTGAGCATGGTCAGGTGCTGCTTCCAAATCACAAATCAGATAAGACTTCCTCCTATGGGAAGAATGAGTGTTAAGAAAGGGGTCCGGAGGCTGTGAGCCCCAGAGCAGGGAATGATAGCTCCTTCCTATTGGGCTGGGTTAGGTGACCACTCAGGGCCATTTTATGATCCTGTGTACCCCACCATCCCCCCACCCCCACTGCTGGTATCTGCTGATGCATAAACTACAATCAGATCATTTTATGCTTATACTGCCTTAGAGATTTTTAAGAAATAGTTATTTAATGTGCTTTCAACCCTAAGATAAATGATTCCACCCAGAAAACATGTTCTCACTAGCTTCTTCTATCAAATAGCATTACATTAGTCAAAATAATAATGGTTTCAACACTACAGATTTTATTCCCATGTATAAAAGAAGACTAGAAATAGTCAGTCACCGAGCAGCCCTACCTTCTGTTGTTCTGAGGGTTTGGAGCTTGTTCTTACATTTGAAAATGGTTACCAAAGTTTTAGCCATCATATCTATGTCCAGGCAGCAGGACTGAGAAAGAGCAAGAGAAGGTCTTCTCCCTTAATAAGGAGATTCCCTGAAGAGTACATAATGCTTCCTGTATCTTATGACCAAAAATTAGTTACATCACCACTGTTATCTGCAAGGGAGGCTAGAAACTGTGGTCTGAGCTGATAGCAATGTTCCCAAAAAACACTAGGGTGACATTATTAAGGAAGGACAAGGTATTGGGTGGCAACTAGCAGTCTCTGTCATATCCCCTTAATCAGAAGGGGACATAGGTCTTAAAGAAAGATTACTGATGAATACCT
The DNA here is from genome assembly GCA_020662805.1 of Glaucomys volans. NCBI lineage: Eukaryota > Metazoa > Chordata > Mammalia > Rodentia > Sciuridae > Glaucomys > Glaucomys volans. The sequence continues at coordinate 386,917 of JAJEJO010048248.1, read as the reverse complement.
CATAGGATCCTGGCTTAATGCTGGTTTCTTGGGTAAGATGCAATAGTATTGTTGTAGGACTTTTGTTTTCTGTTTTATTTAATAATATTAGGCCAGCAGGTGGTGGTAAATATTTCTTAACCTACTAAACTAATAAAAATTCCTAATCATTTAATTTAAATCATAATACTCTGTTTTAGCATGGTTGAAAGGCTGGGACCTGGGTCTGAAAGTTTGCTACAACTTGCTGTAGGTATCAGGTAACACATATCAAAGAGCTCAATAAATAGGTAACAAACAGTGCCACTGCCTTCCTCTCTTCCTCTCTCCCCTTCTTCCTCTCTCCCTCTGTCAAGATTCTGTGTGCCTGCAGAGACCTCCTTGAGATGGACAGCTTCACAATTACTTTTCAATGCTAACCGTGTCTGGCTAAATCCAAAAGGATATTAAGTGTGCCTGGGGGACCATTTGCTGACTTGTGTACATAATCTGGTTGAGGTTGCCTAGGTCTAGAGTTTTAAGTAGGGCAGCTCTTATGTGAGGATGGAGGTTCAGAAATAGCTTAGAAAAAACATGCCCTCACTTCTAGCTCTGGACATAAGGAGTTGTCTTTTTAAAAAAGTAAATATATCAGGCTTCTGACTGGGGAGATTGTAGGAAGAGACTCAAGAGTGGTTTGGGCTTCCTGTGCCCTCGATTTTACAAAAAGGGCAATTGTTTCAGAGGCAGACCCACAAAATCCTCTATATCCTCTTCAGCACTGGGCAATTCCCATCTCAGCAGTTGCTTTGGAAGTTGCTGCCTGAATCATGTAAACCATGGACAACAAAGAGCAGAAGGGAAGCAGTTTTGTAAAACATCTGTATAGTGTCCACTTCAAGCCGTGGTCGGGGGCGGTGGGGAAAATTAACAGTTGTTTTGACAGCCTGAGTCTTTAAGATGAGGCATTAAAAAGTACTTTCCACATGGTTAAATACAATTCCTCTTCCTTCTTCAGAGTTGAGTTGTAACAATGGTTCATTACCATGTACAGGCTTCTTTATCTTGACTGTCTCCATAGCTCACACAGGAAGATATTAATCACAGAGGCCTTTTGACATTTAAACGATGAGAGTACCCACTAAAACGCTGATAGCCTCATCACATACTAGGGATATTTATTAGCCCTGGGAATTTTGGGGATTAAACATAGGAGTGATTTTGTGGATTACCTCTTTACCAGATCCTTTTATATGGGCGAATGGGGTCTTTGCTCACTGGGAGGTGAATGCAGGAAAGGAGAATGGTGTACTGGGTTTAGAGTAGGACTGCTTGGTTCAAGCCCTGCTTTGGAAAGCAGAGTGATCTAGGTAAGTGTGAAGGGTCCTCTAAGATTCATAAGCCACAATTTTGGGTGTCAGGCATTGGCTTGGTTGTCTCCGCTGTGCTCTGATATTTAATTCTCATGCTGACTCAATGAGGAGTCCTCTGTTTTCTGTATTCACATGGAATGCTTATACCTTATAAGTTATGAAAAGCTGTGTAAAGGCTGTGTAAACCTAGGAAATTACAATTTATGACTTTTATGAGTTATAAAAGTCTGCATAAACTTAAGAAATTACTCTTCTCTTCATTCAACAGAAAAAGACTCCACAGTTCACAATGCTCCACAGAGATTCAAAGGTTCAGAGATGGTTGGAAGGGGAAAAGTCTCTGCAATAAGAGAAAAATAGTCTTAGTGTTATAAAAAAACAGTCAAGGAAATAAAACCCTATGTAAAGAGAAAACAAGTTTGAATCTGAGCAAAGCTTCCATTTTCAAATGTCCAAGGAATTGATGATATGACAGGCAATTGGATTGACTCACTCAACTCCATTTTGAGTCATGTTCCCCTTGGTCTGTTTCTGTCCTAGAGATCATCAGTTCAGGGCTTGCAAAGTCCACTCCATGAAGCAATGGGGAATGTAGCACAGCACCCTCCCACATAGCAGCTTGGACGAAGGTTATTAGCTCCTGGAGGGCAGCAGGGGTTCTGCCAACCTGTCCTGGTGACCTCCCCGCCACTTCCATCAGACAAACCCAGGGTTTGAGCACTTTTGTTAGTAAATGGGTCTGCTCTTGGACAAAGACCTGAGTCGAGGGTTCAGAGGACGATGTGACATAGCACAACACGTGGCTTCATTGACCCCAAATCACACCTAAAGGACTCTCCCTCCCACAAGGTTCTCATGGAAGCTGCTCCAGATTCTCTCCCACCTTCTCTTCTTTGTCATCTCCCGGCAACCTCCTCTCTCACTATCCCTTCCCTTGCTAAGACCTTTCTTCTCCCTAAATTGTGCAATCTCTGGGCCCAGTCTTTTTAAAAGAGCAGAGAGAAAATGGTAAATAATGTACTTATAACTTAATTTTTTTTCTATTACAATTCAAACAATACAGAAGTTCAAAATAAAATATTGACACTCGTCCCTGCCCTCTTGTCCCTCAATCACATTCACCAGATGTAAAAGACTGTCTGCAAAAGGTGGCCTTGGAACCTTCCAAACTTTCCTCTATTTAAATGTTATCTTCAATTTCAAACTTTGTATATAGTTTGAGCAGAGATGGAAAAAACGGTTTTTTCAGAATCTGTCAACAGTGTGTGCCTGTTTTTCTCGGAAGAGACTGCTCTTTTGTTGGGAAAACAAAACACTTTCATGGGCTTTTAGAAAATGCAGAGAGTGGGTGCAGAGCCTGGTCTGCAGGGCAGAGGTTGAGACTAGGAAGCACTAGGAAGATTTGCCTGATGCCCTTTCTGGGTGGAGACTGGGATAACCCTGGCCTTCCTAAGGATCTTTGGAAGTACCAGGGAGGTCATTGGGATTGGGAGCCTAACATCCTGGAGGAGGAAGGTTTGAATTATTCTAATTAATCTCTTCAGATGTCAGAGAAGGCTATGGAAGTGGGGACGGTTGCAGTGCCTGCTCTGTGCCCTAGTGTTTCCCCCTCACATTCTCTCTTAGACATCTCTCTCTGTCAGATCTCAAGAAGGAGTTCAGGGGCTGGGGATATGGCTCAGTTGGTAGAGTGCTTGCCTTGCATGCACAAGGCCCTGGGTTCAATCCCCAGCACTGCAAAAAAAAAAAAAAAAAAAAAAAAGAATGAGTTCATCAAAACTTTCTGGTAGGAGTGAGTGAGGTGCCAGTCTAAAACACCAGGGCACAGCTCATTCATAGATGAAAATAAGTGGGTATCACTGAGCAGATAAGTCAATTAACTTCGCTTCAAATGTAAATGCCCCTGAAGGATCTGGAAGTGTATTTTAATGACCTGTCTATGTCCAAGTGGAGAACACATCCCAGACCCAGACTGAGCCTGTCTTCTCTTCTAGACTTTAATTTCCTCTTTTGAACAAAGGGACAATGAGGCATCTGATGGAACAGAACATGTTGTGTGGTTGTTAAATTAAATGTGAAAGGAAAAAGACTGAGGCTTTTAAAAAGAGTGCCCAATTTTCCCATCAACAGGAGGCCTCTGTAAAATCTTTGCCCAATCAATACCGGCTCTGTCTTGGGCTGTGAAAAGTCTGTCAGGAAGTAAGGCCTGAGGTTAGCTGAGGTCTGTTGCTGGGCCCCACCTTGACCTTTGGTTTCTTCTTTGGACTCTGCCCTTGGCACAGTTTCCCCTTCCTTTTTGTACCCCAGGTCTTCCTCTCAAGTCCTTGTCTAGAAACTCACCTATTGCCCTAATTCCTGAGACCCCAGTTACAATGAACGGAGGGTTCAATTGGGAGTTGAAAGCTTTTGAGCTTAGGCTTTGCCATTTAAATGGCTACATCTTACATTTTCCCAGCGGAAGGCAATAATGGGTCCTTACAATCCTTGGAATGACAAAGGGTGGATCGTGTATCTGGATTTGCTTCATAAATTCTAAGGGCTACAGCAATGCAAAGGAGCTGACGTGAACTTAGGCATTCAGATGCACAATCTCTCTTACTGTGATTTTGACTTCGTAGAATGCCACTTCTGGGCCTGGAATAGGTATGTAAGAAACGGTGTTTTTAAGATTCAGAAAATATTTAAATCCACAGAAGATTGGATTGGGCAGGGTCCTTGGACATCATCAAATTAAATGAGTCCTCCTAGCTCATTTTATGGGTGGGAAAATGGAGGCAGGGCAAAGCCCCACTCCAGGCAGAGCCAGGCCTAGCTGGCAGGCTGCTTGATGCTTGGTTCTGCTCTTCCCTCCATCCGGGATGCTGGTTCCACCCTGTGGTTTCTGGTTCAACTTGGGGGGAGGGTGAGTAGCCCAGGCTAACTCTCCTTATAAACTTATATCTAAGTCAACTAAAGAGCTGTCATGACTGGCCACCCAGCTCTTACATGATGAGGTGTTTTTAAGGCATTTCTAATAGGTAAAGTGTTTTCTTGGCAGAATATTGGTTTAAGCCCTGCCCCCAAACCCCCATTAACTTCTGAGACATGTTGGGAAAGGACAGGCCTCGGCAAGACTGTGATAAAGAATGAATTGGTCTCGGGGCCTCGTCCCAAGTGGTTTGCTTTCTCCGCAATGCTGCTGCCTCCTCTTCCCTCTTCCATCCTCAACTCCATTTGATGTTGCTTTGTCACCCCAAGACATCATTATGAGAAATTCCTATAGATTCAAATCTCTCCCAGCTCCTTCTCTTTGTGCAAATGTGCGGTCCCTCATCATCAACTTCTATACGGCTCTGCTTGGGAGGATAGTGTTCCAGACTCTGAGATGTTAAGGACAATGGTGGTCCAACGTCTTTATTTTTCCACGTGATAACTTCGCAAGATGGCTCTGGTGAATTTTATTAATTGTAAAACAATATAATGACGACAATAAATGAAAAAGCAAAAGTCCTGCCGACTGTTCCACCCTCTAACATGACTACTGTTTCCATCTTCTGAGTCCCCTGCTGCTCTTTGCCCATATACTGTGTGTTTGGCTGAGTCATAACTCAGAGTACATTTACAATTCAAGCCTCTGCTTTCATCTGGAACTTTCTATTAGTTCACCATGTTACTGCCTAGATTTCAGAGTCATCATATTTAACAATCATATAATATTTTCTACCATTTCTCTATCACAATTCATTTAACCTTCTTCCAGTTTTGTATGTGTGGATTACTTCTGATTTTCCTTCATTACCAGAAATATTGCTTTGAAAAATGGATACTTTTAGTCCCCTTCTTCTTTTGAATGATTTCTACAGAATAGATTCAAAAGAACTGGATTAGTGAATCAAAGAATAAGAACAATTGTTGGGATGTGCAATTTTTTTTAAATTAAAAATTTTTTTAGCTAACACTTACTGGGCTAGACTCTGAATTGCTCCAGAGGAAAGTCATAGAGCTTACATTCAATAAACTCAATATCTGGTCATCAAAAAAATGCCTGTTTTAATAATCACCCCCACTGTTCAGGGTTTAATGTACATTATACCACCAGGTGTTTGCGTATTTTATTTTAACTTCTCACTGTTACCAAGGAGGAAAATAACAATTACCTTCCTATTTTGTTGATGAGAAAACTGAGGTTGAGAGAAGTGAAGTAGTTTGTTCAAGATCACACAGCTGGTGAGAAGCCAAGCTGGGATTCAACCTGGGTTGAATATAATCTGACTTCAATGTTCGTGAACTTCCTGTTAGGCTACCCAGTCCCTCCTCCTACAGGGTAGTTTTTCCTAAACTTTTCCCCCAAATTTTTGTGTAGTGTTGCAGTTTGTCAACAATGTGAGTTAGTATTTCACCTCTGCTCTCTCAGTGTAAGGTGTGATTATCTGCCTACCCAAAATTGTAGCTTTTGTAGATGTAAAAACATAAGCATTATTGAGCTTTTAAAGAATAGCTTTCAAGGTCTTAACTGAAAGGATTAACAAATATGATGCTTCAGAGAGCACGAAAAGGCTCTCTCTCAAACAGTACCCTGGAAGCTGCTGATGATTCCCAGGGATTGGCCTTGATAACAAGGGCAGAGCTGGCTCACATGGATTCTGCAACTGACTGTCCCAGATAATGTCATCTTCCCTAACATAAGGGGATTTTGTGGGATGTGCTTAATCATGATGAGATTTCCATGTCTCTGAAGTTCTTCGGCTTATTGGGCTATTTCAGGGCATGTGAGTTGCATCATAAAGCATTTTGTTTTAAAATAATTTTTATTACTCAGGGAATTCATATTTATTGTAGATAAATCATGTAATCCAATAAGCCAAAATTAGATAAAGGCAGTCATACTATTTCAGAGCTACATTATCACTCTATTTTGTAGTACAAAGCGTGCATGCACACACATACACACAACTTCACCACACAGAATTTCCTGTGAATTTTCTGTGAACTGGTTTCTGCACTCAATATACAGCATAAACATCTTTCCAAGTCAATAAAGATACTGCTATAACATATCTCCAATGGCTACATGGTGCTTTATTGTGCCATAATACACCCAATATATTTTCTGTTATTGGATATTGAGGTAGATTCCCTTCCTCTGCCTCAGTGCTGAAATGAACACTTTTACAGTTAAGTCTCTTAGTCAGATTCTTAATAGATTTCTCATGATAAATTCTTGTAGTTGGTGGGTCAGAAGGCATGTGGTCTTTAAAAGACCTTTTGTCAGTATTTATAAATTATCTGTCACAAAGACTTTATCAGTTTATATTCCCCAAACTCTCAAACAACACTACATATAATAATTTATTTTTTTTCTGTCATTTTAGTAGGTCTCTATATGATCTCATTTTATGTGGTGTTTCAATGGTTAAAATGAGGTTGAATTGAAAAAACATGCTCATGGGTGAAATGCATCTTTTTTAGTATTATTATTATTTTAATTAATGCAATGTGATTACACATAATAGTGGGATTCCTCATGCCATATTTGAACATGCACATAATGTACTTTGATCAATCTCATTCCCTACTACCTTTTTCTCCCTCTTCTTCTCTCATTCCTGATCTGCTTTTCTACTCTACTGATCTCCTTTTTATTATTATCTTAATTAATGCTTTATAATTATATATAATCAGGATTCTTTGTGGTATATTCATACATGGACAAAACATAAGCTGGTAGGTGTCATTCCCTGGTACGTCCCAATGTCCTCCCCTCCTCCCTCCCTCTCTATCCCTTCCTCTATTTTATTGATCTCCCTGTATTTTTGTGAGATCTCCTTTTAAAATTTTTTTTTCTTGTTTTCTCTCTAGATTCCACATATGAGAGAAAATACTCAATCTTTGACTTTCTTGGTGTGGCTTATTTCACTTAGCATGATGTTCTCCCATTCATCCATTCACTGGAAAATGACATAATTTCATTCTTCTTAATGGCTGAAAAAAACTTCATTGTGTATATATGCCTCATTTTCTTTATGCATTTGTCTGTTGATGGGTAGCTGGGCTGGTTCCATAATTGGCTATTGTGAATTGCACCACCACAAACACTGGTATGTCATGATAGTATGCTGATTTTAGTTCTTTGGGATGATTCTAACTACATGTTAGACCAAATGCATTTTCCAACTTGCCATGTTTAGTTACACTAGCTTCAGTGGACCATGAGGTCTGGGAGCTTTGATTATAATAGGGCTCTTTATGAATATGGCAGCCATGATGAATACCTTGGAGAGAAAAAAGTTACAGGAAGAGATTTTTCTAGAAGTAGGATTTTAATATGCTGTTATGGCTGGAATCAAATTACTGTTGAAAGAAAAAATGGTAAAAATCAAACTCTCTCATGTTTAACCTGAAAGACCTTCAGCAGCTGTGAGTTTTGGAATGCAACACAGTTATCCATCAATATACCAATGAGGGGTGGGTGCTGGTGACTAATTCCAATACCATTTCTATTTGTTGGTTCTAAAATTCAGCAATCTGTTTCCAAATGTTACTTTCTTCTCAGGAGAGTCACACATTTTAATTAGGCAAGGAGGGAGTGGGATGTTCCATTGCCTGCCAGATGACACTTCTGGCTAAGAAAGGAAATCACTAAAAACATTAAAACCATTTAAAATACAGCTGCCTTTGTTTCCTGAAGTGAAATCTCTCAAGGAAGTCTTAGCATGATTAGACTGTAAGAAAGATTTTACATTTTTCTAATGCTTACTTTGGTAAACGCCTTTAGAATTGTGAAGCAGAGATCCTAGAGTTTATAGCCACACATGACTGAATCACACTAGCAGAAATTAGTGTTTTTAATGTTCAAGACTGAAAAATAACACCAAGCCAACACTTGCTGTCGAAGCCAAATCTATGGTCAATATGTATAAATTAAAAGTCATACTTAAATCCTCCTCTCAGTAGCAGTTGTAAGATGTGCAACTTCAATACTTACTCTTTGACACATTTATTTATTCACTCAAAAGACAGTTTTTGGCAGCCAGTTTATGCCCAAGGTCAGTAAGCAGTGAAGATAGTAAGATATGGTTGTAGTCCACAGGAAATTATATCTGGAGAAGACAATCAGACAGACAGCCCCAATAAAACAAGAAGCAAATGCTGAGAAAGAAATGAAATTTAAGGTGGGTCTTAAAGGAAAAATTTGTTGCATAAAAAAAAATCAACTTTGTGTTGGTGCAGCCACTCTGGAAAGCAGTATGGACCCACTATTTGGCCCAGTTATCCCACTCCTCGGTTTATACCCAAAGGACTTAAAATCAGCATACTACAGTAAAGTAGCCACATCAATGTTCATAGCTACTCAATTTACAATAGCTAGATTGTGGAACCAACCTAGACATCCTTCAATTGATGAATGGATAAAGAAACTGTGGTGTATATACACAAAGGAATATTATTCAGTCATAAAGAAGAATAAAATTATGACATTTGCTGGTAAATGGATGGAGTTGGAGAATAGCATACTAAGAGAAATAAGCCAAGCCCAAAAAACCAAAGGCCAAATGTTTTCTCTGATAAGTGGATGATGATAGGGAGGGGTGGTGGGGGGGGAAGAGAAGAATGGAGGAATTTTGGATTGTGTAGAGGGAAATGGGGTGGGAGGGGCTGGAGGAAGGAAAGATGGTGAACTGAGACAGACATTATTACCCCATATACAGGTATGTTTACATGAATGGTGTGGATCTACATTGTGTACAATCATAGAAATGAAAAGTTGTACCCTGTTTGTGTACAATGAACAAAATGCTGTCTGTAAAAATAAAAAGAACCCCCCAACCCAAATAAATAAATAAATAAATAAATAAATAAATAAATAAAAATCAACTTTGTGTCTCCTTTCCTGTATTTTGAATTCATAAGACTGAAGCAAGTTAAAATATACAATTTAGATTTTGCTGTTGAAGGTGGTTACCTCTTCAGGGTGAAGAGGAGGAGAGAAAATCCCTCTGCTTCATGCTTTCCAGTTCTGATCCTAATTCCAATCTACCAATTTCTAGAGCTCACAGGTGCTGGGGGCTAGTCTAATGGGGCAGTGAATATTAAGAGGTTTTATTTCTGAGCTTAGCATATAGGACTATAGGAAGCCCCTCTATTTCCTAGCTTTGACCAGTTCAGTTATAACCCAATATATGTCTATTTGGATTGAAAAAAGCCAATTTTATAGAAAATATCATTTAAGCCTTAAGAGACATTTCTTAGTATCCGTGAAGACCAATTTGTTTTTGCAAGCTTTGTGAGTTGTTGAATGCCCGGAGGTGTGAGTCATCATGCTATCTTCTCCATAGCTGTATATTTGGTTTGTCTTAAGTGAAGATCTGCTCTCAAAGCCTTGATAGCTTTTAGTTTACAATAATGATTGTCTTGTGGATCAATTTTTTAAAATATATTTTGTCTTTCTTATTTGCAATAAATATTAGGATTATAAGTACTTCATATTATATGTAAGCCTTAGTCCATATTCTGATCCTGTAACAGAATACCACAAACTGGGTAATTTATAAACAGAAGAGATTTATTTCCTGCAGTTCTGGAAGCTGGGAAGACCAAGATGGAAGGGCTGCATCTGGTGAAAACCATCTTGCTGCATCATAATGTAGTGGAAGACATCAAGAGAGCCAGCATGCATGCGAGTTTAGAGAACCTGAGGCACAAATTGATTAAGAAACAGAGACTGTGTTTGGGCTGATTGAAGTTGCAACTGGGGAAAACAAACTCAACCAGACCAACATGATGGAGATTTGGACCTATTGTCTCTTCTATTAGGTGCAGGGTCTCTGGTCTAATTCCTAGGTCCTTGATCCATTTTGAGTTGAGTTTTGTACAGGGTGAGAGATATGGGTTTAGTTTCATTTTGCTGCATATGGATTTCCAGTTTTCCCAGCACCATTTGTTGAAGAGGCTGTCTTTTCTCCATTGTATGTTTTTGGCTCCTTTGTCAAGTATGAGAGACCTGTATTTATGTGGGTTTTTCTCTGTGTCCTCTATTCTGTACCATTGATCTACCTGTCTATTTTGGTGCCAATACCATGCTGTTTTTGTTACTATTGCTCTGTAATATAGTTGAAGGTCTGGTATTGTGATACCCCCTGCTTCGCTCTTCTTGCTAAGAGTTGCTTTACCTATTCTGGGTCTCTTATTCCTCCAAATGAATTTCATGATTGCTTGATAAATCTCCATCATGTTGGCCTAGGACCAGATTTCCTTAACATGACCCAAAGCACAAGAAATAAAAGCAGGAATCAATGATTGGGATAGTCAAACTAAGAAGCTTTTTCTCAGTAAAGGAAACAATCAGCAATGTGAAGAGAGAGCCTTCAGAGTGGGAGAAAATCTTTGCCACACACACTTCAGATAGAGCACTAATCTCCAGAATCTCCAAAGTGCTCAAAAATCTTTACACCAAGAATACTAATAATCCAATCAATAAATGGGCCAAGGAAATGAACAGACACTTTACAGAGGAAGATCTACAAGCAATCAACAGATATATGAAAAAATGTTCAACATCCCTAGTTATAAGAGAAGTGCAAATCAAAACCACCTTAAGATTTCATCTTACCCCAATTAGAATGTCTTTTATTAAGAATACAGGCAACAACAGGTGTTGGTGAGGATGTGGGGAAAAGGGTACACTCATACATTGCTGGTGGGATTGCAAGTTGGCGCAGCCACTCTGGAAAGTAGTGTGGCGATTCCTTAGAAAACTTGGAATGGATCCACCATTTGACCCAGCTATCCCACTCCTTGGCCTATACCCAAAGGACTTCAAATCAGATTACTACAGTGATGTAGCCACATCAATGTTCATAGCTGCTCAATTCACAATAGCTAGATTGTGGAACCAACCTAGATGTCCTTCAATAGATGAATGGATAAAGAAACCGTGGTATATATACACAATGGAATATTACTCAGCCATAAAGAAGAATAAAATTATGGCATTTGCGGGTAAAGGGATGATGTTGGAGACTGTCATGCTAAGTGAGATTAGCCAATCTCCCAAATCCAAAGGCTGAATGATCTCTCTGATAAGTAAATGATGATGCATAATGCAGGGTGGAAGGGAGGCAAGAATGGAGGAAGGATAGATAGCATAGAGGGAAGGGAGGGGTGGGGTCGGGGTGGAGGGGTAAGAATAATAACAGAATGAGACAGACATCATTGCCCTGTGTACATGTATGAATGCACAGATGGTGTGACTCTACTTTGTGTACAACCAGAGAAACAATAGCTGTACTCCATTTGGGTTCAATAGATCAAAATTAAATGAATAATAATAATAAAAAAAAACTCAAGCAGATTTGAATGTGTGCTCTGGAGTCTTATAGATTTCAAACAATGTCAAAACCACAAACAGGGAGGGGGATTACATCAGTCATTTGTCAAGAATATAGGTTACTGTGGGCAGGATAGATGTCTTGAAAGAATAGGATCAGGCACCTTCAAGAATATATATAGAGAGTCCTAAAAGACAGGAGGATGAAAGGACAAAGAAATTCCTGAGAAAGGAAGGGAGTCAGGGGCCAGGTGACCCTGGTGGCTGTCTATATAGGACTGGATGGCTCTGCTCTTGTGAAGACCATAGCTCTAACTCGTCCACTACAGATGTGGGGAGGTTGGGCGCAGTGGATTGCAATGTATGCTGGGACAGGAACAAGCATCTACATGGAGTCAAAAGTTCTCAGATGTAGATGTGGATGAAATATGGTCTCCCAGGTCACCTATGCCTGAAATTTTGGGGGTGCCTCAATCTGCTTTGCCCTTTGATTTCAATTTCTTCCTCAAGAGAAAGAACACAAGAGAGTTCAAGAGTGAGCTTGCTTTAATAACCACAATTACCAAATCACTCCCATGATAATAGCATTAATCTACTCATGAAGGTGGAGCCCTCATAACTTCATCCCCTCTTAGAGGTTCCACCCCTCAGTATCATCACAGTGATAATTAAATCAACATGAGTGTTGAAAGGAAAATCAAACCATAACCAAATGATTTATATGTTGGCTAAATATGGACTATTCATTCAGTGGTGATTGTTTTCAAAGTAGTTGCTATGAAGACGTTCCACAGCTGTCAGTAGGAACTCCAAGGGTTAAGTGGTCTCTAAAAGGTTAAGTTGAATTTCAGCCTGATAGATGCAGGTAGAGGAAGGTTTTCTGAGGGGTAGGAGGCTTCTCGAAAGCTTTGTGACTGAACCAATATGGCACCCCTTTGCTCTTCCAAGTCAACTCTGGCTGTGCTTCTGAAGAATCACCATACACAGTCTATGTTGCTGCTTATGAATTATTGCTCATTTTATTTGATTAAGTTGAATGGTATGAAATTTGTGCTATTTGACCATTTTTTACCTATAAAAATCCAAATTGTTTAACCCAATACATAAGACCAAGGACTTAGTTTGAGCTCTTTGAGAAAGCAAAGTGGAAATTCCTCTTAAATGTTCTTGTGACTCACCACTTTTCTTTTTAGGTCTATGATACTAAACATTTGGTGTGGTTCAGTCACAACAACAACTAATTCTCTCTGTTAGGGAGCCCAATGACTGACACCTTAGGGCAGTATTCTAGCCCTGTGCTTCAAGGCCTTCTGGACTTAATGCTTGGGTTGAAATCCAGGGGAAGATAATTATTTCCAAGACTTACTGGCTTGTGCCAACAGGAACATAAGATGCGGGAACTGGGAAATGCTCTGTCCACTTGACTTGACATAAGTCTGGTCCCTATGTGAGTACTTGGTATAGGTTTTAGCCCCATAATTTGACAGGTGAGGAGAAACAGGAGTGAAGACCAGAGAAATGCAATGCCACTAATTAAGAGGCCAGAACATCAATCCTTTGAAAAAAGATAAAGGGCTTGAAGTTCTTCAACCTGGAGAAGAGGAGGATGGGAAGCAATTTAATAGCTGTCTCTTATTTAGGGCACTGCTGGGATCCTTGCCATGGTTGTGTTCCTCAGCAGAAGCCTAAGGGGTGGTGGACTCCAGCTGCAGGAAGGAGTGGTGTCTTCCTCATGGTAACTAAGTAGGGAAGGTGCAAGGTGACATGTAAAGTCATCTCTTCTCAAAGAACTGTGTAGAGTCTTAGCATCATATTGTCAACATAACAGCTTTGTTTCATCTTTTATCTTTAAAAAATTTTTTTTGTAGTTATAGATGGACAGAATGCCTTTATTTTATTTGAATATTTTTATGTGGTGCTGAGAATTGAACTCAGTGCCTCACACATACAGGTAAGCACTCTGTCACTGAGCTACAGCCCCAGCCCTCATCTTTTATCTTTAACCAGTAGGAATAAGTGTCTAATACCTAACAAGACACTAATAAGTGTCTAATGCCTAAAGTGACCCTTTAGGATTTAGGAACAAACTGAAGGTCAGAAGTTTGAAGAGTCAGAGGACCTTTATGTGGTCTTAGTTTTAAGATGCTTGAGCTAAAGTTAGTCCTGGCTGTGGGTAAAATTGCATAAACTGTCAGGATCTTTTTTCACCTACAATGGGAAGGTGAAGCAGGAAAACATACCATCAAAACATTTAAAAATTTAATTGAGATGAAATCCATACAGCATAATATTAACCCATTGAGAGTGAATGATCCTGTGAGATTAGTATATCCAGAACTTTGTGCAATCCCCACCTCTAGCTAGGTTCAAAATATTTTCCATCACTCCAAAGCAAAACCCCTTACCCATTTGGCAGTTTTTCCTCATCTTCCCCTTCCTCCAGCCCCTGCAACCACCAATCTGTATTCTGTTTCCACAGATATATCCCTAGGACTGGAGTTGTGGTAATTTTCATGCTTAAGGTTTTGAGGAACGACCAAGCTGCCTTCCACCACGGCAAAACCATTTATACTCCCTTCGGTAATATACATGTTAATTTATTAACATCTTTGTGGATACTTGTTCTTATCTGACTTTTTGCTTCTCATCATCCTAGTGGTCATTAAGAAGTACTGTATGTAACCAATAATGTCAAGCCTCTACATATGGCTAAAGAACATTGAAGGCCTTTGTCTATTTTTTAAAAACTGAACTATCTTTTTTTTTTTAATATTGAACCTAGGGGTCCTCTACCACTGAATTACACCCCCAGGCTTTTTTATATTTTTAATTTTGAGACAAGGCCTCGCTAAGTTACTGAGGCTGACTTCAAACTTCCAAAAAAACCCTGATAACATTTTTTAAAAGTAGTGCAGGAGAATTAGATGATTATATATTATTATAAATTGAAATGCCACGACACCTCAAATTCCCATTTATCAAATGACCAATGACCGTAGCTCATGGAATCATCTTCAAGCCTGAAGGAAGCAGAGCCAATGTCATTTCACAGATAAGGCACCTACAGTGAAGGGATCAGACCAGAGTTGGGTCCACAGAAACGAGCTACCCACTGGCAAGAGCTAGGCATAGAAGGAAGGAACTCAGCGTTTAGGTGAGGGCTAGTTCCAACCAGTACCGTGGCGGCTCATAGGGAGACGGGCTAATCTCCAAGGTGTTGCTGGAAAAGGCTTCCCAGAGAAGAAACTGTTTAAGCTAGGCTAATGGCTGGGTGTTGACAGGGATACAAGGCAGGAGGGGGATGGAGAACCAGTGAAAAGGTCCATCAAGCCCAGAGGAGGCTTGAATAGGGAGAGAAGAGCTGTGCTTCTTTTCCCTTACAGGAGATGATAGGGAAGAAGTTCCACCAGACGTTGGTTGAAACATTTGTCTGGCATCACAGTTGACAACAGGCACTCATTTAACATGGGACACCTTTGAACTGTACTCAGCATTGGCAAATGCAAGGATGATTGACTTGTCCTTGTTTTTCTTAACCATGGGAAACTCCATGAATCATCAGGAGTTGTAGCTTTCTCAGAAGCCTGTTGGAAGAAATAGGTTGCTTTCAGAATTATTTAGTTCCAGAAAGGTTATAGAAAGAAGTGTATAAAGAAGTTATACACTTCTTTATAAGTGTATAACTTATAAAGTTATACTTTATACACTTATAAAGTTGTATAACTTTATAAGTTGTATAACTTTGTAACTTATTAACTTTTGTCTTTTACTTGCTTTAGCCAGT
The DNA here is from genome assembly GCA_020662805.1 of Glaucomys volans. Taxonomy (NCBI): domain Eukaryota; kingdom Metazoa; phylum Chordata; class Mammalia; order Rodentia; family Sciuridae; genus Glaucomys; species Glaucomys volans. The sequence continues at coordinate 371,496 of JAJEJO010048248.1, read as the reverse complement.
TTCCTGATGCCTCAGGGTATCCTGTTATCAAAGCCACTTGTGTGAGGGGTCAGGATTGCTCACTAGCCCTACCTGCTATGGTGTGGTGTGAGTCCCACTAATACTCCTTCATGTGACAGCTGACCAAATAAGGTTACCCCTGTCACTCTGTACTCCTTTGTATACCCCAGCAAATGCGTGTAACAGTCTGGAAGAAACTGTGACTAATAATAATAACAATAGTTGACACCGTATTTACTAGGTGTCAGGCAATGTTCTAAGCACACATCACATTTATCAACTCAGTTCTCATAAACCTGTGTAGAAGGTATAATAGCCCTGTGGTGGTTAATCTTTGGCTAAATTGAGAGAAGCCTAGAAAATTGGTAAAGGGTGTTTCCACAGAAGACTGGCGTGTGGGTCAATACACAGAGTAGGGAAGACCCACCCGAATGTGGGTGACACAGTTCTGTAGACTGGGCACTGGATGGAACAAAAGCAGAAGGGGAGGACTCCCATGCATGCACAGGGTTGCTCTTGAGTAGGTGCGTTTTTTTGCTGCCGCTACCATCGTACTTCAGACTCCTCTGCATTTGATCAAGACTCATGTCAGTGACTCTCCAGGGAACTCCCAGGCCTTCCAGCTTCTTGAACTGAGCCTGCGACTGGTTTCTCCAGGTCTCCAGCTTACAGGTGGCTATTGTGGGACTACCCAGCCTCTGATCATGTAAGCCAACCTAATAAACCCTGTTGTAGTCAGCTTTTTTGCTGTTGTGATCAAAAGACCTGACAAAAGCAATTTTAATGAAAGAAAAGTTTGCACAGATTCCAGGGTTTGGGTCCATAGACAGCTGGCTGTGTTCCTTGGGGCTTAAGGTGAGGCTGAACATCAAGACAGAAGAGTGTGGCAGGTGGAAGCAGCTCATATGATGATCAGAAAGCAGAGAGAGAGATTCCACTTGCCAGATACAAACTATATACCCCAAAGCCACACCCCCAATTCCCATCTCCTCTGCCACATCCTACCTGCCTTCAATTACCACTCAGTTAATCCCCACCAGGGATGAGCTTTTGGGGGAGACACATCACATTCAAACCATGACAATCACCCTCTTGCAACTATACATGCATTCTATTGATTCTTTTCCTCTGGAAAACTCTAATACAAGCTCCAACTGACAGTTGAGAAAACTGAGACAAAGAAGTTAAAAAACTTGTCAACATCATGCAGTTTGTAGGGAACACGATGAGCATTTGACTCCTCTTCATTATATTCCCCACCTTACATACCGCCTCTCCCGAGCTTGAACTCATGTGGGTGTGTAAATTTTTCAGTACTTATTGCATAGGATATTATCATTGCAGATATATTTTCCTCCTCTCCCTGTACTCCTGGAGACTTCCAGTGGGGAATAGGCAGAGAACACCAAACTCAACTGTCGTAACTCTTACCTCAAGATGATTGGAAATGTAAAATGATGAAGAAATTTTTATCTTCTTCACAAATGGTTTGTGAATCTCTTTACAGAGACACCCACATTGTTGAGAAGATGTTGCAATAAGCTTGCTTTGGTGAGGGATCTGGGCCTCCTGAGCATGGCAGAGGCTGGACTGGCTCTTCTAGTTCCAAAGAAGTAGTGAATGCATCATAGAGTGGAGCTGGAGGTAGGTGGGGTTAGAGGGAGATTTTTAGAGTGAAATGATGTGTGCTGGGCTATGTGCACACTCCTGTGACCTCCCTCACGCAGTCTTCAGTGAATTCTTTTTTTTTTATTCATTTTTTATTCACACAGTTCATATAATCTTACATTTACACAGGGTAGTACTGTCTGTCTCAGTCTACTATTTTTCCTGCCCCCATCCCCTCCCGTTCCATTTTCCTCCATACCATCCATACTTCCTCCATTCTTTCCTATCCTCCCCATAACCCCTGGCACCCCCACCCCCATTAGGTATCAGCATCCTCTGATCAGAGAAAACATTTGGCCTTTGGTTTTTTTGGACTTGGCTTATTTCACTTAGCATGATATTCTCCAACTCCACCCATTTACCAGCAAATGCCATAATTTTATTCTTTTTTATGGCTGAGTAATATTCCATTGTGTATATATACCACAGTTTCTTTATCCATTCTTCAATTGAAGGGCATCTAGGTTGGTTCCACAATCTAGCTACTGTGAATTGAGCAGCTATGAACATAGATGTGGCTGCATCCCTATATTTTGCTGATTTTAAGACCTTTGGGTATAAACCGAGGAGTGGGATAGTTGGGTCAAATGGTGGATCCATTCCAAGTTTTTTGAGGAATCTCCATACTGCTTTCCAAAGTGGCTGCACCAATTTGCAACTCCACCAGCAATGTACAAGTGTGCCTTTTCCCCCACATCCACGCCAACACTTGCATTCCTGATAATAGCCATTCTAATTGGAGTTAGATGAAATCTTAGTGTAGTTTTAATTTGCATTTCTCTAATTACTAGAGATGATGAGCACTTTTTCATATATTTGTTAATAGCCTGTATGTCCTCTTCTGTGAAGTGTCTGCCCAGTTCCTTAGCCCATTTATTGATTGGGCTCTTTGCATTTTTGGTGTACAGTTTTGTAAGTTCTTTATAAATTTTGGAGATCAGTGCTCTGTCTGAAGTGTGTGTGGAAAAGATTTTTTCCCACTCTGTAGGCTCTCTTTTCACATTCTTGATTGTTTCTTTTGCTGAGAGAAAGCTTTTTAGTTTGCACCCATCCCATTTATTGATTCTTCCTTTTATTTCTTGCGCTCTGGTGGTCTTGTTGAGGAAGTCTGGTCCTAAGCCAATATGAAGAAGATTCGGGCCTACTATTTCTTCTATTTGGTGAAGAATCTCAGGTCGAATTCCTAGATCCTTGATCCATTTTGAGTCGAGTTTTGTACAGGGTGAGAGATAGGGGTTTAATTTCATTTTATTGCATATGGATTTCCAGTTTTGCCAGCACCATTTGTTGAAGAGGCTATCTTTTCTCCACTGTATGTTTTTGGCACCTTTGACTAGTATGAGATAACTGTACTTACGTGGGTTTGTCTCTGGGTTCTCTATTCTGTACCTTTGGTCTATCTGTCTATCTTGGTGCCAATACCATGCTGTTTTTATCACTATTGCTCTATAGTAGAGTTTAAGGTCTGGTATTGTGATACCTCCTGCATCATTCTTCCTGCCCAGGATTGTTTTGGCTATTCTGGGTCTTTTGTTCTTCCATATGAATTTCATGATTGTTTTTTTCTATTTATGTGAGGAATGTCATAGGAATTTTTATTGGAATTGTGTTAAATTTGTACAGCATCTTTGGAAGTATGGCCATTTTGATTATATTGATTCTTCTTATCCAAGAACATGGAAGATCTTTCCATCTTCTAAGGTCTTCCTCAATTTCTTTCTTTAATGTTCTGTAGTTTTCATTGTAGAGGTTTTTCACCTCTTTTGTTAGATTGATTCCCAAATATTTTATTTTATTTGAGGCTATTTTGAACGGAGTTGTTTTCCTCAATTCACTTTCAGATGATTCATTGCTTATGTAGATAAATGCATTTGATTTATGTGTGTTTATTTTATATCCAGCTATTTTGCTAAATTCATTAATTAGGTCTAAAAGTTTCCTGGTGGAGTGTTTTGGATCCTCTAAATATAGGATCATGTCATCAGCAAATAGTGACAGCTTGAGTTCTTCTTTTCCTATTCGTATACCTTTAATTTCTGTGGTCTGTCTCATTGCTCTGGCTAGCATTTCCAGCACAATGTTGAATAGAAGTGGTGACAGTGGGCATTCCTGTCTTGTTCCAGTTTTTAGAGGGAATGCTTTTAGTTTTTCTCCCTTGAGAATGATGCTGGCAGTGGGCTTAGCATAAATAGCCTTTACAATGTTCAGGTATGTAACTACCATCCCTATTTTTTCTAGTGTTTTGAGCATGAAGGGGTGTTGTATTTTGTCAAATGCTTTCTCAGCATCTATTGAAATAATCATATGATTCTTAACCTTAAGTCTATTGATGTGATGAATTACATTTATTGATTCCTGGATGTTGAACCAACCTTGCATCCCTGGGATAAACCCCACTTGATCGGGGTGCACTATCTTCTTAATATGTTTTTGTAAGCGATTTACCAGAATTTTGTTGAGGATTTTAGCATCTATATTCATCAGAGATATTGGCCTAAAGTTTTCTTTTCTAGATGTGTCTTTGTCTGTTTTTGGTATCAGAGTGATGTTAGCTTCATAGAATGAATTTGGAAGGGTTCCCTCTTTTTCTATTTCATTAAATACTTTCAGGAGTATTGGTATAAATTCTTCTTTGAAGGTCTTGTAGAACTCAGCTGAGAATCCATCTGTTTCCAGACTTTTCTTGGTTGGTAGGCTTTTGATGCTTTCTTTTATTTCATTGCTTGAAATTGATCTGTTTAAATTGTGTATGTCCTCCTGGTTCAGTTTGGGAGGATCATATGTCTCTAGGAATTTGTCGATGTCTTCAAGATTTTCTATTTTATTGGAGTAGAGGTTTTCAAAGTAACTTCTAATTATGTTTTGAATTTCAATGGTGTCTGTTGTGATATTTCCTTTTTCATCACAAATTTTAGTAACTTGAGTTTTCTCTCTCCTTCTCTTTGTTAGTGTGGCTAAGGGTTTATTTATTTTGTTTACTTTTTCAAAGAACCAACTTTTTGTTTTGTCAACTTTTTGAATTGTTCCTTTTGTTTCAATTTCATTGATTTCAGCTCTGATTTTGATTATTTCCTGTCTTCTACTACTTTTGGTGATGAACTGTTCCTCCTTTTCTAGGGCTTTGAGATGTAAGGTTAGGTCATTGAGTTGTTGACTTCTTATTCTTTTCTTGAATGCACTCAATGCAATGAATTTTCCTCTTAGTACTGCTTTCATAGTGTCCCAGAGATTTTGATATGTTGTATCGTCATTCTCATTTACCTCTAAGAATGTTTTTATCTCCTCCCTGATGTTTTTTGTTATCCATGCTTCATTCAATAGCATATTATTTAGTCTCCAGGTGTTGGAGTAGTTTCTGTTTTTTCTTTTGTCATTGGTTTCTAATTTCATTCCATTATGATCTGATAGAATACAAGGTAATATCTCTATTTTTTTGCATTTACTAAGGGCTGCTTTGTGGCATAACATACGGTCTATTTTAGAGAAGGAGCCATGTGCTGCTGAGAAGAAAGTGTATTCACTCATTGATGGATGGAATATTCTACATGTGTCCGTTAAGTCTAAGTTATTCATTGTGTTATTGAGTTCTATAGTTTCTCTGTTTAGTTTTTGTTTGGTAGATCTGTCCAGTGGTGACAGTGGTGTGTTAAAGTCACCCAGATTTATTGTGTTGTGGTCTATTTGATTCCTGTAATTGAGAAGGATTTGTTTGATGTACATGGATGGGCCATTGTTTGGGGCATAAATATTTATGATCGTTATGTCTTCTTGACTTATGGTTCCCTTAAGCAGTATGAAATGTCCTTCTTTATCCCTTCTGACTAACTTCGGCTTGAAGTCCACTTTATCTGATATAAGGATGGAAACCCCTGCTTTTTTACTAAGGCCGTGTGCATGATAGGTTTTTTCCCATCCTTTCGCCTTTAGTCTGTGGATGTCCTTTTCTATGAGATGAGTCTCTTGAAGGCAACATATTGTTGGGTCTTTCTTTTTGATCCAGTCTGCCAGTCTGTGTCTTTTGATTGACAAATTTAGGCCATTAACATTCAGGGTTATTATTGAGATATGATTTGTATTCCCAGTCATTTTGGCTTAGATTTGGTTTTTAATGTGACTTGGTTTCTCCTTTAATCGGCTTTTCTTTTAGGATAGTTTCCCCCTTTGATGACTTACATTGTTGTTGTTCGTTTCTTCCTCATGGAATATCTTGCTGAGAATGTTCTGTAGCGCAGGCTTTCTATGTGTGAATTCTTTTAACTTTTGTTTGTCATGGAAGGATTTTATTTCATCTTCAAATCTGAAGGTTAGCTTTGCTGGATATAAGATTCTTGGTTGGCAGCCATGTTCTTTCAGAGCTTGAAATATATTGTTCCAGGCCCTTCTAGCTTTTAGGGTCTGGACTGAGAAATCTGCTGATATCTGTATTGGTTTTCCCCTGTATGTAATCTGTTTCTTTTCTCTCACAGCCTTTAAAATCCTATCTTTATTTTGTACATTAGGCATTTTCATTATAATGTGTCTTGGTGTGGATCTGCTGTAATTTTGTGCATTTGGTATTCTGTAAGCCTCCTGCAGTTGAGTTTCCATTTCATTCTTCAGGTTTGGGAAATTTTCTGATATTATTTCATTGAATAGGTTGTCCATTCCTTTGGTTTGTATCTCTGTGCCTTCCTCAATCCCAATAATTCTTAAATTTGGTCTTTTCATAATATCCAATAGTTCTTGGAGGTTCTGTTCATGATCTCTTACCATCTTCTCTGTTTGGGCAACTTTATTTTCAAGATTCAATATTTTGTCTTCATTGTCTGAGGTTCTGTCTTCTAAGTGATCTAGTCTATTGGTGATGCTTTCCATTGAGTGTTTAATTTGGTTTATTGTTTCCTTCATTTCAAGGATTTCTGTTTGGTTCTTTTTCAGAATCTCTATCTCTTTGTTGAGGTTATCTTTTGTTTCCTGTAGTTGCTCTTTCAGCTGCTTATTGGAATGGTCAATCATTGACTGCACTTGCTCTCTTAACTCATCATTTGCTTCTCTGAACATTTTAATCATGTATATTCTGAAGTCCTTTTCTGGCATTTCTTCTACCATGCTGTCATTGGATTCTATTGGTGTAGAATCTTTGTTTGTTTGGAACACTTTCCTCTCTTGTTTTTTCATGTTGTTCATGTATCTTCCCCTCCAACAATGCAGATCTAGGGTATTGTAGTTTCTGCCCTATAGGCTTCGTGACCCTATAGTTTTCTGAAAGTTGTTTTTTAAGGGGGGAATCAATATTAGCAACACCCAGTACAGACAATATGCAGCTGTAAATCAAATAGCCCCTATGAAGACTATTGTTACAGTAGTCTTTTTGTTACAATATTGTTACAATATTGTCATAATAAACAGAGAGGATGAGATCAATTATTATCTACAGTATAACAAACAGATTTGCGGTAAGGACTCCAGTTTCTAATGGAGGACAAAGAGGATGGGGAGGGGTGTAGGCTGTAATTGGTAACAGTATAAGAAAGGAGAATGAAGAAATTCTAGATCATAGGAAGAGTGAGAAAAAGCCCTTGAGGAAATAGGTGAACAAAAGGAAAGTAGAGAGCAAGAAAAGTATAGAAATAAAAGTTTAAAAGCTATCACAAAGGAGAAAAAAAATATACACTATGACTATCATATCCTATTCAAACCTCCCAGTCTTTAGTAGCCTGAGGCATGAGAGCTACCTGACAATGAGCTTCCAGTCTCCAGTGGGCATCTCAGGATGGGATTTGCCCCACCTAATGACAGTTTTCGCCGATAATCCAAAATGGCTGCACTGGTTTCTAAATGTGTTGGCAAATGGTGAGCTGCAGAGCAGGGTGTGGGCACCGAGACTGTGTGGGGTGCAGATGGTCAGGCTGGGCCCCTGGAGGTGGGGTACTGTCAGTCAAGCCAGGGGTCCTGGAGGCAGGGTGCTGTCAGTCAGGCTGGCAGTCCTGCAGCTCCTGGCTTTTTTTTTTTTTTCTTCCCCAAAATGGCGGCAGCCACGTGTAACCAAACCTGCGGGTACTGTGATGGTGAATTTCCAGGCAACAGCAGGGGGCTGGTGATCCACTGATGATCTGCAGGCTCCGCAGGCTACTGGTGGATGATCGGCAGGTGAACCTTGGTTGGTGGACGATGAGTAGGTGAGAGGCAGGCGATGGGCAGGTCAGAGGCAGGCAGACAGGCAGGTGACAGATGATAGGTGGCGGTCAGTGAGCAATCTGCACTCAAATGTAGCGCTAGGCTGGTAGACTGCAGGTGATCGAGGTAGTCAGATGTGGTAAAGAGCAGGGGATTGATGAGGAGTAGAGACTGCTTCCCAGAGAATCAGATTCTCCTCTTTTCGAATCTTGGATTATGGAGCAACAAGGAATGCAGCCTCTCTCTAGTTTGCCATCTTGGATCTCTCCTTCCACTTTTTTGAGCATTCACAAAAGTTATATAAATCTTGGAGAATTTGGGGGTCTATTGATCCCTCAATAGGCCAAATACTGCAGTTGTCTACAAAATGACTGGTGTTGGTTGCAGGGTAGCAGGCGCTTGAAAATGTGGATGAGGACGGCAAGCCTTGGTGGAGGGGGTCAATAGATGAGGGTATCCCCGTCCCGGGTTTCGACACCAATGAAAGAAATCGACATCAAGACGCAAGGCTCACCATCAGAGAAGTTCCCTTCAGTGAATTCTAATAACATAAATAGACCAAAAATAATTGGATTTTTAAATGTGAAAACTGATAAAGATGGATAGTTGTTGGTACAGAACCAGATGACATGGGCACAAGGAGGCAGAGATTGAGGCCCCAGCAGAATGCAAAAGAAAAGTGCATTGAATTTCTAATTTTCTGAGACAAAATAACATAAGGCTTACTTCCAAAGAAAAAGGCACACATTAAACATAAAGTTAGATGATCAACAAAATTCCTGGCCTTCACCTCACAGCACTCTTGGCATGAAGTGTAGGCTTCCTGGGCCAGCTCCCATTTTCTTGGGATATATCACCCAAAAGATCAAAATCAAAGTCCCCTTCCCTAGTCAGTGTCCCTCTCCTCCATGACACCTCATCTGTCCTAAGCCATTGCTTCAGGATGAAGGTCTCTTCCAACTTCTCATTCCTTCAGAATCCCTGCCTACCACCGAGCTGCAGATGCACCTCTTTCTTGGTGGTACCCCCTGGGTTGCTTTGCCTGCATCTGCCTCAGTGATGAGGCCATGGCTAAAACTGTAAGCTGGCCTGCTGTTTCAGGCCCCCTTTTGTGTGCACTGCAATGACAAGGCATGAGCTGGTGGTTCCTCCTCCCCCAGCTGGCAGCCCCGCCCAGCACCCAGGCTGGGTCACTCCTCCTGGAGGTGTCTGCTGCTTTCTCTGCCCTTCTTTCTAAGAGGGATAATCAGCTCTGCCCTGTGGTAATCTCTTCTGTGATGGGGAGCCAATATATTGCCCACCCTCCAGGGTCTCCCCAAACCAGGCTAGTTACTCTCTAAGGTGAAAAGGAAAAAAAAAATGCATTAGCAAAGGAAGATGTTTAAAATTATGTGTATTTATAAGTCTGCAAATTTATAACCTGATGAATAAGTTTAACATGTGGAAAACAAAATTAATACACTGAAAACACAGTATAATTATGAAAATAGGCAGTTTCCAAGATAATCACCTGCTAAGTTGAAGTAGGCAGCTGCGGCACCAAAACAGACAACAGACTTGGGACACAACTAGAGGCACTGTTAGTCCTGAGCCCCACATAGAGGTCCCTGCACTCCTTCCACACTAGTCACAGGTTTCTGAATAAGTGACCTTTTCGATGTACTCCTGATGGTTCAAAGCCAGGCCTGTTGGGAGGTGTAGGTCAGATATGCACGCACAGTCCCTCAACATATTTTGAACTTGCCTTGAGAAATACCAAGGAAACAGCATTACCAGGCTGAAAGATGAGATATGATTGTTACTGTGGCTATTTCTACCCTACAAGTGAGGAGCAGCGGTTATAACAGCATACTCAACATTGGCAAGGGTGACCTTTGAGAAGAAAGTCCCACCTGAATCAAATGCATCACTAACATGGACATGAGGGCATCTTGGGAGTTGCTCTTGGGCAATGTTGCTCAGGCTGAGAAATTTCTCTTCTCTTCTTCCCCCATCTCTATTTTCTGTTCCTTGAATGCCTTTGTCCTGTTTTCCTTACTTTTGTTTTTACCCAGTCTTCTTCACCCTAAATCTATAGATGGTACTACTAGCATTCATCTTCCTGTAGGTAAGGCTCCCAACACATAAACAGAATGGTTATTACAACAGGTGTGTATAGCACTCCAACAGGGATGGAAGGAAAAATGGGAGCAAATTTGGGTCAAAAGCTGAGGCACCTGGGTTAAAAAGAAAAGCAAGAAAAATTTCTCTTCAGATGCTCTAAAACTGTTCATAGAAAAAAATCAATAAGAGGCCAGATCTCTTAAAGAATGGGAACTGCCAGGGCAAACGTACTGACCAGGCCTTAGGGAAGACTAATGTGCAATCATAAAGATTTTGATCAGGGTACCTTTTGTATTAATTTGAACTTCTGGTAAAGGAAGAAGTGAGTGACACAATAAAGTTAGAGGCTGGAATGCTCTTCTGGTTGTTGAGGACACTGATCTGGGGTCTTTCTTCTAACATGTTAGGGGGCCAGTCAATCTCTGTTTTGCAGAGTCATGCATTTGGGATTTAACTTCTGAAGAAACCAGCTACTCTTCCAACAAGGGCCTCTCACTTCATGCAATAACAAAGGAAGCATGTCTCAATCACAAGGGTTCTAAGTATGGATTTTCCCCTGGCTAAATCTTGAAGGTCAAAAGATTCTTCTGAATGTGTAGCAAGGGAAAGTAGTGATGTCAACAGTATGTGCTGGGCAGGCAGTCCTGTTGCAAGGAGCCGACTCATGTTACCTCAAGTCAGGAAATTTGCATCTAGGGAGAATTAGGGATCAGTCACATGTCCAAGCCTCATGGTCAATGAAATAGGCTAAAACAACCACTGTCCAGTAGCAAATGTGACCAGAGATCTCTCAGGCTACACAGTCACTTAGGGATGTAAGGATGCAAGCAGGAGGTTTTCTGACCCTCACTGGAGTGCTTTTCCAGTTCCAGGACTCTGAGCTGCTTTTTCTAGAACCAGACATGAGAGAGAATGATGCTCAAAACAAAATCCATAGTCTTTTTATGACCTCATCTCAGAAGGAACACATATCACTTTTGCCATTTTTTAATTGGTTATGGAAACTAACCCTGGCACATGGGCTATGTGGGTATGGTCTACAGAAACATGTGAACGAATACCAGCAAGCAGAGATCGCTGGGGGCCAATGTGGAGGCTGTCCACCACATCATCTCTGGAGGTACTAGATATATTGTATTCAGTGTACTTGTGATCTGGCAACTATTTCCATTCCTTTTGCTGCTTCTTCCTGTATCATAGGGGCTGCAAGACTGGGAACTATATTTCTCAGACTCCCTTCCCTTCAAGGCTTTGGAGATGGGTCTAGATTTGGCAATGAGATATTTGGGAGGCAGAAGGAAGTGGAAGCCATTCATCTTCCAGCATCAGTGGTGGCTGCATAACAGGCTTCACTGGATGTGGGTTTTTCAGTGTCTCCCAAATTCTGCACCCCACTACAGTCACTGGCTTTGGGGATCTGGGTAGCATGGGGGCAGCACTGACTTCAGCAGTGGCTGTCACAGCTTTCTGACCTCTCACTAGTTACAGCAGCTTCTTGAACTTCGGGCCTTAGATTGTGGCCATATGACCTAAACAACCTGTTGGCAGCCCCCTGAATTTGCTCTTCCAGTCCTTCTAGCATGGTTCTTTGTAGTAAATTTCTTTGTGCTTGGGTACTGAGAAAGGGTTCTGTTTTCCCAGTTTGGGAAAAGTAAGAGTAGCTTAGTAGTTAAATATAGGGTTAGACTTCCACTTCAAATTCCATCTGTATCAGTTATTTGTTGTGCAGCATTAAACAAGTTACCTTAAGCTTAAGAGCTTAAGGTAAAAATAGCTAAAAAACTAAGCTAAAAATAGCACTCATGTCATAGAGATTTTATGAAGATAATGAATAATTAACTTTTAGCATATAACTGGCATGTAGTAAGTAAGCACTTACTAAATATGCATTATTATTATTATTACTGTAGCTACTGTTGACATGGCAGAGCAGTGATATCCCGGATCTCCAGAGGCCATGAAAGTGCCTACAGGAAATACATGAGAAAAGTTCAAACCATCTGGCCTTTTGACTAAGTGGAGTATGGAAGTGGTCATTAGAATTGAGAAGGAATAAGCATTGTGTTGGGAGTTAAGGGAAGATAGCTCAGGAGTGCTCCTGCTGGTGGAGAGCCAGCAAGCATGGACAGAAGGCCAGGTGGGGTCTGGGCCAGGCTGGTGCTGCAGAAAGACCCACTAGAGCAGGCCACGTCTTACCTGCTCGACAGATGTCCACATGCTTCCATGTGCTTGGACTATTTAAAAACCAATATACATTTTGTTTACTGATGGTTGGGAAACTCAGCAAGGTGTGGGAAAGAAGGGCTTCTCCTGTTTGATTCAAAAGATTGCTCATGGCTAGGTCTCACATACATAAATCCAAGAGTGAAAATAAACATCCTGATCCGTTAGTGCAGAAATGACTCCAGCAATCCTGTGAACACGTTGGCCAGGGTGCCCTTCAAAGTCAACAGTGAGACCAGAGGTATCTTCATCTCACCAAGCAAGGAAGGAAAGCACCCTGCCTAGGGTTACAGAGCCAGTTAACCAAAATCTCCTCACTCCTATTCTAGCACATTTTCTTTTTCTTATACAGTAGGAGAAGGGTGGCTGGGTTGAGAAGCAGGAATAGCTTATGTTTTGGTGAATTTTCAGTAACTGGGTTATTTGATAAAAGAGAAAGGGAAGACCTACCTTCCCTTAATTTTATGTTGTATTAGAGCACAAAGAAGCAAGAAAGGCAATTAAAAGCATTCAAATGTCTGCCATTTGCATTTTGTAGATAGAGCTACAAAGTTCGAATAAAGATATTATTGTTATAATGAAAGCACTAGAAATTCTTCACTTGAATCTAAGTATCCCTAGGGATCCTGTGAGTCTACCTGAAGTTATATATGAAACAGTGTTTATATGAGAATGAGAGTGTATACCTTTTCTATACATTCACAAGAGAATCCATAACCCCCAAACGTGTCAGAAATACTATTGTTGAATTCCACACCGCTTCAGCCCCGACTGGCTGGTTTATTCATTCATTAAGCAGACATTTATTGAGCCTACTTGACAACCTCAAAGGCATTTAAAGTTCAGCACATCTGAAATCTGTTTGGGGGTCTTTCTCCACGAAGCTGGGTCTTCTGGTGTTTGCTGTTTCAATGTGTCACACCAGGGTCCAGCAGTCCTCCAAGTCAGGAGCTAGGGGTCTTCCTTGGCATCCCCTCATCCTAGCCTATCAGAAAACCCTGTGGATTCTACCTCCTAGCTTTCTCTCATGTCTCATACGTGGCTCTTTCTTTACTGCCATGTCCTCAGCCCAGGGAGTCATCTGCTTTCCCTAACCCTCACCAATTTCTGTCCCGCACTCTGGGGTCCATTTTGAAGTGAGTGATCTTTTGGAAATGAAAATCCAAGCATGGCACCAATAACACCTCCCTCCCCTGGACCTTACTGAAAACCTTCCTAAGGGTTTTCATAGTGAATAAATCTAGAACTTCTTTACAAGGCTGAAAAGTAAAGGGTGCATGTCCCGTCCTGCTATGGGAGCTTTGGCTGTGGTAGAAGTGCCCTGTGGAAAGCCACCCTGGCCTTCATTACGCTTTCTGCTGCAAGGCATTTGCACACACTCTTCTCCTGTCTGAGAGGCTCTTTTCCTCCCCTTTTGCCTGGGACAACCTCACTTTCCCTGCACATTTCAGCCATCACATTGCCTCCTCAAAAGACCCTTCCAGGCTTCCTTTCCAGACCAGGTGCAGTCTGTGGTTAATGCCTGTGCTTTTCCTTCACAGCACTTAGTACTGTTTGTAACAATATATTTATGTGACTGACTGATGTCCGAACTCCCTCTATGTTATAAGCAAATCTCACTGTGCTCAGAACCTAGCATATGTTCACTTTGTTAGATGTACTCATTAAATGTTTTTTGAATGAATGGGTAAGGCAGTTGGAAGCTGAGGCTGTGCATGTGATGTTTGTGGCGTCGTATCCGCATACGGAATGCACTGACAAGGTAACAATTATAAATTCTGTAATAATGATTAATTCTGAGAAGTCATAGCATTAACTTCTGACTTCTAAGTCTTGTTTCCATCAATAAGTGATAAAAAGTTCTGTGTTGATATAGATATAAGATGGTCACAGTAAACGCACAGCCTTCTTGGGGTTTTCTTGGTCATCTCAAGCCCACTTAGCACACTTTCTTCTTTCTCAGAGAAGTGTATCACGAGGGTATGTCTTCTTCTTTCTTTTCCCCAGTGATGGGGATGGAACCCAGGATCTTAACACATGTTAGACAAGCCTCTACCTCTGAATCACCCACAGGCCAAATTTTCACCTGTTGTCTGGAAGGTACTGCTCCTCCACTCTTCAGGTAAACCTGTGATGTAGGGCTGCTGGAATAGTCCCAGGTCACCTGGGTGCCCGTGGACACTGAGAGTGCCTGTAAATCAATTAAACACAGAGCACTTAAAATGTGCATGGCTAATGACTAGTGCTTTCATTTCCAGAATGTTTATACTTCTTTTCGTAAAATCTAAAGTAAGTTGGTAATAATATATGGACATCTCGTACTTTAGAGTTTTCTAATACATTCTTTCTCACAAATGGAAGCTAAAAAAAAGTCAACCTGGCTATAGAACAGTGGTTATAAGAGGCTGAGAAGGCCTTGGAGGGAGGAGGAATAAAGGAAGGCTGGATAAGGGTTACCCCAAAACAGTTAGATAAAAGGAATGAGTTCTGTAGCACAGTGGGATGAGTATAGTTCACAGTAACCTATTGTGTATTTTATGAAGAGCTAGAAAAAAGAGCTCAAAGGTTCCAAATATAAAGAAATGTCAGGGAGAGGGAAGTGCTATTTTCCCTAATTGGATCAGTGCGGGCTGTATGCATGCCATTGAAATATCCCACTAGTACGTATGATTATTGCATGTCAATCCAATAATGCTTAAGAAGATTCCAGAAATAAAAAAATATCCTTCCTTAAATGGTATTAACTAGCTCAGGAAATAAAAAGGAGTCAACATGTTCTATACCTATTTTAATTTGCAATCCTAGTTCCTTTCATTTTTAAAAAAGTGTGTTTTAAAATATCCTAAAATAACATACTGTACTCTTTGAGTTGGAAGGGACCAGACATTGGAGGCTGTTCAGTCCTCTTGTTTCACATGACTGGAATCCATGGCTTTGGGAGACTGGCGTGAGACTGTCCAGCAGCTAGACATACTGGAGTTCTTCATCTGTCTCCAGGTTTGGCCGTTTTCTTCCTCACTGCCCTGACCATTCTGTTCAGCAATCATCAAACAGGGATTCCTACTGCCGGGCATGTTCATGGTTTAGTTATACAAGGATAGCTGATGTTTGTAGTGATGACCCATGAGATCAACGATGAAACCACACGGGGTGTTAGATTCATCCCACTGTATCCCAAGTCTGGAAAACTGGCCATTCTTGTGAGCTACCCATGTTCCTAACTGAACCTCACTTTAGTCTTACTCTATGGGGCTGGTTTGGAAGGTATTTTTAAGATTCCTCACACCTTCTTTTCTGTTGTCTGTGCCCCTCTCCTTAATTTTCTTCGGAGGACCTCGTCGGATCTCTTCTTTGAGGCAAGAAATGCTTTGTTCCTCCATGTTGCAAATCCTAGCTTGGCCCTTTGAGAAAACTATTTCATGAGGCAGTGTGGGTCAGGGTGAAGGTAGCCCTTGGACTGCAGTCGCATTTTAAGAACCACATCTGGGTTTTAAGAATCACAGGCACTGGGAGGGCGATATTTCTCTTTTCTGCTCTTCCCACCTCTGTGTCAATCGGTCCCTGTCAATAGTCTCTCAAAGCTCCCCTCTTTGCAATTTTCCAGGATATTCTCTGATATGTAAAAATCTTTTAGTATCAAAAAAGTTGAGAGTTCAAATTAACCTGGGCTCTTTTATGTTTGTGTTAGCATTTTTTATTCTTTTGCTTTCAGGCTAGTGGCTTACAGCTATCGTTCCTGATCTCTCACGGGCTTTGGCCCTTGCTGGGGGGAAAAAGAAATCAACATATGAAACAGTATTCCCCGCAGAGGTGATCTCAGCATCAAGAATATCTCTTCCCTTGCCAGAATAGATGAGAAAGAATATGTTAGTCAATCAATAACTGTTACAAACATAAAGTTTGCCCAGCACTGTGCTCAAAATTGAGGTTTACAAACAAGAAAGCAGTCTGATCTTTGTTCTCTCATTAGAAAAGAGAACACAATTTGGCACCTAAGTTTGAAACCACCATTTGACATCAAATTTGCATAACCTCTCTAAATCTCTTGTCTATAAAAATAGGATAGTTATTCTATTTCACGGGACTTTCATAAGGATAAATAAAAGAGCTTAATATCATGCCAGCTACATTGTAAGTGCTCAATAAATTGTCAACATTACTACTGTTATTTAGAGAAATAAAAAAAAAATATTTGGCATGGATGAAGAAAACCACACTGATCAGTTTAGATTTAATGGAGTTGGGAATCTGGGGTGAGTCATTGGATGCTCTTGAACCAGTGATATTATGGAAGTGATGTTTTGGAAATACTGGTCCAGGATCTTGCCTGGAGCAGATAGATGTGAGGGGCAGGTGGGCCTCTGTTAAGGGGAATGTGGAGTGTGGTGTGAGGAAGAGGCACTCCAGCTGTGACGGAGTAAAGGGGTATTTCCTTAGCAGCATTTTCCCAGAGGAAACAAAGGAACTTTGTGCTCATTGTGATTTAGGGACAGAGGATAAGAGGACCAATGCTGCCACTGGCACTTGTTATGTAGGAATAAAGAAAAGGAACTGTCCTTGGTAGCAACCTGGTATTTGCAATTGTGTCAATTTGTGTTGTAGCCATGACAAATTTTGCTTTGGAGCTGTTGAATCCAGATTAATATCATCTGTTTAACTACCTACCTAACATTTTCCTGTTGGGCTATAACTGCCATGAAGACAAGGGCTTTTTGTCTTGTTAGCCTCAGTGTTGAGAGTGGTGGTGGAGGATGGGGGAGCAGTTACTGAGATCAGGGGTCTCTGATGCCTTCCTGGCTGTGGCATGCCCGGTTCTGGGCATGTTTCTGTGCAAGGGCACAGGATGCCTAGCTACTATCGCAATGCCCTGCATAACGAGGCTCTGTGCAAGAGCCCTATCAGTTTTAACCTTGATCTCAGGCACACAGCTCCCAGGAAGAAAGAAATTCTTATGCTAGACAACTACAATGTTTCACCAACTTCGCTTCTCTGGTTCCTGCGTGCCTTATAGCAACTTTTAACAATGGACTTTCTTGAGAGCTACACAAAATTCCTAACATTGCACTTTGCAACTATGGATTGCTACTGAGGAAAAGCTACATAGATGTCCTTGTTTCTGTAATGTTCCAAATACAAAGAATAATGCTTGCATGGTCTTTAACCTGATAATGAGACATATATAAAGATTGCTGGCATAATTCTTAAGACCTGCATTTCCATCAGAGAGCAGACTCCACATGATCCCAGCCTTATCTTCAAGATCTGTGTCTGTGAATCTTTAGTTTCCAATGCCTCTTCCCCCCTCGCTGTACCCCAGAGTTTGCCCGCTGATCACAGCACCTCAGCATCTCCGGCACCAGCACAAAGTGGGTGAAACTCATTGAGCTGAATTACTGAACTGAGTGGATTTGTAGTGGAGGCTGAGAAGTGACGTGAAGCTGGAGGCAGCTGGAGAGATGGCTTCCTTTGGGAGGCAGTCCTTTAAAAGTGGTACTTAATGGTACATGACAGGATGATCGCACTTGGATAGAGAAAGAACAAAACCATGAAAAAGAGGCCAGAACTTGAGGGCCACTCCCAGTTTGAGAGTAAAAGGAAACACTTTATGCTTTCTTCTTGGAGATGCAGAGGGACTGTTCACATATTAAAGGTTCCCAGAAGTTCAATACCAGAAAAAGTGTTTCTCAGCCCAGAGAACCTGGGACCTCCTCACATTGTTATGGAGTTGGGGGCCTGCCTGGTTGAGCCCAGGCAGCCACTGCAGTCCTGGGGTGCTGGTCCTTGTGACTCCACCAGAAAGAATTTCAGCAAAGCCCTGAGTAGTAAGCAAGGGTTTAACAGAGAGTGTGAGAAACGAGGGTAGCACATAGCACAGGGGCTGCATGGACCGCCACCGTGAGAGGACACGAGAGGACAGCCCCCTGTGCTCAGAGGGCTGGAGATTTTAAGGAAACTGAGTTTTTCGTTCTTGCCCTGGTTTCCTGTCCCCTTAGTTGATTTATCACCCTTTAGTTTGCCCTCAGCCAACTTCCTTTGTGAGGTCTGCCAGGGTAGTTGTGACATAGTGTCACTAATAAGGGAGGGTTGATTGCAAGAGAGGGTGATGGCATTTTATCAGCAAATCATAGTGAACTCATCTGTTTTAATTAACATCCCCAGGATTTTAAAGTAATGGTTCCCTCAAGGGATTGCAGTTCTCTACAGCGTGGGGAAGGTTAGTCATTCGGGATCTTATTCCCAAATGCTTGCTTGTTTAGATGAGATTTCCCGTGGTTTCTGTTTTATGGCTCCTGGGTCTTTCTTGGTGCACAAGGCTGATGTCTGTCCTTCATTGTCCTCCCCCTCTACCCACCTGTTCATGGCTACTTAACCTACCTAGCAATGTCGCCTTCCCACCTGGATGACAGAGAAGCCAGACCCCAATGCCCTTGGATCAGTCCCTCTGTTGACCATTCTGCTCTCAATTGGAAAGCAGGGAGGAAAGGGGAAAAAGGCTGCTGACAGTGAGTGCCTCAGCCTCTCCTTCCTAGGGCCAGGCTGCCTTGGGGCAGCCATTTGTGTCACCTGTAAGAACCGTCTTTGCTTAACTCCTCAGATTAAAGACACGTTAGCGAGTTGGTTACTGACAAAATTCTGAATTATGACTCTGAGCTCGTTTGCCGTTACCTGCCACTCAATTCTTTCTCTTCTGTTACAGTTAGATGTGATAGTGGGGTTTATTTTGATACAGTCATACATGCATGGATTTAATTTGCTCCATTTCAGCACCCGGTGCCTCCTCTTTGCCTCCCCTTCTGCCTCCCCCAGTCCCTTTCCTCTGCTCTATTGGTCTTATTCTATTCACTTAGAGTTTCTATAAAATTCACGGTGGTGTATTCATATATGTGCATAGGATAGTTTAGTCAAGATCATTCCATTGTTCCTCCCTTTCCCCATCCTTCTCCCTTCCCCTATATCCTCTTCCCCTACTCCACTGATCTGCCTTCAATTTTTATGGGATTTCTTCCCTCTAGTTCCCATATTTTGGCTTGACTTCTGCATCCAAACTCATTTAGTAAGTTCTGTTTACACCAATATTATCTCCCTTTTAAATAGATAATATAGTCACGTGGCACAACATGCAAAGACCAAAAGGGTCTGAGGCAAAAAGTGCTCCCTTCAAACTACTTGCCTCCAAGTAGCCAAGTTTATATCATGTGTCTCTCCCTTGCTCTTCTTCCCACATGAGTGGCCACGAACACACTTTGTTATGCAATATGCTCTTTGCACTGAAAAGCAAATCTTGGTAAGAGTGCATTATGGGCATGTGGCATGGGTCCTCATTCTTTTTTTTTATAGCTACATTGTATTCCACCATTGGTGCCATAATTTATTTAAACATGATGCTTAAGTTATTTTTAGTCTTTTGTTCTAGTCAGTGTTGCTATAAATATTTGAGAAATTGAGAGTATTGGTAAAATTAGGTAGCAACTTTTTGCCACTAAAGCAGATCCAGAAAGTCTGTATGTCTGTAACAAATGTCTCATAATGTGCATCACAGCAAGGCAGCTTGTATAAATAAATTACTGGTAAAGTGCAGTAGATAAAATTTAGATCAATTATGCACACTAACGAGCACACAGCACACACAGAGCTAAAGGCAAAAGGATTTAAGACCCACAAAGGAAATCAGGGTTTTATTATAATGTCAGACTGAAGTGCCTCATGGGTGGTTACCAAATGCTCCAGGGTGCTTAAATTGCAATGTAGCTGGTTATATAGCTTTAGTATTGACTGAGTTTCTCAGTTTTAAAAACTAAGAATATTTAAAAAATTTTTTACTTTTAATTTTGATAACAAAATAATTTCAAAAAGTTAACAATTATTGAGCATGTACTGTCTTCAGATACTATTCAAAGTACTTTGCAGGGTTGGGGATATAGCTCAATTGGTGGAGTGTCTGCCTCAAAGTACTTTGCGGGTACTCCCTTATTTAATACATTAACATCCCAAGAGACAGGTACTATTGTTATCCCCATTTTAAAGGTGAGAAAACGGAGGCCAAAGGAGATTAATCAACCCATCCTAAGTCACACAGCCAGTGAGCAACGGGGCCACGTTTCACACTGGGCAGTCCGAGTTCAGAGCTTTCCTTCTTGACTTCTGCTGCCCACGGAGGATCTTTACTTCCAAGTCTTCTCTGATTCTGTAATTGAAAACACAAGAAAAAGGAATTTAAAATTTTTCATAATCTGAAAAGTGTCATGGAGGCTTGGGGTCAGCTTTGGGAACTTTAAAAGCTTTTGACAGACCTACAGCTCACAAGCATGATGTGCTGATTGTCTGAGGATTCTTGCTTCCCTTCCTCCTCCTGCTGCTCTTTCTACTTCATGTGTCATGATTGCATTTTGATTTTTGTTTTTGTTCCCTACAAAGTAATCTGCCTGAAGCACAATGTGAAATCACTGCTCTGAAAACGACTTCGGTATTTTACAAAAGACGAGTGTCCTCTGTAGGTCGTGATATTAGGTTTATTCTTCCCCACGTGTTCTTTCATAGCTGAATTTATTCTTCAAATAAGCTTCCAGCTGCTTTATGTGCACAGATTATGGTTCAAATCCTCTCTTGTCAGATCTGACAGGATCATGGAATTCAATTGAGAAGAACCATGAAGTTCAGTAAAATACCAGAAAAGACAGTGGCAGGGAACAGTATTTAAACAAAATGTGATGACTTTCTGGAGACTCTTTTTATCACTTTTATAGAGGATGTTTGTAAATTTCTTGAGTCTCAGGGCAGGGTTTACTCTAATTTGTGAATCAAATTATGGGTTAATAAGCCCCTGTTTAGATTGGCAGAGGTCCTGTCCTTGCTTGTGGAATGTAACCTATATTTATAATTTATTCTCCATCCAATTCCAAAGAGCATTTGATGGGCTACTTTGTAGCTAAGCATTGATGAGATGAAAGTTTTGTGATCAACCTGAAAATAATCATCTAAATACTCAAGTCTCAGTTTCTGTGTCCTGTTTCCAAGGAAGCCGTCTTTGATCTTCCTAATAGGAAACAGTCTCTGCTTATTTATGGAATGCTCAAGTGTCAGCGTTTCCTCCTTTTAAAGAATCCCTTTTTTGGTGTAGCTGGTAGAGGGGGATTTTGTCCTGAGCTTCTTCCAGCCTTATCAGTGACAGCCAGTTCTCTGCATCATGTGATTGGCACTGGTGCCTTCCCTGGGCTGCTCCTCTTTCCTGCCATCAAGGCTGGGATGGGGATGAGACGGGCCAGGCCGCTAAGGAACAAAGCGTTAAGGACACTTTTTTCCTGAGGCTGGATTCAATGCAGGCTGCTCTGCACTGGCCTTGGTCCTGGGACCCACCATAGCCCGGAATTATTCCCCTTGGTGAGTAGATGGAGAGGGGTCTGGATTATATCAGTTTGGTGACACGTGGTGGCATTTGATAAACACAGTGATAAAGAGCATAAATTCTGGAGCTTTACATGCTACTTTATTTCTTTGTTCCTCAGTTTCTTCATTTGGAAAAGGGGGATTATGATGCTAAAAACACAGTCCACCTTGCAGAATGGCTCTGAGTTAAGGCAGGCGAGCCACAGAGCATCCCTGACTCACAGTGAGTTCTCCGTCAGGCCAGCGCTGTCTCTCATTGTCATGTCCAGCTCCAGTCTCACGTACCTCCTGTAGCACACCCAAAGTTACAGAAATGCATGAATTTTATGAGAAGATTGGAGAAAACCAAGTGGGATTTTTAATATTTCATTTTAAAAATTTGTTTTAATTAGTTATATGTGTCAGTAGAATGCACTTTGATACATCATATGTAACGGAGTATGATTTCTCATTTTTCCGGCTATACATGATGTAGCAACCACTGGTCGTATAGTTGTATATGTACATAGGGAATAACGTTTGATTCATTTTACTATCCTTCCCATTCCCTCACTCACCTCTACCAAATCTAAAGTAACTCTATTCTTCCCTGTCACCCACCATTGTGAATTAGCAATCACCTATCAGTGAAAACATTCCACTTTTGTTTTTTTGAGATTGGCTTATTTCACTTAGGTCCATCCATATCCCAGCAAAGGCCATCATTTCATTCTTCTTCAAAGCTGAGTAATATTCCATATATGTGTGTATATATTCTATATATATGTATATATTCCATATATATAAATAAATGTGATATATATCACATTTTTAATCCATTCATCCATTGTAGGGCATCTAGGTTAGTTCCATAGTTCAGCTGTTGTGAATTGAGCTGCAATAAATATTGATATGACTACATCACTATAATATGCTGAAGATAAGTCATTTGGGCATAAACCGAGAAGTGGGACAGCTGGTTCAAATGGTGGTTACACTCCATGTTTTCTGAGGAGTCTCCGTATTGTTTTCCACAATAGTTGCACCAATTTGCAGTCACACCAGCAGTGTATGAGTGTACCTTTTTTTTTGAATTTTTATTATTTTATTTATTTATTACAATTTATTTATTTTGATTCATTGTACACAAATGGAGTACAGCTGTCGTTTCTCTGATTGTAAACAAAGTAGAGTCACACCATCTGTGCATTCATACATGTACACAGGGCAATGATGTCTGTCTCATTCTGTTATTATTCTTACCACCCCACCCCCACCCGCCCCTCCCTTCCCTCTATTCAATCTATTCTTCCTCCATTCTTGCCTCCCTTCCCTCCTGCATTATGCATCATCATTCACTTATCAGGGAGATCATTCGCCCTTTGGATTTTTGGGATTGGCTAATCTCACTTAGCGTGACAGTCTCCAACATCATCCATTTACCTCAAATGCCATAATTTTATTCTTCTTTATGGCTGAGTAATATTCCATTGTGTATATATACCACAGTTTCTTTATCCTTTCATCTATTGAAGGGCATCTATATTGGTTCCACAATCTAGCTATTGTGAATTGAGTAGCTATTAACATTGATGTGGCTGCATCACTGTAGTATGCTTATTTTAAGTCCTTTGGGTATAGGTCAAAGAGTGGGATAGCTGGGTCAAATGGTGGATCCATTCCAAGTTTTTTTTATTTTTTGGAACCTGGGATTGAACTCAGGGGCACTTGACCTCACCACATCCCCAGCCCTGACAGGGTCTCACAGTTGCTTAGGGCCTCACTAAGTTGCTGAAGCTGGCTTTTAACTCACTATCCTCCCGCCTCAGCCTCCCGAGTTGCTGGAATTACAGGCATGCGCCCCGGTGCCCAGCCCATTCCAAGTTTTCTAAGGAATCTCCATACCACTTTCCAGAGTGGCTGAACCAACTTGCAATCCCACCAGCAATGTATGAGTGTACCCTTTTCCCCACATCCTCCCCAACACCTGTTGTTGCCTGTATTCTTAATAAAAGACATTGTAATTGGGGTGAGATGAAATCTTAAGGTGGTTTTGATTTGCATTTCTCTTATAACTAGGGATGTTGAACATTTTTTCATAAATCTGTTGATTGCTTGTAGATCTTCCTCTGTAAAGTGTCTGTTCATTTCCTTGGCCCATTTATTGATCGGGTTATTAGTGTTCTTGGTGTAAAGATTTTTGAGTACTTTGTAGATTCTGGAGATTAGTGCTCTATCTGAAGTGTGTGTGGCAAAGATTTTCTCCCACTCTGAAGCTCTCTCTTTACATTGCTGATTGTTTCCTTTGCTGAGAAAAAGCTTTTTGGTTTGAATCTATCCCAATTTTTGAGTACTTGGTAGATTCTGGAGATTAGTGCTCTATCTGAAGTGTGTGTGGCAAAGATTTTCTCCCACTCTGAAGGCTCTCTCTTCACATTGCTGATTGTTTCCTTTGCTGAGAAAAAGCTTTTTAGTTTGACTCTATCCCAATCATTGATTCGTGCTTTTATTTCTTGTGCTTTGGGAGTCATGTTAAGGAAATCTGGTCCTAGGCCAACATGATGAAGATTTGGACCTATTTTCTCTTCTATTAGGTGCAGAGTCTCTGGTCTGATTTCTTGGTCCACTTTGAGTTGAGTTTTGTATTGATTCTTGAGTGTACCTTTTTCTCCACATCCTTGCCAATATTTATTGTTGTTTGTATTCTTGCTAATCATCATTCTGACTGGGGTGAGATGAAATCTTACAGCAGTTTTGATTTGCATTTCTCTAATTGCTAAAGATGTTGAACATTTTTTCATATATTTGTTGATTGATTGTATTTCTTCTTCTGTGAAGTGTCTGTTCAATTCCTTAGCCCATTTATTGACTGGGTTTTTTTTCTTTTTCTTTTTCTTTTCTTTTTCTTTTTGGTGTTAAGTGTTTTTGAGTTCTTTATGTATCCTGGAGATTAATGCTTTATCTGAGGTGCATGTGGTAAAGATTTTCTCCCATTCTGTAGGCTCTCTCTTCACATTATAGATTGTTTCCTTTTCTGAGAAAGAAACTTGTTAGTTTGAATCTGTCCAGTTTATTGATTCTTGATTTAACTTCTTGCACTTTAAGAGTCTTGTTAAGGAAGTCAGATCCTAAGCTGACATGGTGAAGATTTTGGCCTATCTTTTCTTTCTATTACATGCAGGGTCTCTGGTCTAGTGCCTAAGTATTTGATCCACTTTGGTTGTTTTGTGTAGGGTGAGAGATAGGGGTTTAAGTTCATTTTGTTACATGTGGATTTCCAATTTTTCCAGCACCATCTGTTGAATAGGCTGTCTTTTCTCCAGTGAAAATGCCAATTAAATCTTCCTTTGTCAAGTATGAAATAACTGCATTTATGTGGGTTTGTCCCTCTGTCTTCTATTTTGTACCATTGGTCTATGTGTCTGTTTTAGTGCCAATACCATGCCATTTTTGTTACTATAGCTCTGTAGTATAGTCTAAGGTCTGGTATTGTGATGCCTCCTGTTTCACTCTTCTTGCTAAGGTTTGCTTTGGCTATTCTGAGTTTTTGTTTTTTCCAAATGAATTTCATGGTTGCTTTTTCTAGTTCTGTGAAGAATGTCATTTTGATTGGAATTGCACTAAATCTGTATAATACTTTTGGTAGTATGGCCATTTTGACAACATTAATTCTGCCTATCCAGAAGCTTGGGAGATCTTTCCAACTTCTAAGGTTGTCTTCAATTTCTTTCTTTAGTGTTCTGTAATTTTCATTGTAGAGGTCTTTCACCTCTTTTCTTTGATTACCAAGTGTTTTATTTGTTTGAAGCTATTGTGAATGGGGTAGTTTTCCTAACTGCCCTTTCAGTAGATTCATCACTGATGTATAGGAACACCTGTGATTTATGGGTGTTGATTTTATAACCTGCTACTTTGCTGAATTGATTTAGGAGTTTTAGAAGTTTTCTGGTGGAATTTTTTGGCTCTTCTACATATAGAATCATGTCATTGGCAAATAGTGATAAATTTGAGTTCTTATTTTCCTATTTGTATCCCTTTAATTTCTTTCTCCTGGCTAATTGCTCTGGCTAGAGTTTCAAGGACATTTTTAATAAAAGTAGTGAAAGAGGACATCCTTGTCTTGTTCCAGGTTTTACACTGAATGCTTTCCATTTTCTCCATTTAGAATTATGTTGGCCTTAGGTTTAGCATATGTAGCTTTTACGATGTTTAGGTGTGTTTCTACCATCCCTAGTTTTTCTAGTGTTTTGACATGAAGGGGTGCTATATTTTGTCAAATGATTTTTCTGCATCTATTGATTCTTATGATTCTTATTGATTCTTATTCTGCTCATGTGATTCTTATCTTTAAGTCTATTGAAACAATGAATTACATTTATTGATTTCCATATGTTGAACCAACCTTGTATTCCTGGGATGAACCCCACTTGATTGTGGCGCACTCTTTTTAATATGTTCTTGTATGCAATTTGCCAGAATTTTGTTGAGAATTTTTGCATCTATGTTCATCAGGGATGTTGGTTTGAATTTTTCTTTCTTTGATGTGTCTTTGTCTGGTTTTGGTATCAGGGTGATATTAGCCTCATAGAATGAGTTTGGAAGGGATCCCTCCTTTTCTATTTCATGGAATGCTTTGAGGAGTATTGGTGTTAATTCTTCTTTGAAGATCTTATAGAACTCAGCTGAGAATTCATCTGGTCCTGGACTTTTCTTGATTGGTAGGCTTTTGATGGTACTTTTCATTTCATTATTTGTAATTGATCTATTTAAATCATGTATGTCCTCCTGATTCAGTTTGGGTGGTCATATGTCTCTAGAAATTTGTTGATGTCTTCAAGGTGTTTTATTTTATTGGAGTATAAATTTTCAAACTAGTTTCTAATTATCTTCTGTATTTCAGTCATGTCCATTGTGATATTTTCTTTTTCATCACATATTTTAGTAATTTCGGTTTTCTTTCTTTTTTTCTTTATTAGCATGGCTAGGGGTTTATCAATTTTATTTATTTTTTCAAAGAACCAACTTTTTGTGTTGTCAAGTTTTTCAGTTGTTTCTTTTGTTTCAATTTCATTGATTTCAGCTCTGATTATAATTATTTCCTGTCCTCTTCTGTTTGTGGTATTGATTTGTTCTTCTTTTTCTAGGGCTTTGAGTTGTAATATTAGGTCATTTATTTGTAATATTAGATCATTTTTGTTCTTTTATGAATGAGCTCAATGCAATGAACTTTTCTCTTACTACAGCCTTCATAGTGTCCCAGAGATTTTGATATGTGTCACTATTCTCATTTACCTCTAAGTATTTTTTATTTCCTCTCTGATTTCTTCTGTTATCCATTTATCATTCATAGCATATTATTTAGTCTCCAGGTTTTACAGTAGCTTCTATTTTTTATTCTATCATTGATTTCTAATTTTATCCATTATGATCTGATAGAATGAGGATATTATCTCTATTTTTTTTGTATTTGCTAAGAGTTGCTTTGTGGCATAAGATATGGTCTATTTTAGAGAAGGATCGATATGCTGCTGAGAAGAAAGTGCATTTGCTCATTAATGGATGAAACATTCTATATATGTCTGTGAAGTCTAAATTGTTGTACTGTCCTAGTCTGCATCACTGGACAGTGGGCTAGAGTCTGTTACTTCATTGTTGCACTGTCATAGTCTGTAACAATGGAGGGAGTAGCCCTGTGTTGCACTTTCCTAGTCTGACACACCAACAGACCACAGGAAAAGGAAAATTTAGACTCTGTGCACTGAGATCCAAGGAGAAGAGCTTTATTTGGGAGAGATGGAGCACTTGTCACATAGGAAACTGCTTCTGCCTTTACTATGTATAAGACTGTCTTTTATATGCTTGTAGTTAAGTCAGCCAAATATCTTAAAGGTCAAACCTTGCATTAGCAATTACTAGCCTATTTGGCAGATTATTAGTTAGTAACAGAAAGTAAAAAACAATCATGTGAACACAGAAGGTGACAGGTTCACAGACCACAGAAGAGCTGTCTTACAGCCCATAGAAGAACATACTGTTCACAGAGCACAGGAAAAGAGTATGGAGCCCTAGTCCCCAAGGATCCTGTTTGGCACTTCTGTCTTGTGACAGAATGCCATATAGGCCTCCTTTCAGGGAACAGGGCCCACACTAAATTATTTATTTTATTATTTAGATCTAGATTTTCTTTGTTTAGTTTTTGTTTTGAAGATGTATCCAGTAGTGAGAGAAGTGTGTTAAAGTCACCCAGTATTATTGTGTTTTGGTCTATTTGATTCTTGAAGTTGAGAAGGGTTTGTTTGATGTATGTAGATGCTCCATTGTTTGGGGCATAAATATTTATGATTGTTATGTCTTGTTGATTTATGGTTCCCTTAAGCAGTATGAAATGTCCTTCCTTATCCCTTCTGATTAACTTTGGCTTGAAGTCCACTTTATCTGATATGAGGATAGAAACCTCTGCTGCTTGTTTATGTGATCCTTGTGAGTGGTATGTTTTTACCCATCCTTTCACCTTCAAGTTGTGAATGTCTTTTCCTATGAGGTGAGTCTTTAGGAGACAGCATATTGTTGGGTCTTGTTTTTTAATCCAACCTGGCAGTCTATGTCTTTTGATTGATGAGTTTATGCTGTTAACATTTAAGGTTATCATTGAGATATGATTTATGTTCTCAGTCATTTTGGTTTATTTCTGGTTTTAAATTTGATTTAGTTTCTCCTTTGACTAATTGTTTAGCTGTTGTTCCTCTCTTTGCTGGTTTTCACTTTTTTTTCCTCACTTCATTCTCAGGGAATATTTTGTTGAGAATGTTCTGTAGTGCAGTCTTCCTAGTTGTGAATTCTTATGGCTTTTATTTATCATGAAAGATTTTTATTTCATCTTCAAATTTGAAACAATTTTGTTGGATATAAAATTCTTGGTTTGGCAACCATTTTCTTTCAGAGCTTGAAATATATTTTTCCAGGACCACCTAGCTTTGAGGGTCTGGTTGAGAAATCAGTTGAGATCCCAAGTGCTTGCCCCCTATATGTAATTTGATTTTTTTCTCTTACAGTCTTTAATATTTTATTTTTATTCTCTGTGTTAGTCATTCTCATTATAATGTGCCTTGGTGTGGGTCTGGTGTAATTTTGTACATTTGGGGTTCTGTAAGTATCTTGTATTTGATTTTCCATTTCATTCTTTAGGTTTGAGAAATTATCTGATATTATGTCATTGAAAAGATTGTGCATTCCTTTGGTTTGTATTTCTGCTCCTTCATCTATCCTGATAAATCTTAAATTTGATCTTTTCATATTATCCCATTATTCTTGGATGTTCTGTCCATGGTTTCTTACCATCTTCTCTGCTTGGTCAACTATATTTTCAATATTATATCTTTTATCTTCATTGCTTGAGGTTCTGTCTTCCAAATGGTCATGTCTGTTGGTAATGCCTTCTATTGAATTTATAATTTGGTTTATTGATTCCTTCATTTCAAGGATTTCTGCTTATTTTTTTTTCAGAATCTCTAACTCTTTTTTTTTTTTTTTTTTACTCAGTTAATTTTGATCCATTGAACACAAATGGAGTACAGCTATTGTTTCTCTGGTTGTACACAAAGTAGAGTCACACCATCTGTGCAGTCATACATGTACACAGGGCAATGATGTCTGTCTCATTCTGTTATTATTCTTACTCCCCCACCCTGACCCCACCCCTCCCTTCCCTCTATGCTATCTATCCTTCCTCCATTCTTGCCTCCTTTCCACCCTGCATTATGCATCATCATTCACTTATCAGAGGGATCGTTCGGCCTTTGGATTTTGGGGATTGGCTAATCTCACTTAGCATAACAGTCTCCAACATTATCCATTTACCTACAAATGCCATAATTTTATTCTTCTTTATGGCTGAGTAATATTCCATTGTGTATATATACCACAGTTTCTTTATCCATTCATCTATTGAAGGACATCTAAGTTGGTTCCACAATCTAGCTATTGTGAATTGAGCAGCTATGAACATTGATGTGGCTGCATCACTGTAGTATGCCGATTTTAAGCCCTTTGGGTATAGGCCAAGGAGTGGGATAGCTAGGTCAAATGGTGGATCCATTCCAAGTTTTCTAAGGAATCTCCAAACTGCTTTCCAGAGTGGCTGCACCAACTTGCACTCCCACCAGCAAAGTATGAGTGTACCCTTTTCCCCACATCCTCACCAACACCTGTTGTTGCCTGTATTCTTAATAAAAGACATTCTAGTTGGGGTAAGATGAAATCTTAAGGTGGTTTTGATTTGCATGTCTCTTATAACAAGGGATGTTGAACATTTTTTCATATATCTGTTGATTGCTTGTAGATCTTCCTCTGTAAAGTGTCTGTTCATTTCCTTGGCCCATTTATTGATTGGGTTATTAGTATTCTTAGTGTAAAGATTTCTGAGCACTTTGTAGACAGAATCTCTAACTCTTTATTGAAGCAATCTTTCACTTCCTGTGTTTTTTCTTTGATTTCACTCCATATACTATCCTTTATGTCACATATCAGTTTAATTATGTACATTCTAAACTGCTTGTCTGACTTTTCTTCTACTGTGTTGTCAGTGGATTCTGTCATTGGAGTATCTTGGTATGTTTGGGGCACTTTATTCCCTTGTTTTTTCATGTTGTTTGTGTTTTCCCATCTAGCAGTATGGAACTAAGGCAGTACAAGTTCTACCCTGCAGGCCTATAGTGTCCCTGAAGGTTTCCAGCACCTCATTTTCAAGGGGGAGACCAACAGCAACAACAACCAATGTAAACAACACAGGGCCTCAAGCCCCCTAGATCCTATCAACACTTCCATAGTTTTCTCACAATAAACAGAAACTACAAGTTCAATTACTGTCAACACTATACACAGCAAATTTGCTAAAAGGATTCACATTTCCAAATGTTGGACAAAGAGATAACAGAAGTGATGCAGGACATGATGTTCATGAAAGAAGAGGAGAGAATCCAGAAGCAAAAATCTACAATAAGAATGGAAGAGCAATTGATAGAGATTGACCATTAGCAGGAGAAAAGATAGAGAATCCAGTAAAACAAACAATTGAGAGGAAAAATATATACAATAAAAAATTTAAAAATAAGAATACACCACAAAACTGCAAAATACCATCCATATGTCACAGCTCTCAACAAACTGATGCATGAAAATACCCAGACCCCTAAATAGTAGAGATGATAGAGAAGAGAAAAGTAAAAACAAATCAATACAAACAAAAACCCCCCAAAAAACAAAAAAATAATAACAACAACAAAAACACCTCAGTGGAAAACTGAACAACTGTTTCCTTCAGAGTTCAAAGTTTTTTCAGTCCTGTCTCTGATTCTTCATGGGATTTCCAGGCCCAGACTGGCCCATGTAGACTCAGTCACTGTCCCACTGATCTGGGTTTCAGATTCCCCAGGCTGGGCCACAGTACAGTTCCAAGATCTCAATGCTATTCCAATTTGCAGAGAGATCATCAGGGATGCTCTCACATAGAGGAGCGACTCTGAAAAGAATCTGCAAGGTGACAGTCACCAGCAATTCCCACAGGAAGATTCTGCAGCCAACTCTACCCACAGCCATCCCTGCAGGCACTTCAACAATGGACCCCGAGGCCCTGGCTGGTGTCCCCAAACAGAGGTGGCTGTGCCCTGAGATGGTGGTGGCAGCAAACTGACTGGCAACCTGGTCCCCAGGCACTGACTGGAGGCCCAAGATGGAGGCAGCCATGTGTGACCAAACCTGCAGGCACTCTGGCCGTGGACCTCTGGGCCGCAGACCTCTGGGCCGCGGTAGCAGTTGGTCAACAGCAGTAGGTGGAGGGTTGCCGGCAGCAGCACTTGGAAAATTGGTTGGTGGCAGAAGCACCTGTGGTAGTGGCACCCAGAGAGAAGGCCTCTGGGTGACCGCAGTGGCATCTCCCAAGGGAAATTTTTAAATGGGGAATTTAAAATTGTCATACAAAATCGGATTTCCCCGAGACCCAAGGAAAAGGCCCTTCAGGAATTAAAGGATGCAGTTCACTCCCTGACCTTCCTCTCTCTTTGAGGTTCTGTCTTCTCTCAAAGCACCTCTGCTTTAAGTACTCTGGTTTCCGTAACTTCTTCTACCACCTCTTTTGCAGAAAACTTCACTCTTAGCTCAGAGAACTCTCTCCTCTCAATTCATCCTGCTTCCCCAACTGAATATTTCCCCAGAATGAACTTTCTAGTCCAGAATAATACCTGGGTCCATTGCAGCACAGTCCATATTGAGCACGAGCAGTTCATCATGTCTTCTGCAAAGTCTTTTTACCAAATATACCTCTCTAAGGGATATTTGTTGACTGTGTCCCCACCTGTCTTCCTCCCTCCCACCAATACACTGATTTCTGGTTGGAGGAGTCACTTTGCACCTATGCTTAGCCATGAGGTTGGGTGGGATACTGCCTTCCTTCATTCCAGGGAATAAGCTTATTCTGTATCCCTGGCTCTGGTGACTGGTTCAGCATGGAGCTCAACATAGCCAATAACAAACAATGAGACAAATGAGCCAAGAGGAGACATTTGCTGGGGCTTCTGGTAACACTGGCTTCTGCAGGAGATTCCTGAAGTGACTTTTTGCTTGCATAACCTCCCTCCCTACTGGACCTATGGGAGGAAGAGTGTAGCCCTATAGGTACTGCATCTGTCTTGGAGCCAGGGGAGCACAGCCTGCTTGAGGATGTTGTTACATCAAAGAAACAGGATCAGACAGACAGACAGACACACACACACACACACACACACACGCATGCATTGGGGGTGGGGAGAGACAGAGAGACCCCCGTGGATTCTAGATCAAGCTGTGTCTGCACCTCCCTGGACGGTTTAGTTATGTGAGACTATATGCTTTCTCTATGGCTTAAGCCAGTTTGAATTATGCTTTCTGTGGTTATGACACAGTGTGAAAAATGATAGTGTCTGTGTTTTCAGAGAGTCCAACTAAGAGCTGAAGTGTCACAATCTCTCTCACCAAATACTTATACTCCAGAAGGGAAAAATTTAATTCTTAAATGTAATAATATCACTACCATTCTTAAGAAGTAAGAAAAACATTGTTCCCAGTGCCGCATAGTCTGTAAGGCACTGTTACCCACAGAAACTTTTGTCTCTTGATATACTTGACACAGCTGTTTTAATACATCGTATTCACCAACATCTCAACTCTCTTCAGATTATCTGGAATAAGAAATTGAGCCATTACTAAACCACATGCTGAACCATGGAAGCAAAGTTAAAACTTCAGAATTTTAACTTGTGAAGTCCTAATTGCTTTTCCTACAAGGTCATTCTTTTCCCTAATTTTTATTTGGGAAGGCTGAGTGGAGGATGTGTTTTTGTTTTTTAATACTTTTAGTTACATTTTTGGAGTTCTTGCTGAAATAGAATTTCATCATCTTGCCTGGAAAGTTGTAGATTCTGGTTGGTTGTATCTTTTTTCATTGACTCGCTATGTTAATCATACTTCTGTTCTCTTAATATTCAGTTTAAAGAAAAGAGATAGGAATTTTCCCTTGACACAGATTCTGAAATTCTTCTTTCCACCATCTCCAGAGACTGAATTGCTTACCCTTTAGGATAAGAATGCAGTTTGAGGACATATTTAGCTTCCCTGTAAATCTTTGGGACCAAATTAGA
Source organism: Glaucomys volans (assembly GCA_020662805.1). Lineage (NCBI taxonomy): Eukaryota > Metazoa > Chordata > Mammalia > Rodentia > Sciuridae > Glaucomys > Glaucomys volans. The sequence continues at coordinate 338,314 of JAJEJO010048248.1, read as the reverse complement.
GATTTGAGATAAAAATAACTCTCAAAATGCCATATTTCCCACCTATTTTCCACTCATTATTTGGAAGGATGTATCTTTCTCACTTTAATGGAAAGGTCCTACTTCAAGAAAGGCTTTTGTCTGAATGTGATGGGAAATGTTATAAAAAGCAAACACATTGACAAACCAATTTGCAAAGTTGTTACATATTACCTATAAATAAGTGGCAATGTAATATATTGCACAAACCAAGGTGCTTTTGAAGGTGAAAAGGAAACTATTCATTGGTACATAAAACTCCCATACAGGTCAAGAAGGAGCAACAAGAATTGAATGTATCCTCTCACCCTAAAAACTAAACAGTCAAATAAAACATATTAAACAACAGTTTTCAAGACAGAAGACATCAGATGACAAGGGACAGGTGTCTCTGAGAGGTGGGAAACAAATAGGTGGGCCCTATGATTATCCCGTATTACTGCCTGGATACTGCCTGGAGAAAGTTTCTAGTCCCAACACAGGGAAGGGGACATAGGTGGTCTCCTTGAAGAGAGGAGACACTGCTGGGAGTGTAGGATGAGGCAGCTCAAGTTCACAGGACAGAGTACTGAGAGGAGGAGGAGGAGGAGGAGAGAGAATGCTGTGGAGATCTTCAGTGGGTCACTCTTGAGTACCCACCTGACCTCTGATCAGGGCAGGTAAGTGAGGAAACAACTCCCATACTTAGAGCACTCAGGAGACTTTTGCCTCAATAGTGGATCCTCAAATAATTTTTTTCTGGTTCCACCTAACAAACCAGCTTAAAAGCAAGATTCAAAAGGCTCAAACCATTTCAAGAACTTTCCTTCTGTCCCAAAACAAAGTTCAAGAGATATTTACAGTATAACGCCAACTACAACTTGTTAGCACACAAAGAAAAAGGAAACTGTAAGCCATGATAAGGAAAAAATTCAATCTAGTGAAGCCAAACCAGAACAGATGTGGAACCAGTAGACAGAGATAGTAAAATGCTAACTATTGGTTTCCATATGCTCAAGTCACTTAGAGGAAAGATTTAACACTTTATTAAGTAGGATAAAATGACTCAAATCAAGTTTACGGGGACAAAACCTACAACGTCTGAGATGTAAAATCATATTAGCATTAACATCATATTAGACACTGCAGAAGAAAAGATTAGTGACTTGAGAACATAGCAACATAACTCTCCAAAATTAAACACAGAGAGAAAAAAGATGGAAAGAAAATCAACAGAGAAACATTAAGCTGCGGAAAAATTTCAAGTGCCTAATAGAAATGTAACTGGAGTCTCTGAATGATAGGGATAAAAGAAAATTTAAAGAACTAAGAAACAATTCTCCCCCAATTCCAAGAAGTGCAACAAACCAATACATGAGAAATGTCTCTATACCAAGAGACATCACAATCCTTTGCTTATAAATGACAATAAAAAGAAAACTTTATAAGTAGTCAGAGATAAAAAGAAAATACTAACTGCAAGGATAAGTTTTAAGATGACCATGACTTCTTAATAGAAACCATGTAAACTAGAAGACCCTCGAGCAACATCTTTAGAGTACCAAAAGGGGGAAGGTTAGCCTAAAATTCTACACCCAAAGACAACACCTTAGAAAATGAAGGAGACTTACAAAAACTGAGAGAATTTATCACAAGTAGACATATACTACATGAAATGTTAAAGGAAGTCCTTTAAGCAGGACAAAAATGGCATCAGATGGAAATCTGGATCAACTAAAGGAATGAAGAGCACCCAAAGTGGTGAGGGAAAAGGTAAAATAGAATGATTTCTTCTTATTATTTAAATCTTATTAAAGATGGTTGATCTTTAATGCAAAATTAATAGCCATGTATTGTAGAGTGAAGAACTAAAATGCATGACCAGGTTAGCACAAAGGTTGGTAGAGGAGAAATGGAAGCAGAGTGTCCAAACGTTCCTGTACTGAATATGAAGTGGTATAAAATTACTTGAAGTTAGACTGTATGACATTTAAATATGTCAAACCTACAGCAACTACTAAAAAGAACCATAATATATTATAGCTAATAAGTCAACAAAGATAAAATGGTATAAAAATAGAATAAAATAGTCAGAAAAGGGGCTCAAGAACAGATGAACAAACAGAAAACAAATAGTTAAGTAGTAGATTTAATTCCAATTCCATCAATAATCACATTAAATGTTTAAGGTCTGAATACCACAGTGAAAGATTTTTTTTATTTCATTATTTTTAAAATTTGATTTTTATAGACTGCATTTTGATTCATTGTGCAAAAATGGGGTACAACTTTTCATTTCTATGGTTGTGCACAATGTTGAGTCACACCATTGGTGTAATCATACATGTACATAGGATAATGATGTCTGTCTCATTCCACTAATTGTCAGATTGACTAATAAAGCAAGAGCCGACTATATACAAATAGGTTAAAAGTAAACGAAGGGGCCATGCCTCTTGAGATTCTCAGGGGTTTCTCTAGGGGAGGTAAGTCATCTGTCTCCACAAAGTCATGGAGTTATGGAATCTAGCCCATTCTTCAGACTAAAGGGAAGTCAATGAGGAGAATCCAGGTGCTCCATTACTCTGAAGCTACTGGTCCCCAGCATTTTGAATAAGGGTACTGAACTGTATGTCTTTGATGGAAGTGGGTATTTCCATGTAAGGAATAAAGAGGACAAATTGATTCAGATTTGTATGAAGTAAGGAGACAAAATTCCTGGGAGGATTTTTTTGGGGGACCAGGGATGGAACCAAGGGGTACTTAATCAATGAGCCACATCTTCAGTCCCTTTTTATCTTTAATTTTCAGACAGGGTCTTCCTAAGTTGCTGAGACTGGCCTTGAACTCAAAATCCTCCTGCCTTAGCCTCCCCTGTCGCTGGGATTACAGGTGTGCGCCACCTTGCTCTGCTCCTGAGGAGATTCATTACCGTCTTACACTGGATGTAAAGGACAAAGTGAAGGTAGAGACGCCATTTGTTGGAGGACAAGGATTACTCCGTACAACTGAGGAGCTCATTGTTTTGGTGTTTAAGGAAGCTCATCAAGTTTTTGGCACCAACAGCATAGTTGGTGTTCTCTAGAAACCAGAGTACTCTGTAAGGGGTCTGAATGTGTTAAGTAGAAATTTATCCATTCTCCCCCCTTTTTACATTATAGACTTGAAACAAGATGATTTTTCCTTTGTTAGGTCATTTGATCAGATATTTTTAGTGAAGTAATAAAATTGATTTTGACATGAAATAAACTGTGAACATGTGAATCACATTTATGAAACTCAAGATTCAAGAATAGTGGTCTCTATGTTATATGTGCATTAACTGTAATCTAGGTAAAAGATGACTCTTCCAAATAATAGCTACTTAGCATATGTTAACTGAATACTATTCTTAGTCACATATGCTAATGTCATCCCTGCACTCTGAGGAATGATAGATAATATAAGTAGACAAATACAATACAATTTCTGCTTCCCATCTCACATTCTCCTTGGGTTGAGGAGTTGGAGAGAAAACCAATTATGGGGCACACTCTGTTACCTACACTACTTTTCTAGTTCACAATAAAATAACTGTCTGAATTTTATGCAAATGCATAAAATTGAGAAATGCATAGTTCTTTTGTCTGGTTCCTTAAAATCATCTCTGTTAAGATTCTTTGTTTTAGAGTCTATGCCTTCTGTGACAAACAGGTGGCTACATTTTGGACCAAGATCTCTAAGCTAAACTCCCACAGTGACAGGGAGATAGGGTTGCTATGTTTCTAGAAGCTTATGTTTCAAGAGAGATGCCTCCCAGGACCTTGAGAAAATCATTTCTGGGTTGTGAAGGTGGCAAAAACCTTACCCAGCCTTTGCAAAAGATCTTGCAAATATCTCTATCTATATACACATTCATATATTCCTATGTCAAGGATAGAGAGGAAGACCACACAAACATTGTTGGTCATGAAAATGCTCTAAAAAAGAGAAAGGAAGTAAAGCTTCTGGTTTTGGGCAACAAAGATAATTCCGAGTTTTTGTTTTGTTTTGTTTTGCCCTTGTCCTACCCAGGAACCAGGCAGACAAGGAGACATCACTGTAAAGAACAGAGGAGGCTGGTTGTACCAAGACTGAGTGTAAATCCCCTCCTGGAAATATTCATGAGATTATACAAGGTCCCTTTCTTAAGTACCTAGGTGCTGTCCTGAAGAGGAGTGGGGAGGAGAAGGAAATCTGAAGGCCTAGGCATTTATCCTGATGCAGCTCAGTTTCATTAAGAGATTGATGAAGTATTGGATAGAACTGAATTTGCCAGATTGGGTTAAATCATCTTTTATCTTGCTAGACAATGGGATAGGAGTTCATGGGAAAAAAGCAGATCTGTTACAAGAAATATAAAAGTTTTCTTTGTCACTTTCTTTTTTTTTTTTGGTGTTTATATCAAAGTTTTATTTTTCTGTTTCTTTTTATTATTATTTTTTTAATAAGGACTAAGGGAAAACAGTGCAGATAGGTGAAAACAAATGTATCAGAAAGTACCGAATTTTGGAATGTAGATGGGTGGTGGTTAGTAGGGATTGAACTCAGGGGCCCTTGACCACTGAGCCACATCCCCAGCCCTTTTCATTTTTTAAATTTTGAGACAGGGTCTTGCTAAATTGCATAGGGCCTCGTTAAATTGCTGAGGCTGGCTTTGAACTCGCGATCCTCCTGCCTCAGCTTCCCGAGCCGCTGGGATTACGGGTGTGGGCCACTGCGCCAGGTTATTTTTGGAATTAAAAAAAAAAAAAGTTCTTAACAGGGAGTGGTGGCAAACGCCTTAATCCCAGCTACTGTGGGGGTGGAGAGAAGATTGCAAGTTCGAGGCCAGCCTTATCAATTTAGCAAGAATTTTTCTCAAAAAAACAAAAGCAAAAACAAAACAACAACAACAACAACAAAATGCTGGGAATGAATGTAGCTCAGTGATGGGGTGCCCCTGGGTTCAATCACCAGTACCAAAATAATAATAATTCTAAAATGAAAAAATAATAGTTATCAAAGTGCATTGGATAAAAGTAATGCCCTACAAAAAAATTTTAACAAATATGGCAGAAGAGGAAAATAATGAACTATAAAAAAAAAAAATCTTAGCTGGGCACTATGGCACACACCTATAATTCTAGGGACTCTTGAAGCTGAGACAGGAGAGCAAATTCAAGGTCAGTCTCAGAAACCTAGGAAGGCCTAAACAAGTTAGGGAGATCCTGTCTTAAAACACTTTTTTTTTTTTTTTTTTTTTGTACTAAGGATTGAACCCAGGGGCACTGAGGTACATCCTCAGCCCTTTTTATTTTGAGAGGGGATCTAGTTAAATTGCCAAGACTGGCTTTGAATTTACCATCCTCCTGCGTCAGCCTCTGCTGGGATTACAGGGAAGAACCACCACCACGCCTGGCTCCTTGTCTCAAAAGAAAAAGAAAAATCTCTTTGTCACTTTCAATGCACAGATCTGTGTGGCTGCTGGACAACTTTCTATTTCACTTATGCCAATACTTTTCATTTACCTAACTGGCCACAGCTTAGTTTATTTGTGGGAAAACCAAACCAATTTAAACAAGCCCTTTTTAGCACAAGCCCTTTTTAAATACAGAATGAGTCACCATATCTGATAAATGCATGACCAAACTATGAAGTAAATATACATGCTTGGTGCTAATATCAAGCTTTCAGTATAGTGATCTAGCTTAGTAGCAAAAAGTTAAGACTTTGTTTGTCATTTTCCATTTTTAAGACTCTTACTCCACCACAAACAAACAATAAGTCATCATATTGTCATCTATCTTACCATGTCAGAGAGGGAGAGTAAATATGACAGGTAAATATTTGTTCAATACTGGCTTAATCAGATCTCGTGACTAGGAGCCTCTCTTTACCCTTAATATCAATGATTCACAGCAAAAAAGGATGAAATGTTGGCTAAGTTAAACAGGAGAGAAAAGAATGATTAAACAAAGTAGAACTTAAAAAAGGAAGATGTGGTTTTAGAACTAGTTATAAAAAAAAAAGTCCCCTGGCCAATACCTTTGGTGTTATTATTTCTAGCTTCCCTTTAATTAAACATGACGTACTGTGGAGATTCAGTTTGCCTGTAAGCACCCCAGCTGATGGAGACCCACACTAATGGCCTTTCTAGTTTCCTATGTTGGGTCCAAAACCCGTGACACTGGATGTAGCTGAACTTTTCCAAAGGATTGGGTTTCCAAACCCATTTTCCTTTTAAAAGCAATGAATCCAGCTTCCTGGGAAGTCCAGAATAAATTGAACTGAAATGGCTGGGACTTTGATGTTAAAAAAAAAAGCAGCAACTGAGTTGCATGCACACAGCTTCTCAGACCAAGCAATTTCACAACTATTTAGAGAAAAGGAAGAGGTCATGTAGAGACTTGGGGTATGTACTCTTAGGAAACGGTAAATAAATTTAAATTTACATACAAAGCTTCTTCCGTTCCAGTACTTTGAGAAGTCATAAAAAATAAACATTACTATGATAAGCTTTAGATAAAAAAATTCCACTGCCAAACTCAAAAACCCCTGGATACATCAAGAGTCTTGCCTTATCAAACTGTTTTGGTTCTTGGGACAAAGATATTATTTTTTAAATGTTAAACATTGCCCATCAAGAAGTATCTCACAACTTTGAGCATTACAAAAAATTCCATTTGCTTTTCTGCTTGATTTGGAAAGTATTCACTAAAGACTTTTTTTTTCCTGCACTATATAAGTAAGTGGATATATCCTGCCACAAACTGCCTAAATACTAGGGTAAATTCAACACATACTTCGTTCCTGGAGCATATCTGGAGCAGTGAAAGTTCTCCTTCTCTCTACTCTTCCTCCTCCTCCTTATCTCTCCCCTCTGTAATAAAGGCTCAGGGTCTCAACAAACATGGGGTAGAATTTAAAAGTAACTCCTAGACAGTGCTGAGTACTTAGTGGAAAACTCAATATTGATTGATGGTAGACCATGCTTTGCTGGAACCTAGGTAATAAAAGAAACATTTAAGCAAAATACTTAAAATACAAAATAAAAACTAGATGGCACACATTACTTTGATTACTTTCCTCAAAGAACATTGTAATTTAATTTCAAATCTGCTTTTAGAGGGCTAGAACTCACTATCGTTATTATTCAAAGTTCAACATACTAACTCTGAAAAGAGCCTTAAATTTTTTAATTGGGTAAGGAGACATTCCACATTAAATTTTTAATGGATACAAATCCAGAGATATTTAAGGAGTGGAATAGGGGAGTAGTGTGAGAGGAGAATAGAGATGTGATTTGAGTCATATTATACAAGCACATCTGCTGGGTGTGGTAGTGCTTGCCTGTAATCCCAGTGGCTCAGGAGGCTGAGGCAGGAGAATCTCAAGTTCAAAGCCTGCTTCGGCAACCTAGTGAGGACTTAAGCAACTCAGAGAGACCCTGTCTCTAAATAAAATATATATCAAAATATAGTACGTGTGTGTGTATATACATCTACATATGTGTGTACACACACACACACACACACATATTCATATGTATACATGAAAGGGCTGGGGAAGGCTGCTGCCCCAGATGTCCAGTGCGTTTTCTCTGGGTGCTGCTGCTGCTGTCAATGCTGCCTCGAATGCCCGGAGGTCTTTTCTCCCAGCATGGCTGCCATCTACACTGCTGTTGCAGCTGATCCTGCTGCCATCAACACCACTCTGTCTCCAAAGCCACTACCCCTCCCCGGAGGTCACCTGGGGTCTTCTCTTTGGGTGCTGCTGCAGCTGCAGCCACAGCAGCCGCCACCAGAGCCACTGCTGCTGCTGACCCCCCACCTGCTGCCAATGCCACCAATGACTGCAGCTGCTGCTGACCCCTTTCCTGCTGTCACCAACCCCTGCCACTACTGCTTCCACCACTGCCCAGAGGTCCACTGCCAGGGGGACTCCAAGTTTGATTGCACATGGCCGCATACATTTTGAGATGCAGGCCAGAGCCTGGGGTTTGGGGTGCCTGCAGGTTTGCCATATTGGGGCACAGCTGCCCCTGTCTGGATATACTGGCCAGGACCTGGAGATTCAGTGTCCGGGTACCTGTGTGTTTGGCTGCACCTGGGGTCTTCCTCCTGGGACTGTGGGTTGCCGCCATCTTGTTACTGTCCTCAGGATTACTCATCCCTGGTTGTCTCTCTCCAAATGCCAGTGGCATTGAGATCTTGGGACTGCAATGTGACCAAACCCAGGACATCTGAGGCCCAGATTGGTGATATAGTGACTGGGTCCATCAGGGCCTGTCTGGGTCAGGCAGTCTGTGGGAAGTCAGAGACAGGGCTGAAAAGCTTTCGTATGCTGGCAGAGACATTTGTTCAATTTTCCACCAAGATTTATTTTATTTTTATTTTTTTCTTCTCTGGCATCTCTCTCTACCACATTTAGAGCAGGGTGTTTTTCATGCATCGATTTGTTGAGGATGGTGGTATGTGCATGGCATTTTGCAGTTCTGTTGTATATATATATATATATATATATATATATATTTTTTTTTGTTGTGCTAGGGATTGAACCCAGGGCAAGCACTCTACCAAGTGAGCTATATCCCCAGCCCTGGTGTATATTTTTATATTTTTAATTTTTTCTCTTTATATGTATGCTTCCTCTTGCTTCTCTGTTTTCCTGGATTCCCTTTCTACCTTTTCTCCACCTAACAGCCAATCTCTCTTGGTTCCTCTTCCACTCTTCCTGTGATTTTTGCTTCTGGCTTCTCTCTCTCCCTCATGAACACCACGTCCTGTACTGTTTCTATTCTTTCTTTGTCCACTATTTGAGATTGTAAATCTGTTTGGCAAGTTTTCTGTTTTTATCGTGGATGGTGATTGAACTCATCATTGATGTTTATAGCGAGAGGGCAGTGGATGCCTTGGTGGGAGCTATTAGATTTGAGGCTGTATATTGTTTACACTGGGTGCTGTTGATTCTGGTCTCCCTCTTAAAGGTGGGATACTGGAAATATTCAGGAACAATATAAGTCTACAGGGTAGAATCTGCACTGACTCAGATCCATACAACTAGATGGGAAGACACACAAGCAACATGAAAAAACAAGGAAATAAAGTGCCCCAAACAAACCAAGAAGCCCTAATAAGAGAATCCACTGACAACACAGTAGAAGAAATGTCCAAGAAGGAATTTAGAATGTACATAGTTAAACTGATCTATGAAGTAAAGGATGTTATAAAGAGTGAAATCAAAGAGAAAACACAGGTAGTGAAAGATCACTTCAATAAAGAGTTAGAAATTGTGAAAAATAACCAACTAGAAATCCTCAAAATGAAGAAATCAATAAACCAAATTACAAATTCAATGGAAAGTATCACCAACAGACTAGACCATTTGGAAGATAGAAACTCAGGCAATGAAGACAAAATATTTAATATTGAAAATAAAGTGGACCATGCAGAGGAGATGGTAAGAATCCATGGACAGAACTTCCAAGAATTATGGGATAACATGAGAAGACCAAATAGATGAAGAAGCAGAGGTACAAACTAAAGGAATACACAATCTGTTCGATGACATAATATCAGAAAAATTTCCAACTCTAAAGAATGAAATGGAAAATCAAATACAGGAGGCTGATAGGACCTAAAACATACAAAATTACAGCAGATTCACAGCAAGACACATTATAATGAGAATGACTAAAATACAAAATAAGAATAAAATCTTAAAGGCTGTGAGAGAAAAAAAGCAAATTATGTATAGGGGAAAATCAATTTGGATCTCAACTGATTTCACAACCTAGACCCTCAAAGCTAGGAGGTCACAGAACAACATATTTCAAGCTCTGGAAGAAAATGGATGCCAACCAAGAATTTTATATCCAGCAAAATTAAATTTCAAGTTTGAAGATGAAATAAAAACCTTCCATGAGAAACAAAAGTTAAAAAACACACAACTAGACAACCTGCACTACAGAACATTCTCAACAAAATATTTCATGAAGATGAAGTGAAAAAAAAAAAGTGAAAACCAGCATAGGGAGGAACTACACTAAAGGAATAGTCAAAGGAGAAATTAAATCATTAAAAGTCAGAAATAAACCAAAATGACTGGAAACACAAATCATATCTCAATAATAACTTTGCTAATGATCTAAACTCATCAATGAAAAGACATAAACTTGCAGATTGGATTAAAAAACAAGACCCAACAATATGCTGTCTCCAAGAGACTCAACTCATACACAAAGACACCCACAGACTGAAGGTGAAAGGATGGGAAAAAACATATCACTCATATGGACTGCCTAAACAAGCAAGGGTTTCTATCCTCATATCAAAGTGGTATTCAAGCCAAAGTTAATCAGAAGGGACAAAGAAGGACATTTCATTCTACTGAAGGGAATTATACATCTGCAAGACATAACAATTGTAAATGTTTATGCTCCAAGCAATGGAACATCTATGTACATCAAACAAACCCTTCTGAATTTCAAGAGTCAAATAGACAAGAACACAATAATAGTGAGTGACTTTAACATACCTCTTTCACTATTGGACTGATCTTCTAAGCAAAAACTAAATAAAGAAACTATAGAACTAATAATACAAATAATAATTTAGACTTAACAGATGTATACAGAATATTGCATCCACCAATGAATGAATACACTTTTTTTCTTGGCAGCACATGGATCTTTCACTAAAATAGACCATATCTTATGCCACAAAGCAACTCTGAGTAAATACAAAAAACAGTGGAGATAATACCCTGCATTCTATCAGATCATAATTGACTGAAATTAGAAATCAAGGATAAAATAAAAAATAGAAGCTACTCTAACATATGGAGACTAAATAATGAATGATGAATGGATAAATGAAGAAATTAAGAATGAAATAAAAAAATACTTGGAGGTAGATGAGAATACCCATACAACATACCAAAATCTCTGGGACACTATGAAGGCAGTACTAAGAGGAAAGTTCATTGCATTGAGCTCATTCATTAAAAGAATAAAAAGTCAACAAATAAGTGACCTAACATCACATCTCAAAGCCCTACAAAAAGAACAAATCAACACCAAAAACAGTGGAAGACAGGAAATATAATCATACTTGAAATCAATGAAGTAAAACAAAAGAAACAATTGAAAATATTGACAATACGAAAAGTTGGTTCTCTGAAAAAATAAATAAATTTGATAAACCCCTAGTCATGCTAGTGAAGAGAAAAGGAGAGAAAACCCAAATTAATAAATATGTGATGAAAAAGGAAATATCACAATGGACATGACTGAAATACAGAAGATAATAAGAAACTATTTTGAAAATTTATACTCCAATAAGAGAGAAAACCTTGAAGACGTCAACAAATTTCTAGAGACATATGATCTACCCAAACTGAATCAGGAGGACATACACAATTTAAACAGATCAATTACAAGTAATAAAATGAAAAGTGCCATCAAAAGCCTACCAATCAAGAAAAGCTCAGGGCCAGATGGATTCTCAGCTGAGTTCTTCAAGATCTTCAAAGAAGAATTAACACCAATACTCCTCAAAGTATTCCATGAAATAGAAAAGGAGAGAATCCTATCAGACTCGTTCCATGAAACTAATATCACCCTGATACCAAAACCAGACAAAGACACATCAAAGAAAGAAAACTTTAGACCAACATCCTTGATGAACATAATGCAAAAATTCTCAATAAAATTCTGACAATTGCACACAAAAACATATTAAAATGATAGTGCCCCACAATCAAGTGGGATTCATTCCAGGGATGCAAGGTTGATTCAACATACGGAAATCAATAAACATAATTCATCATATCAATAGACTTAAAAACAAGAATCATATGATCATCTCAATAGAGGCAGAAAAAGCATTTGACAAAATATAGCACCTCATCATGTCCAAAATACTAGAAAAACTGGAAAGTAGGAACATACCTCAATATTGTAAAAGCCATATATGCTAAACCCAAGGCCAACATAATTCTAAATGGAGAAAAATGGAAAGCATTCCCTCTAAAAACTGGAACAAGACAATGATGCCCTCTTTCACCACTCCTATTCAACATTATCCTTGAAATTCTAGCCAGAGCAATTAGAAGAAAGAAATTAAAGGTATACAAATAGGTAAAGAAGAACTTATCACTATTTGCCAATGACATGATTCTGTATTTAGAAGATCCAAAAAATTCCACCAAAAAACTTCTAGAACAAATAAATGAATTCAGAAAAGTAACAGAATACAAAATCAATCCCTATAAATCAAATCTATTCCTATATATCAGTAATGAATCCATTGAAAGAGAAATAAAGAAAATGACCCTATTCAGAGTAGCCTCAATAAAAATAAAATACTTGGGAATCAATCTAACAAAAGAGGTGAAAGACCTCTACAATGAAAACTATAGAACACTAAAGAAAGAAATTGAAGAAGACCTTAGAAGATGGAAAGATCTCCCATGCTTCTGGATAGGCAGAATTAATATTGTAAAAATTGGCCATACTACCAAAAACCTTACACAAATTTAATTCAATTCCAATTAAAATTCCAATGACATTCTTCATAGAACTAGTAAAAGCAGTCATGAAATCATTTGGAAAAATAAGAGATCCAGAATAGCCAAAGCAATCCTTAGCGAGAAAAGTGAAGCAGGAGGCATCACAATACCAGACCTTAGACTATACTACAGAACCATAGTAACAAAAATGGCATGGTGTTGGCACCAAAAGAGACATGTAAACCAATGTTACAAAATAGAAGACACAGAGACAAACTCACATAAATGCAGTTATCTCATATTAGATAAAAGTGCCAAAAATATCTACTGGCAATATAATAAATGGTGTTGGAAAAATTGGAAATCAACATGTAACAAAATGAATTTAAACCCCTATCTCTCACCCTGCAAAAAACTCAACTCAAAGTGGATCAAAGACTTAGGTACTCAACCAGAGACCCTGCCCCTAATGGAAAAAAAGTAGGCCCAAATCTTCACCAGATCAACCTAGGATCTGACTTCCTTAAGACTCTTAAAGTGCAAGAAGTTAAATCAAGAATCAATAAATGGGACAGATTCAAACTAAAAAGTTTCTTCTCAGCAAAGGAAACAATCAATAATGTAAAGAGCGAGCCTACAGAATAGGAGAAAATCTTTACCACATGCACTTCAGATAAAGCATTAATCTCCACGATATATAAAGAACTCAAAAAACTTAACACTAAAAAAGCAAACAACCCAATCAATAAATGGGCTAAGTAACTGAACAAACACTTCACAGAAGAAGACATACAATTGATTAACAAATATATGAAAAAATGTTCAACATCTTTAGCAATTAGAGAAATGCCAATCCAAACTACTCTTAAGATTTCATCTCCCTCCAATCAGAATGGCAACTGTCAAGAATATAAGCAACAATAAATGTTGGCGAGGATGTGGGGAGAACGGTACATTCCTACATTGCTAATGGGAATGCAAATTGGTGCAACTATTATGGAAGGCAATGTGGAGATTCCGCAGAAAACTTGGGATGGGACCATCATTTGACCCAGCTATCCCACTCCTTGGTTTATAACCAAAGGACTTAAAATCTCCATACTACAGTGATGCAGTCACATCATTGTTTATAGCAGCTCAACTCAATAATAGCTAAACTATGGAACCAACCTAGGTGCCTTTCAACAGAAGAATGGAAAAAGAAAACGTGGTATTGAATGTTACTCAGCTTTAAAGAAGAACGAAATTATGGTATTTGCGGGTAAATGGAAGGAGTTGGAGAATATCTTGCTAAGTGAAATAAGCCAAACCCAAAAAACCAAAGGTCGAATGTTTTCTCTGATATGCGGATGCTAATTCACAATAAGCTGGGAGGGGATAGGGAAGAATACGAATAGAGTTACTTCATATCAGGTAGAGGAGATTGAAGGGAGGGGAAGGGGTATGGGGGTAGGGAGGATAATAGAGTGCAACAAATATTATTACGTCATGTACATACATGACTGCATGACTGATGTGATATTACAATATGCATAATCTGAAAAATGGGAATTTACACTCGATTTATGTATAAAATGTATACTCCATTTATGCATCAAAATGTATAAATGTATTCTACGACTTCCTTAAGTTGTAGGAGCTAATTAGAACAAATAAAAAATTTAAATTAAAAAAAGGGCTGGCGATGTGGCTCAGTGGTTAAGCATCCCTGGATTTAATCCCCCAAACAGCAACACACACACACACACACACACACACAGCTTACAAACATTAAGTTCCATGGTAGAAGCTTTATCCAATGTGTAAAGGATAGTCATCAGAGGTTTGCAATGAACAAAAAGGAATGGGACAGATGTAGTCTGGATTTTAAAGACTCCAAGTCCTTAGTTTCAGTACTAGGTTTAACTTGGGCATGGAAAGCAATTGGTCTATTATGAATCACAATCTGCTCTAAGGTCACCTCTCCCAGACTGTTAGGGTATCCTCACTGTTTCCAAGCATGTAGAACTCGTCCCCACGCTATCACCTGGAATCAAAGGGTTACAGAGTCCTTGAGCAAAGGAAGTATGGCTTATGTGAAAGGAAGGCAACCCTGCCCCAATGTCAAGTTCCATGTAATATCTCACCTTGCTAGGTGTAATGTGCATAAACATTAACTGCTCTATTCTTCACTCCCATGCATATGTTATGTCAGTCTCTTCACTGTAGTCAGAAATTAAGGACAAGAATTTTGGTCTCTTTATTACTTCCTAAGTCCCCTTACTATCTGCAACAAGGTGGTTTTAATTTCCCTAAGAAATATTATAATTTAATACTAAGGAAAAAATGGCAACATTATTTTTTCAGTTCCTCCCATAAAGAGGTGGAGTCTCTTTCTCCATATCTTGAATCTTGGCTTAGCCTATGACTTTCTTGGCCAATGTGATATTAGCAAGCCTGCCATAAACTGAAGCCTGACAAGTGCTTCTGTAAAAGACTTGTTCTCTGTCTTACTGCTTTTGGAACTCAGTTGCCATATGGAACAGCCTAGCTAGACACTGGAGACACCTGTGGCCCAGTCTCTCTTCCTCTAGCCAACTTCCAGACATGTAAGTGAGGCTATCTAGGACCAACCATCCTCCAGCCAGTCCCCAGCTGACTACAAAGTCCTGAGTGAGTCCAGCAGAGACCAGCAGAGGAGCTGCTTAACATCACTAGCCCAAATCACTCACCTATGGAATCACAAGCTAATAAATGGTTATAGTCCTATGCCATGTAATGATATTCCAGTCAATGATGGGCCACCTATATGATAGTGGTCCCATAAGATTATATGTCTGGTGATATCATCTCTATCTTTGTGTAAGTACACTCTATTTATCTGGGGATGTGGCTCAGTGGTAGGGCACTTGCATGTGTGAAGCCCTGGGTTCAACCTCTGGCATTGTAATATATAAATAAATAAAGTGCTTAAACAATTTTTCCTAGAGAATATTTAACTAATAAAGTGGTGAAACTGGGATTAAAATTCTAGAAGTCTGGATTTTTTTTTTCTTTTTTGAGACAGGGTCTCACTATGTTGCTCAGGGTCATTTTAAACCCATGAGCTCAAGCAAGCCTCCTGCCTCAGCCTCCAGAGTAGCTCAAGAAACCTGATTCTTAACCAAGAGTTCATGTTCTTCACAAAACACCCTGTGAGTACTGCTTTACTTATTTTAACTGTAATTGGTAGACTGTGAAGCCAAAAAGAAAAGGTGTAATCGTTAGACTTCTTCTACATTGAGCACCATCATTTCCTACTTCCTACTATTTAAAACCATTACCAATTGCCTTTGTATATCTATGAGATTTAGGCCACAGCAGGGATTAATGGTTTTTTACAGGTATAAACCCTTATAAATATTAGCATATTGGAGAAAAGTGTCTCTTCTGTTTCAGAAGAACTATATTAGAATCCCAAAGCATGGGATTAAGGAGGTTTACAGATCCACACAACACCCACAGACAGACCTGAACACGATAGACTCCACTTGTAATTCACTTCACTAAGTGAATCCAATGAATGCACATATTTCAAGTGCTCTGTATAAAGTGCTATACAAATGTGAATTGATTTTTGCTAAATTAATTCTTCAGAAATGTCCACACTATTGGGAAAAAGGAAGCCAAGACCATAAAGCTAACATTGACTATGCTTTATTACTGATGCTATTATGAAGCTCTGCTTTATGTAAAACAATGTATCAGGGGAATATGTTTAGGCACTGTTGATTGCTTGGTGACTGTCTAACAACTCTGTTTGAATGACACACTGCACACTCGAGTCAGCTGCAGAGCTCATGCCATAGTATAAAGCATAGGGGTGTTTGGGTCCTCTTAAGTCATTTAAGCTTTCTAAGTCCCAGTTTCCTTCTTTGCAAAATCAGCATCATAGGATTGTTGGGAGATACACAGGTACACAAGGATGATGTTACAAAGACCTCACATTCATTAGTATTGGATTCACTTTTCCTGTGTTGAAAATATGGACGAAATCATTCTTCCAATACAGTAAGTTCAAAACCTGGGCCTCCAAGCCAGTGGTTCCCAAAAGGTCTCATTACTATCTGTTTGCAGCCCAACTGGAAGGAAGTAAATATTATATCCTGAAAAATTTTTCTCCATTCTTACAATGCCTTCCCTTTCCTTTATCTTTAGCAACTATAGTCATATCTCCAGCTATCATTAATATTTTATTACCACAAATAGTGTTCTGTTAGCTGTCTTCCCATGACCTTTATTTTCCTTTGTTCATAAAAAGCTGAAAGATGAGACACTTTTGGCCTAATGGGTGAAACTATGATGGTTTTCTCGGAAACTAGAATAGAGAACAGTCCTGGTTAAGTTCTCTATTTGCACTGGAGATCAAACTGCTCTCCAGAGCAGTTTGCTGCTGTGCATCAGCATTCTCTGACTACGGATTGAAGAAAATTCCCATGACCTAATATTTAAAGACTGACAATGAGCTCCTTGTTTTAAGATTATCTAAGAAAATGAGCTTACATACAATAATCAAGTCTGCTAATGCATGAGGGAGAAGAAAACTGGTAATTTGAGAGGGTTCATTTATGCTACATCCTTGTTTTTGGAAGAGACACTCGGCAATCTCCCTACCTTTCCCAAGTGGAAGTAGACTGAGATCAGTTTCACTGTGGCTTAAACTTGTGACAGTCCTGCATGCACAGTTGCACTGGGCAGATTTCCATCACTGGGACAAAGTACCTGCCATAAAGCAACTCAAAGGAGGAAACCTTTGATTTCCGAAGTTTGGGTTCATGGTTACTCGGTCTCGTTGCTTTGGGCCTGTAGCAAGGGCGAAGCTGCTCACCTCTCAGCAGCCAGGAAGCAAAGAGTGAGCAGAGAAAGGGCTGAGATCCCAGGGTCCCCTTCAAGGTCAGATCCCCAGTGAATGCACTTCTTTCCACCAGGCCCCACAAGCTCCTAACAGCACCATCATCTGTGGGCCAAAGACTTTAACACATGACACTTTGGGACATTTGAGATCCAAACTGTAACAACACTCCTCCGCCTTCCTCAGTGGTCTTTCAGGGGCGTTAGATTTTCATACAAGACCATCTACGAGGTTGTCAAATCTTGAAGAGAGGCGGTTGGCACTGAGCCCAGCACTGTCTGACCCCCAAAGGTCTGTGGTTCCTCTTAGACATGACCTCCTGAAGTCCCTCTTTCCCTAGGAGAATTGCCCTGCCAACTGTTCTCCAGGATCAATCTTGGGCAGTACTGTGCTGTCTTCTTCAATTTTCTCCTCCTCTTCTTTCATTTCTCTGATCTCTGCCTCCAGTCCCCTCTGTGCCCATGTCCACAGTTAGACCTTTAAAATAGGCCTCAGGCAAACTTTTACTTTCTGGATCCTGCCAGGAAGGAGGGCAGTGCTCTCAAATTGCCTTCCTGCAGAACTACTCCTTTCATGGTCACAAAACTCATTTAAGACCAATAAGAGCTCAATGTGCCATTTTTCTTGGGGTTGTTTGAACTTTTAACAAGAGGCAGAATAATGGCAGAACTTAAGCAGTGGGACAGGCAGGGGAAGTTAGGACAGAGCATTTGGACAGGGAACACTTCCTAGCATATATCAGCCCCTGTAGGGCTGCTTTGACATAGACAAGGGTGCTGATCTGGTTGACTGGCAAGGCCTGCTTTGACTATGGCTGCAGGGTACAGATACTTTGCACTTCAGACTCTGGCTGGAGCAGAAACCTGTGCTAGCTAAACCTCAAGGCTGGTTGGGCAGATGTACATAGAAAACTTAGTTGAAGGATTCCCACTTAAAAAAGAATTACTGCTATTGTCACAGATCTGAGAACTTGGGTTGCCCTCAGAGGATAAAAAGGCATTTCACTACCATATCCAGCCATCTAAGTGACCAGATATATGAAAACATTAGTAGGTAACAGATGCTGAGGTGGCTGTGAAGAATGTCACCCCGAAATGGATTAGGATGGGTAACGATAGCACTGTTCATTAGATTTTAAAGTATTAAAATCCTGGGGGAAGGAGAATGGCAGGTCTATCCCCAGACCATCACAGGGCACTTCCCAGTCCTTATAATGCTGTTCTTGGGTAGGTGACTGGTCTCCCACTCTACCACACCCCAGATTCTCCCCACTAATGGGAAGAAGCTCACAGATTTGTGCAGCCTTCCCCCTGGAGATAAATGACCTGGAAACAATTCATGCCTCTTCACCTCCTTCTGCGCATTTGCATGTTGCCTATTGGTTGGTTTTTGCATGCTGCTTTCTGCTTAAAGCATTTCCCAAAGTAATGAGAAATAGATCCATATCTCATTCCCTTCCCAGTGCTATGCCTAAACTTGGGGGCTTATTTTACTCTGCACCTGTGGGTAGGGCTCAATTATATACCAATATTTTTTCAGATACATAAAAATAGAGCTTTATGATTTCAGATAGCTCTCTATAGTGACAAATGCAAGAAAATAAATTGGAAAAATAGAAAATAATACTCAGAGAGAAACTGCATTCTGATCAGGAGGGTCCCCTTTTTAAGAGCATAGGAAGAGATGGATTTCATCTAGGTCTAGGACAGGAGCAGATAGGCAATGCCAGCACCCCACCCCCATATTTGCTAAGCCCTTAAAGTACACAATGTTTTTGAAGACAACTGTGAAATATTTGGGGTACAAATATAAACACAGGAGAAAACAACAAAATAATGGTATTTCTGCTGAAGTCTCTTGAGATGCAGAAAATAATTTCATTTTTCTTAAGATTATTTCTTGAGAAAAATCCATTTGGATCACAAAATGAGAGGGAGAAAAAAAGAAGAGATAAAGATAGATATACAGAGAGAATTATTGGACTATATTGAGGTTAAGGAGAAAATTAGGCATTAAAGACTTTATTGGCATTCTGACTTCCTAAAATAGAAAGCCAGATACACAATCTCTTATGGAATATATTAAACATAATGTAGAGAACTTGCAAAATGGAATTGGAAGACAGTGAAGGCCAATATAAGCCAATATCTGGTTATCCACAGATAACTGTAGAACCAAGTTCACAGATTTTTTAATGTGTAAGATCATAATGAACCAAGGATGCCAGTAATGGCATCCTGAGGACTAGGCAGGAGATGGAATATATTTTATCCAGTTATTATTAGTATGTGTATATGTAATTAATTCATCCATTCACTAATTGTTGAAAGTAATGCTACAGATTTTCCCTTCTTATCCCCAAATGCTGGTGTCCTCCACATAGGAAATTTGTGCATATTCTTGAATATATTAAATTACCCCTTTATAAACATTTATTACCTGTATTAAATCTATACTATGTTTTTGATGAGTATATATTTTTAAAAAACATAAATGATAACATTCTGTTTGCATTCATAGAGAATGCAACTGTTTTTTCCCATCAACAATCCATCTTCAAGATTCATGTCAGTGTGCTGGATGCCATGGTGCAAGCCTGTAATTCCAGTGACTTGGGAGTCTGAAGCAGAAGGATTCAAGTTCAAGGTCAGACTCAGAAACTTAGTGAGGCCCTCAACAAATTAACCAGACCCTGTCTCAAAATAAAAAAAAATAAAAAGGGCTGGAGATGTGGCTCAGTGGCAATGTACCCCTGGATTCAATCCCCACTATCAAAAAAAGTGCATATATCTATCAATGTGCATATATCTTCCTTGTATAGATACATCTGATATTACACACATAAGCAGCAGTTACTACTACTTTTTTAAACTGAGTTGTAATATGTCATAGTGAAGATGTGCTTAGGTTATTTAACCATTCCTCTATACATGGGCATTTAGGGTGTTTCCAATTTCACTCTTGCATACTTTGAACATGCCTTCTTGGCCATATGTGTAAATGTTTCTTTAAGGAAAATACTAAAACCCAGACATACTGAGATATGAAATATGTGCCATTGAGAATCCTGTTAGCTGGCTATGAGAATGCACATTTGCCCACACTCTGCTTACAGATGATACTAGCAAGTGTTTAAATTTTTGTCAATCTTATGGATAAAAAAAATTGGCATATTGTTGTTTTGATTTTTATTTTCTTGATTTCTAATGGAGTCAAGCACTGTTTTCTATATGCTTAATCACCTATTTACATTTTCCTTCTGTAAATTGCCTGCTTGGATTTTTTGGATCCATTTTTACTTTGGATTATTTGCACTTCCTCCCATTTTTAGAAAATTTTCTTCATCTAGTCTAGAAATTGATTGTTTGTCCATTATATGTTTTATTAAGTTATTTTTTATTTTTATAGGCTCCATTTTGATTCATTGTACACAAATGGTGTCCATTTTTTTGTTTCTATGGTTGTGCACGATGTAGATTCATACCATTCATGTAATCATATATGTACATAGGGTAATGATATCTCTATATGTTTTGATATATCATATCCTAGTCTTGCATTTAAAAATACCTTCCTTCAAATTATTTGTCATATAAAGGGTTTGATTTTGAAGTGGTCAACTTTTCTTTTGACTTTAAAAAAAATCCTAAGAAGGACCTTACTACTCAAAGTTACAAATGTATTTTCATTTATTTGTTTTGCATACTTTTAAACCTTACCTTTAGAGCTTTAATCCAGTTGGAATTTACTTTGTAACGAGCATGAAATAAAGATTCATCTTATTTCTTCTTATCAATGAATGCACAGCTGACCTACTTGCCATTTGAAATACCTCCTACAGCATAGCCAAATCTCCATGTATATGTGGATGTATTCTTTCATTCCAAATGTTTAGTTGTCTATTCCTGAATCAATAGCACATTATTTAAGTTACTATACTTTATAATAAAATTCGATGCTAGAAATTAATAGTCCAGAATTTGTTCTTCATTTCCTAAATTACCTCGATTATTGCTCTGCCTTTACTCTTTCATATGAATTTTAAGTTGATTTGCCTCAGTGCATAAAAAGTAACTTGTGGATTTTAATTAAGATGGCATCAAATTTACAGATTAATTTGTGAAGAATTGAATGTTTACAAATAGTGAATCTTCTCATTCACAGTCTGAAATATTTCTCAGTAATATTTTATAGTTTCTCTGAAAGGGTCTTGCACATTTTGGTAGATTCATTTGACATCCTTTATGGTTTTGTTATTGCTGAGAAAGGCATATTTTTCAATTGCTTTTTAGTAGGCTTATATAGGAAACAATAGTACCTTTCAAATCTTTTTTCAAAACAGAAGTGTTTTATGTCAAGAATGCTTATTCTTTTCAATGGTGATAAAAATATCTTTAAAGCTTTCAAAGAGTGAAGAAGAATGCATACAGGTATTTTTCTTTTTTTTCATCAAGATGTCTGGTTTATCCTCACCCATGCTTAGATAACCTGAAGTTACCTATTGCTTTAATTGTTTCACATGCAGCTTCTGCTGCTCCTCTTATCCCTCCTTTTTGTGAAAGATTTTTGACATTTAAATCAAATAAGGCCAAATAGATACTAACTTCAAATATTCTAACCTTAAATGTAGATATACCTTTTTAAAAGAGACCAGTAAACTTGTACTGGGAACTTTGTGTGCAAGACAGTTACTATGAAGTATATAAAAATGTATAATACTGCTGCTGCCCTTAGGAACTTAAAGTAGAGCTAGCAGTGGATGTGTTCTCAAGAAGTTCAGTGGCCAAAACTTCAGTAGGACAATAATAGCTAGCTTTCAAAGAATGAGCACTATATTACATTATTTAATCCTTAGAACACTTTCATGCAGGAAGTGCTATTATTATTCCCATTTTAGAGATGAATTCTCTGTGTGTAAGAGTGTATAATAAAGATTTTGGCTGCCTTTGTCCCCTATTCCTGGGATGGGGACTCCAGTGCTAGGAGAATCTTTGTTATTCATTGTGCACCCTTCAGCTCACGTTTGATTATTTGTGCTAATGAGGTGACTTATGACAGACCCCTAGATAGTTTCAACTACTTCTTTTTAGATGTGTCTAGGAAATGATAGTGCCTTTCAAATCTTTTTTTATAACGGAAATGTTTTATGTCAAGATAAACAAATGTTTTGTTTAATGTTGGAGAGTTTTCTAATGAGATGCTTTAGACAAATCATGATTAGACGGTTGGGACTTTGAGCCATGCGATATCAGCCCAACTTTCAGAGAAGGGAGAGGGGTTAGACATTGAGCTGAATAACACTGCCAATGATTTGGTCAATTATGCCCATATAAAATGAAACTATAATAAAAACTGCACACTAAAATTTGTGTGACCTGTTCTGGATGGCAAAAGTGAGCATTACTCACATTGTAAGCTGGAGGAAGCAATAGGTTTGGGACCCCAGGACTGGAAGCTTCATGTTTGGGACATTCCAAGAACTCACCCTATGTGCCTCTCCCTTTGGCCTGTTCTGACTTGAATCTCTTTTTTTTTTTTTTCCAAAATTGCAATGGTAAATTCAGTGCTTCCTTGAGTTCAATGAATCATTCTAGTCATTATTGAACATGTGGGGGATCATCACGGGGACTCTGGATTTTTAGTCAGCTGATCAGAAGTGAGAATAGTCCTAGGGATCCCAAATCTGCAGCTTGTGTCTGAAAGTGAAGGCATTCAAGTGGAGGGCCCTGCTCTTAACCTATGAGTTTTGACCTGGGTAGTTTCTATCCTAGTCATGGTGGAAAGACCACTCTTGTGCAAAGCAAATGACCACCCTCTAATTTATTTCTTAAGGTTTGGTATTTTTATGTTTTATATTTAGATGGGGGGAAGGGAAGTCCCCTCAGTAACTATTTTCCATTTCCTCTGGTGGATACAACCATGTATACAGGCAGGGATGAGTAAGGGGGAAACTTGCTGTATGTTATTAGTAAATCCAGGCCCAAGTAATGCATTTTCTGCTTAACATCAGAAATGTGACAAAGAAAACCAGGCATTCAGGAGGATGGAGAGCTGGATAAAGAATCTTCGGAAAGAAAACTCCCAGTCAAGGATTCTGTGAACTCTTTCAAATCATGTTCATCTTGTGCTTTAATTAATAGACAGCTAAGCTCAGAATGTAAGATGGAGATGTGAGTCAATTTTATAGCCACAGGTTCAGGAAACATGTGCCTTCTCATTTCAGAACTACAAGGTTTTTCACACCATGCAGCAAGAATTATGTATATTAAACTTTCCTTTAAGTTGATAATTGAGTTGAAGAGTGTTCTGCATTTTGTCTACACAAAGCTCCAATCTTCCTGTTTGTTCTCAACATGAACAGCAGTTCTATCTCCAACACCAGATCCCTCCCAGAGTATTTTCCTACTCACAGAGTTCCAAAGTCATAGTCACTCCAAATGTGTTCCTGTGGAAGGAATTCTGAAGATCTGAAGAAATTTTCCTTTCTTTGCCAATGCAAGTTTGTCAAAAGTGTCATGTGTCATGCCTCTAGATATTTGAATTCCTGAGCAAGATGAGAATTCTCATCCATTTTGCTGGGAGCCGAAGTGGCACAGATGCTTGGTCTTAATGACTCTGCAGCCGATCTGTCTCATTCTCTATAACTGGGAGAGCAGAGGTGATTTCTTTGAAAGCTGCAGGGGCCACAGCTGGTCTCTGCCTCATTCTTAATGGAGGGTGGTTTTATAGAACATCCTTGAGCTGTGGCCACCATGCTTTTAGGGAGGAAGCAACAAATAAAGAAAAATCTCTATATGTGATATCTGTATTAGTTTCCTAGGACTGTTGTAACAAATTACCAAAAATTTGGTGGCTAAAACAACAAAAGTATGTTCTGTCATAATTCTGGAGGACAGAGAGACCATCATGTCAGCAAGGTCGCATTTCCTTCCAAGGCTCGAGAATCCTTTCTCGACTCTTCCAGGCATTCCCTAACTGGCTGCTTCACTCCAAATTCTACCCATCTTCACATGGTCTTCCTCTACCCCTGTGTCTCTGTGTATCTAACTCTTTCTCCCTTTCCTCTCATAAAGATGCCAATCATTAGATTTGGGGTCCAACTTAAGGCCAAGAGGATTTCATCTAGATTTTCTTAACTAGTTACATCTGCAAAGATCCTGTTTCCAATAAAGTCACATTCTGAGGTTCTGGGTGGACACAAATTTTGGGGACACCATTCAATCCTCTAAGCAAGCACAAATAAAATTTTAGTGATACATTTTCCAGATCTAATCTTTTTTGAGCCTCAACTCCTTCATTTGTAAGCTGAGGCTGATGGTGACACCCACCCTAACTACCTCACAGAGCTGTTAAGATTAAACAAGTTAATTGATGTGACAAGACTTTGTAAACTATTAGAGGGATAATGGGACAAATATGAAATGGAGGGACTTGGTTGCTGGCAATAGGAATTACTGTCTTTGTTGAGTCTCTATAGCTTGATGTGACTGCTAGGACAGGCAGAGGCTCAGGACTCGCTGTGAGCAGAAGCTGAGGGAACAAACATGGATGCTTAGCTGTCTTGTGTGTCAGGAGAGGAATGTGTGGTTTATTATTTTTATTTTCCTTAAGAGTATAGTATGAACTGGGAGAAGTTGGGACACCATGTTCAAAGGTGGCATCCAGAAACAGGGAGGCTGTGACAGGTCTTGAAAACTGAAATTGTTGGTTTGTGTTTTAAGTAGTTTAGTCTGTGTCATGTCATGTGACTTCTTTCCTATGATGCCCAAGTCCTCAGAAATGTCAACTGCACTCAGGGGTGTTTTGAGCACATAGGATTTCTCTGACTTGTTTTGGAAATTATGTCAGACGATCAGTTTTTAGCTCAGGCAGATGTGACTTGGGAAAAAACTGTAGACATGTGAATAAGAACCAAGAGATAGAGACTCTAAGAATGTCATCCTTTCCCCACCCTCCAGAAGTGGTAGAAAAGGAGGGAGCACTTTGGTCTCAACCAAGGAATGGAATTAGGGTTAAGCCTATCTAATTCAGATTTTCTAAGGCCGGAGAGTCCCAGATGACATTGGGACACACAGCACTGGGTGCAGGTCTGAAGGAACTGCAACGGAGTGAGGAAGGACAAAGAACGCTTACAAGCAGCAGAGGCAGAGACACTGGGCTCACAGCCCTAAAAGGCAGACTCTTCATTCTACAGAAGCTCAGGGTCTAGGAGGAGACATGCACCTATGCAACCCACATAAGGAGAGGAGAACTGCAGACACCCAGTCAAGGTTGGACTTCAGGCGAGAGTTGCCATGATGGCCTCCTGGAGGCTGACACTTTCTAATTGTCTTAAGTGATGGATCAGAGTTGGCAGGAAAAACAAACAGGGAAAATCCTCCTACTTCCCCTTGCTGGTTTGCTAATCTATTTGTACCTCCTTTTTTCAGGGTACTAGCAGGGACTCTGGGAGAGATCTTGTGGAGAAGGTAGGGTCTAGTTGTGTCCTCATATCACACTTCAAGGATAGTACACTTCTGCCTACAGCTAATGCTTTAATCATCTTTTTTAGTCCTGTGACCAAAAGACCTGACAAGAACAATTAGAGGAGGAAAGGTTTATTTTGGACCTCACAGTTTCAGAGGTCTTAGTTCACAGATGGCTGACTCCATTCTTAGGAGCCCAAGGTAAGGCAGAACATCATGGCAGAAATGTGTGTCAGATGAAAGTGGCTCAGGACATGGCACCGGGGGGGGGGGGGGGGGAAGAGCTTTGCTCAACAAGAAGAAAATATAAACTCCAAAGGAACAGCCCTCAGGGACCCACCTCCTCCAGCTACAACCTGCCTGCCTATAGTTATCACCCAGTTAATCCTCATCAGTGGATTAATGCCCTGATTAAGTCAAGATTCTCATCACCCAATCATTTCACCTCTGAATGTTCTTGCATTATCTCACACATGAGCTTTTGGGGGACACCTCATATCTAAACCATAACAACTAATGACCAATTGCATTCAAATTGGTTGATTGTTACTTCTCAGAAGTTAACACAAAAGACAGTATGCAATTTCAATAATGGTTAAAAAAGAGTAAGAATAGTTCTAAGACAAATTATATGCAATAAAACATATTCATAGTAAAGCAGGTATAAAAATTCATTATGTAGACAAATAAATTGCATAAGAAATAAATTGCTAAACCACTAATCACTTGCTTAACTATGAAGGAAATAGCTACTGATGTTTCAAAAGCCTTGGAGTGCCAATTGAACAGTTCTTTCCAAATGTGGCTCATTACTTATTCATTATTTATTGCACTGGCTGAATCATTAGTTGTTAGAGTGGGTCCTCTTGCCACTCTGCAGAATTAGGCTTCTACATATAAAACTATGAATATATATACATATATATATATATACATCAATATGAATAAAAGCAGATTGTTTACAAATGCAAATACGAGAGTGTATAGAATGTGTATACAAAGTCAATCCTAATCATTCACAAATTCTGTACTGGTGAATTTGCCACTCATTAAAACCTATTTGTAATCTAAAAGCAATACTCCCAGTGCTTGCTGGGTGCTGTGGTTTAAATGTGTCCCCCATAGTTCAAGTGCTGGAAACTTAATTCCCATTGCAATGTTGTCCAGAGGTGGGACCTTTAAGAGGTGATTAGATCATGATGATTCTGCCACCATGAATGGATTAATTCTGTAATCATGCAAGTGGGCTATCACAGGAGTGGTATCCTTATGAAGGATGAGTTCAGCCTTTCCTTCTCTTTCCCTTCCTACTCTCCCCATCCCCTTCTCTCTTCCTTTTTCTTTTTCTCTTTTTTCTGTCTCTCACTCTCTCCCCATGTAATGCCTTCCACAGTATTATGATGCAGCAAGAAGGACCTCACTAGATGAAGGCTCTTGGTATTGAACTTCCCAGTATCCAGAACCACAAGTCAAATAAATTTCTATTGTCTATAAATAGCACAGTCTATGTGCAATCCATTATTATGACTAGTTATAGCAGCAATAAGTGGAGCAAGACACTCATCATTCAAAATGTGTGAATTATGAAAAATATGAGTCTTTTGGGTATGCATATTCCCAGCTGAAATCTAACAAGGTAACTTCTCTGCTCTTTTGTTCCAACTCTTACAGAGAAATGACCAGAGGCCAAGCATGGTGATGCATGTCTGGAGTCTCAACATTCAGGAGACTGAGATGGGAGGATCCCTTGAGTCCAGGAGTTCAAGATTAGCCTGGACATCATAGTGAGACCCCATAGAAACAAAACAAAACAAATAAAAAACCCCAAACAAAACAGAAAGAAGAGAAATATGATATATGTGATATGTATGATATATGCACATATACATTTACATGTATGTACATATGTATAAATATACTATATAAATATATACATACATACATATACACCAAGGTGTAGTGGTTCAGTTTTCACTAACCTGGTATTCCCTACTTTGTAGAAATAACTACCATGAATGATGAGAATTGCCTATATACATTTGTATATGCACATACAGACATATCTGGAAAGAGGCACACATATATTTGCATGTTTGTAAATGAGGATAGAGTGTATTTGTCCATCTTTGCTACATATTCTGAAATACACACGGGTATAACCAAGAGAAATTGCTAATGGCTCTTGTTTCTTCCATTTTTCAGAAGTGAAGAAATTAGTTCTCAAAAGAGCTTTGCTCTTTATAAAAAGGGAGCAAATTGCTCACTTTTTTTAGGTGCATTAAGTCTTTTGGAGAAAGTCTACTTGAGTCTACTCAGTAATCTACCTCTTTCAACACACTGAATAGCATCCCATTAGTCTGACCAAGTTAATGCAACTTCAAAAGGGAAATAGTTCAGTTCTTTTCCATAAGTATGATGAGAACCATAATGCAATTTTTCCAGCTGTTTTTCTATATTTTGCTATTCACTGGCTAAGATTGCTAGACAAGGATTACATTATTAAAGGAAAAGGATGGCCACTCATGGCAGGAAAAAATGATGCCACTGACTTAACAATAGCATGAGAACTTCAAGAAATTTTCTCAAAAGTTGTAATGGGTTTGTAATATTCCATTCCTGCTTTTCCTCTAATGGCTCAGGATGGCCAAGGGAACATTTTCGCATGACAACTGAAATGCATCCAGGCATTTAGTCACAATCTGAGTGAACTAAGTGGTCTATGATAGCCATGGATCTTCAGTCTTGACCTCTGAGGCCCTTTCACATAAAACCAGTGAGCCTGTTACAAAATTCAGAAATGGAAGTGTGTCATTTCATTTGATGAAGCCAAGGGTAAAAACATGTATGTACATTTGATGTAACAAAGAAAGAATTCCTGTCTACGAGTGTATAATTCTTAGTAGGTGAAGATTAAAGTTTTCTGTGTTCTAAATGTATTCTTGGAGTAGATTAAGTTCAAGAATAGACTCCCAAATAAATGATGGTTCAGACTAACTGCAAATGATCCTAGGAGCTGAGGTTTCCCTATTGGCCCAGGAAGAAAAGAAGATGGTGGATTTTGGTGAGCAGGTAGCCATTTCTGGCAAGGATATTGTTATTTACTGGACCTGAAGGAGGAACACAGACTCCTCCCCCTCCATCACCACCACCACAGTTTGGGCAACAGATCTCAAAAGAGGAGTGGGGCCATCTATGATATTAATATCCTGGGGAAGATGCTGGTTACTCTTCAAAAGTGAGAGGTGAAATAAAATGGTTAATGGCAGAGGATAATCCATCCATCTGTCTCTCACGTTTTTTCCTCTAAGAAATGACTAAAAATAGCCAGACACTGTGGCGCATGCTGTAATCCCAGCTGCTCAGGAGGCTGAGGCAGAAGGATCTCAAGTTCAAAGTCCCTAGGCAACTCAGGGAGACCCTGTCTCTAAGCAAAATACAAAGAAGGGCTGGGTAGGGGGAGGTGACTCAGGGGTAAGTACCCTCTGGATTCAATCTCCAGTACTGAAAAAAAAAAAATTGACTAAAAACAAAATTGAGGAGCTTTAAAAGTTGAGGTGCTAGATAAGGTGTACATTATTATAGGGAAAGGATGGCCGCTCACGGCAGGTAAAAAATGATGCCACTGACTTAACAATAGCATGAGGACTGCAAGAAATTTTCTCAAAAGTTGCAATGGGTTTGCAATATTCCATTCCTGTTTTTTCCTTCTTATGGCTTAGGGCGTATGAAATCATGCCTGCAAATACTAGCAGCTTTCCATTTGTGAGAGTGAGTGGACATTCTCATATATTTTAAATATCTTCTTCACATTATAATATCTATTCATCTTTTCAGAATCTCCCCAAAGTAATATTTTATGCCACAGGATACAGATATGTGCCTTAGATTCTTCCAAACAATTCATGAAACTGTGATGTGGAGTCAAGCTACAGAGGGATCACTGGAGCATCTCCGTCGCTGGTTGGGAGAGGCCAAGGTGTGGCATTTCTGAGACTTACAGTCATGGAGTTCAGCTTCTGATCACAGAAAAGGTTTAGTAGTTCTAGAGTTGACGGCAGCACCTACTTTATTACCTGGCCAGTCCCGGGGGCTAGTTCTGGGAGGTGTCCCTGGTAGCTTAGTCTAAATGCTGTTTCCCTCCCCAGGCCTTCCGGTACTTCCGTGAGCTTTCTAATATCCCTTCAATTTATTTTTCAACTAACTAGAAGGAATTACATTGTCTTCAACTAAGAGCTTTGACCAATATAAACAACAAGCTAGCTATAGGAGAATGAGAACTCATTTCTTTGATGTAGAACCATTTCTCTTCCTCAAAGTCTTTACTCACATTTTCTTACTTCACTCACATTTGTTACTAGTGCTGTGCTAGAGTGCACAGATGAAAATTTCTGTCTACATTGTGTGGAATATTAAAGCTAGAGAAGAATGCACTTGGAAGCCAGTGTGGTTTGGTGGAAATTATTCAAGTAGGAGAACCTGAGGGGGAGGAAGGTGAATTCCAGGGGAACGTGTCAGTTCCACGGATCCAGCTGCCCATCCATGACAGCAAGTTCTTCTTCTAAGTTAAAGCTTGAAGCTTCTGGACTGGAATTTAGTAAAAGAGGGAAATTACTTCAGAGATAGATTATGAAAAGGAATCAACTTTTCTTTTTTTTTTTTTTCCCAACTTCTCTTTATAAAAGGATATCTCACATTTTATTCTGTTTGTTCTAGAGTTACTGATAACTTGGGTCTAATGTTTCAAGAAGTTATGTTTTTTCATTAACATTTTTCTAACCCAAGTCATGTTTCTCGTGTAACATAGGCTTAACAGAGACAGAAAACAAGGGCATGCCATCAGGACTGGTCACGTAGAAGAGAGATGGTTTTGGTTTGTCAGAGAAAACTTGGCACAGGGCAAATCACATTTGAGTTGTCACTTGCCAGCTATGTGTGAACTTATACAAGTCCTTCAACTTCTCTGAGCCTCACTTCCTCCTCTGCAACCTGGGGATAATAATGACAGGACCTTACTCAAAGGATTGTCATCAGACTTAATTAAAAGCATATCATGGCTCTTCGATATGCCAGAAACCAATTCTGACTTAATGTAAGCAGAAAAAGTATTGTTGAGGGATGACTAAGATGCTTACAGTATTGACAAAGGCCAAAGAACCAGGGTCAGAAAATGAGCAGGTGCTAAGGGAAGCCAAGGGAAAGAAGGGAGAGCAAGGCCAACACGAGGAATGGTTGCCCCCACTGGCTCCTCTACCACTGACCCAGTTCCTGCTACTGCTGTAGGCTGGCCCCATCATGATGCCATGGCACTCTTAGCTCCACTGTCTCTTTCCCTTCTCCACAAAGTCTCGAAGCCAAATTGAACTTGCTTATGAGAGACAACTATTAAACATGCCGGAGTTTTGCAAACTGAGCAATAAAGAGCTTTTTGTTTGAAATCAGCCACAGTAGGAGTTATTTTCATCATGAAAATTTGCAAACCAATTGCTGGTTTTTATTTTCTTGGAAAGCCAGTTTACTAGCACACTACTCCTTAGGTACCAAATCCTGGGTGTGAGCATCTACGTGGCTGTGTCTAAGATCTGTGACTGTGGTTAAGTTTCAAGGGGATGGGGAGGGGAGAGAGTGGCCTTTGAAGTCTTGTAGGCCATAGTAGAAAGAGTCCTCTCTCTTACCAACAGTGGAACAACTGGAGGATTTTCCCCCAAATTATGAGGTTTCAATGCTGACTAGTCTCCCCAAATTTCAAATGTTCTCCGCAGTATGTAAAGGGCTTGCCTAAACCTGTACCAAGTACCTGGTACTTTTTGTGTCCCTTTCCTTTATACTCCTTCCTTTCCCCAGTTTTGACCACATATTTAACCCTTCCTTTTCTGTTTGGTGTGTGATCTTAAATCCTAGCCATCACAAAAATAAAGCCTCAATCAAACCTTGTCCTATGTTATATATAGTAAAGCCGTAAGGTCAGCTGACACCTAGTGGAATTGCTAACTAACATTATGTTTCCTGTGAAGGAAATGAACCTCTTATAGAAGAATCATTATTGTCTTAAAATCTTCATGTTTGTTTTTAAAATAATAATAAAATAGCATATGCACACTCAAAACCGAGATAAATTTCTTACTGAGATACTGAAAGTCTATTTGTTATCTGAAATTCTATCAGAATAATTTTTTTATTAAAAAATCAAAAGGTAAACTAGTGAATCATCTAAGTGAGAGGAGATTATAGGGAGCTAGTATATTTTTTACCCCTAATTAATTAGCCTAAGGTACCTGGGTAACCAGCTGAAGGTTAGACACAGAAAGAACAAAAGTAAAATCTTTTTCATGGACACTGCTTCTTTGTATCAGTTGCAAATGATTTGTCTTAAAACTTGGATGGTTCTGGGGATGAGCTGGGGTTCAGGACTTGACAGCTCGGCTGGGTGGAGGGAAGCATGCAGTGACTTGAGCTAGTTGTCTCCTTCCCAGTTCATTCAGTTTCCTCATTTGAAAAAGAAGCCTCCATCCAGAAGTCATTTTAGTCAGCTTTCCATTACTGTGACCAAAAGACCCGAACAATCAGATGAGAGAAAGTACATTTTAGCTCACAGTTTCAGAAGTTCATCTCTTGGTTGTAAGAGTCCATAGCTCTGGGCCTGAGGCAGAACATCATGGTGGGAGGGCTTGAGGAAAACAGCTCAGGACATGGCACCAGGAAGGAGAGAGAGCGGGGGTGGGGAGGGGGAGAGGGCTATGCTCCTGAAAGATACAATATAAACCTTAAAGTCTTGCTCCCAGTGACCTACCTTCTCCAGTCATATCCTACCTGCTTACAGTTACCACCCAGTTAATCCATATCAGTGGATTAATCCACTGATCAAGTTACAACTCTCATAGTCTAATCATTTCACTTATAAACTTTCTTGCATTATTTCATGCATGAGCTTTTGGGGGACACTACATATCTGAACCATAACAATTCCTTTGTATGCCCTTTCTTCTCAAAAATTTGCTTCTTTATTACCAATTCTAATCCCACCTTTCAATTGAAAATGCATTTAATTATTTGTTGTTCAGCTGGGCACTAATGAAAACTCGACAAACCATGACAAAATTTCTGATCACTGAAGCCCTTTTCACACCTGCACTACAGAATTCCCCTCCTTTGGTCTTTCTTGATGAGTGAAGCCTTATTTTTGGCAGTGCTGGCTTGGGAATAGCGTCTCTATAGAAACCACTGCCTAGGTGAACACTTCCCTGTGACTGAGCATACTCTCCACATTTGCATGTCATCTTAATTGATAGAACAGGTACATCTTTCTATCTAGATCTCTGAGTCATTTTGTCAGCTTTCGAGTCAAATCCTAAATTAGATGCAACACCTGAAGGAGTGTGCAAACTGAGAAAGCCATCAGGGTTGTCATGACAACTGGGAAATGCCATGTCTCCCCAAAAATGTTAATTTAACTGTCAGTGTGGGGTTTTACAAACCTGTGGTTATTATATTTTTTGACTTTGAGTAGAAATGAAGTGACATTTGGGGCTTTCCTTGAAGAATTTAAAACTATTTGTGGTTATTGTTAGGTTTCTTCCTTTGCTACAACTCCAAGCCAGGTGTTTTCAGAGTTGTGGCATCTGGTGAGAATCGGTTCCCTTGGAACATCACTAGAGGTTCCTGAGCAATGTCTGGGAGGGTCTGAAATAGTGAAGATCTAGAGCACCTACCATTTCATACTTTGGAGTACATGTTCTCAGAAAGAACTCCAGAAGCCAGTCTTATAAGATGGTTTTAAGAATAAACGGAAATGGGGGCTGGGGTTGTGGCTCAGTGGTAGAGTGCTTGCCTAGCATGTGTGAGCACTGGGTTTGATCATCAGCACCATATAAAAATAAATAGATAAAATAAAGCTATTGTGTTCATCTACAACTAAGCTGTTCATCTACAACTAAAAAAACAATTAAAAAAAATAGAAATGAATGGTAGCCTCCAAGTGCATTGCTGGTTCTAACACTGTTACAACCAGGAATAGCTTTCATTTGATACACCAACTAGAGGAATAAACTCTGTAATGTGTAATGTCATTCAGTTTTTCTCCCTCCAGCCCCCAATGTGTTATAAATGCTCCAGGTACCCCCTGTCCTCAGGAGAACAGTGGAATGGTCAACTCTGAATATTTTCTCATGGGTCAGCTATAATTACCAGTCTTACTAAGCTGAATTTCCTTGTACCTGATGTGATTGAGGAACCAAGAAGCAAAACATCTGTATGGTCTGGTCTGGAAGTCCCAGCAAGGTAGAATGATAGAAAATACATCTTGTTGTAAAGAGCATGATGTATTGAAACTACTGATAATTTTAAACTGGATACTTTCTTCGGAAAGTTAGGTAATCAAGGAAATTTTGATTCCGAGTTGTGCAGGACTTCCTAATGTATGACTGTCACAGGTAGCTTTCGCCTCTTTCAGAAATGCCAATTCTAATTCTCACCATGAAGAGTTCCCCATGTTCTGACAAGAAGAGGAACACTTCTGCTCTCAAGCTTGTGCTGTCCCTGTTCTTTAGGAAGGATGGAGAAAAAAGAGCCCAAATGGATACACACGCTGTTTTTAATAGTTTGGGAGCAGCGTGTGCCTCTAAATTCACTTGATATTTGGTCAATTTTCTATTTCCTGAATAGATTCATTCTCAGATTGGAGGCAACTTTATTACCCACACATTCAGATGAATTCCTGAGTCATGTCTGGCTTCTCTTGAAAGCAGATCACAAAATCTGGACTTTGAGAGTTGCAGTTTGACCATTTTTCAATCTAAGTGTTCCAGGATAAGATGTTCTATAAAGATCAACTGTGATGAAACCACTTTTGATTTATTAGGCCAACTGAGAATTCTAAACGATGCAGTGAAAAGAATAATAATGCAACAAAACCACTACCATTTCTTAAGTGTCTGCTAGATTCTAGGCATTTTTCATATATTAACCTCATCTAATCTGTACAATAACCCTGAGAGTTTGATTCTATTTTCAGATGATTAACTTGCTCAGGTCACACAAACAGCCCTTAGCACTGGAGCTAACATGCAAACCTGAGTCAAACTGATTCTTAGGCAGAACTCTACACACTAAGCAATGCTATATCACCAGTCAAAAAGCCACGTGGGGTGGTATATTTTTGCTTGTGCCTGTGGGTTTAGTAATTATTTTTAATGTTTGTGTTCTAGAACACTGTGGCTGTCTATTATAGTTAAGGCAGTTGTGCAGAGGCAAGCTCTGGATGAAAAGAAGTGGAATGGTGATAAATAGGAACAATATTATGTGGAAAGGAGAAAAGATAGTTCTTATCAACTAAATGAGATTAAGGCCTGCGATCTAAGAGTCCATCCTTCAGCATTTATTGAAATGCCAACATAAGCAGAGCCCTATATTATAATCCTTAGCAAGACTCAGTATACTTTACTGACTAACAACTATTAGAGGAGTTTCAGTTTTTTTCTGAAATGCAGCTATAAGTTAAGTGCCAACTGGAATCTGTTAGGTAACAACATGTTGGAAAGATGAGATTTCAGAAAAATATTGGGGCCTGAAATTTCATTTTAGAAAATCTCCAGTTTTTCTGACAAGCAGGATGAAGAGAAGCATTGTAGGGCAACTGTGCTGCACAAAAAAAGGGGTGCCATTTACATGGATTGCAATGCAAATGGTGTCCACTAGATTTGCATACGAGGGCAGCCTTCACTGAATTGGGAGAAACACTAAGAATCTTCTCAGACATAGGATGCTTCTGGTTTGTTTGCTTCTCTAAGCAACTGGATGGATGATGGTGCCATTTAGATAGATGCAAAATATTAGGGAAGGAGTGACATATCAGGTGGGAGGGCGGTACCTAAGAGTTTTCTAAGAGGAGGTCAAGTTTGAGAAGTTGAGGATGCCATTGGATACACAAGGTTGAAGCTGAGGGGAAAGATTGACTCTAGAGATAGAATTTTGGGAGTTAACAGTGTATACAGAATCCTGATGCCAAGGAATGTTCCAGAGAGGGAGAGTGGAGGAAGAAGAAATGATGGCTTGGGACCAGGTCCAAGTATCCTCTAACATCTAGAAGTCTGGAAAAGGAAGAGAGCCAGAGAAGAGACTGAAAATGAGCAGTGAGTGAGGTCAAGGACTACTATGAATTTGATATCCAGGAGGGAAAACAAATGAGAAGCGTGCTTCAAGGAGAGTCAAATGCTGGGCCACATGCTGCTAAGCAGTGTTGAAGTCCTACTGATTCTTTCTCCTGTGGGTTTTGTAATATGCCCTCTGCCCCTCAAACCCATGACTGCAAAGGGGACTCTCAAAGGAGTCCCCTCCTTCTTGATTCAGTTTCTTACAATCTGCTTATTCCTATCACCAGAGTGGGCTATCTCTCTCTACAAGT
The DNA here is from genome assembly GCA_020662805.1 of Glaucomys volans. NCBI lineage: Eukaryota > Metazoa > Chordata > Mammalia > Rodentia > Sciuridae > Glaucomys > Glaucomys volans. The sequence goes on along the minus strand of JAJEJO010048248.1, from coordinate 302,076 downwards.
GTAAATACTATCATGTCACATTCTAGCTTAAAACTAGGCAATGACTTTCCATTTTCCATAGAATATAATTTTAACTCCTTAATTTATTATGAGGCCCTTTCTCACTGGAAATTTTGCTCCCCATCAGCTTATCTCCCTTACATCCTGAGCTATACCCCAACAAACCACTTCTAATGTGCATGCTTCTTTCCCCCATGTCTCCCTACAGTTCCTTTTGGTTACGACTATTCCCTCTGGCTGAAATACTCTCTTCACGGTCCTCCTAACACTTCTCACTATACAGGACTCAATTCTAGAGTCTGTAAAAGTCTTCTTCGATTTCCCTTAAAGTAAATATTGACCATTCTACCACCCTATAACTTGTCTTATATATCTCAATTACAGAACTATTTGTATTGTGACTGTTTTATATTACTATCAGGACATTAATAACTGCCCCTTCCCTAAGAATGGGAGCTATGCCTTTTCTTTGTAATGTTCCCAGTGCCATGTAGAGCACTTAGTTCTTATGAGAAACCCCATAATTACACACTGAAGGAACAAGATGTAAACATTTTCAAAAAAATCTGCATTTCTATGTTACTATACTTCAACAAAACTTTCTGTTTCTTGGGGAATTACTCACTTACTGAAAGTCGGGGATAACTACTCAACTGGCTCTCACCTTCATGTTCTGGGGGAACACACTGCGCCAGTACTCCCAGATTGTGGGTCACTGGTGATTGTTCTGCTTTATGATTCACCAAGAGGCCATTTCCAATCATTTTCTTGGGCTCAAAATCATAAGTCATGCGGTTAGTTCTTTATACTAGGAAAAAAAAAATCCTACTCACTGTATTTATTGGAAGCCCAGAGCTCCATCACTTCAATTAAATTAATTTAGTATTTGTCAAAGTTCCCCCAGCTACAGATTGTACCTCGAAACACAAGAAAATGTACTCTGTGAAGACTCCACATTTTTATTAATATAATTTTTAAAGAAATGGCTTATATAATCCCATTACATAATTCCAGCCATAATCCATCTAAGATAAGATATGAGGAGGGAAATGAAGTAGATTAGATTATCTTGGAGCCAAATTAGTTTGTAGTGGAAATTTATGTAGAGCATTAAATCAGACTTTGGTGTTTAAATAGGTAGCAAAATTTTAATATTTCCCTGGCATTAGATTACATAATAGTAGGAATACACTTATCCCTGTCTTGTTTTCTTTTGTCTTTGCATCTCAAAATTTAAAAAGCACTATTTCAGGAAATCTATTGCTGAAAGATTAAGGAGATAAAGTTCAGGCTTCTGAGTGTTCCTTAAGCAGATATTCTGACCTCTCAAAATTGGAACTTTTAGAGGTCAACCATTCTAGTCTTTCTCTCTATTTCATCAGGAGTAATTGAAACAAACCAAAAGAATGAGAATCTGTCCTACTTTTAGAGGCCTAGAAAATAAATCTTCACTGGTAACTCATTTCATTATAGAGTAACCCTCTGGAACTTCCTTCTCATGTGTTTGTTCTCAAAGGATCTCATGCTTCCACCAAAGTCCTTTGCCTTCTTCCAAACCTGGACACCACTGTTCATAAAACCACATCTTCATATTGGAATGCTGTTAGCTGCTCCCCAAAGAAGCTGATTCAAATGGACTTGGAGTTAGCAAACTTATTGTCTCTCCTCACAGCAAATCTAAGGTCAAGAATTGGGGTATAAATGCTATCTTAGGAGTGAACTGAGAGGGATGCATGGTTGAAAGGAGGCATGTCATGCTATCATCAACAAATGATATTTTATTTTGAATTGGTTTATTGATTAACTTTCTGACCATTTCACGGGATTCTGAATGGATAAAATTTTTCCCAATGAAAATCTATTTCTCAGGACATGGTATGGAAGAAGAGCCTCTGGGAAGCTGTGGGGGAGGTATGCAGACAAGAGGGAAGATTCAATGCCAAACACCAGTAGTGAAATGCACTTTAGAGATGGGGTTCTTTATATAATTTCCCCTAAATTAGTAGTTGTGTCCATGTCAGGGCAACATACTCAGTGTCCTTGCGTATACAGGAGACCGCAGTCTTAAGGTAAAAGATCCAGGAGAAACTTTAAAACCTTTCTTAGCTTACACTTCTATCATGAAGGACTTGAAGAAGAACTGATGTTTGTAAGTATCAGGTATTTAAATAATACAGAATCATGTCTTAGCAATTGGCTATATCATTGGTAGAAGTGCAAAAACAAAACTGATAAAAAAATCGAAGTCAGATTCCCACCTCATACCACACCTGAAATGAATTCCATATGATTTTGATTTTGATATTATAAAGAAAAAATTAATAAAACAAATACATGTGGTTATGTTTATTGAGAATATTGTGGTAGGTTAAAAATTTTTCAACATGACACATACAAGGCAAAATTAAAGCTGAAATGATCAAAATACACTTCTATGAGTGGAAGGGACTTATCCATAGGCACATATACTAGGAGGCAGGGACCACTGGATATCATCTTGGGGGCTGAATGCCACATATAGTAGGATGCAGTAATTCATAAAAGTAGAAAGACAATAGACAGATCAGTGTGAAAGGGGACTTCATGGGGAACATGTTCCTTATGGTACAGCCCACAGCAGATTATGGGAGAAATCAGGATCAGACTCGGTTGTTCCCTAAAAGTTGGCATAAAACTTAATTCTCCTAAGAAAAAACAGAAAAACAATTTCCAACACGTGTGTTGGTAAACAAATGATGAGAGGCAATAGATCAAGAGGTGGTACTATAGCTTCCAGTTTAGGAGTAAGACTAGGCAGACCTGCATTTTGAGACCTGCTTGAGACTTTTTTTTTTTTTTTTTTTTTTTTTTTTTTTCTTTTTTATTGAACACAAATGGAGTACAGCTATTGTTTCACTGGTTGTACTGCTTGAGACTTTTGAGACCTGCATTGCTGGAATTCCTCTTAGCCACAGAGGAGAAGAATGATAAATATTACAAAGAAACACAGAGAAGTACAGTTCTAATGTTGAACCCTTTGCAAATAGTTCCCTTAGAAGGCATTTTTCCATGCAAAGAGAATTATTTTGAGAAAAAGTAAGTACTGAAGGCAAACAGATTTTACTGTTCAGATGTATGCCAAGGTTCAAGCCATCAAGAAAAATCATGATTTTTGTATACTCCTGAAGGAGTTAGCATACTCTAGAGATACATGCATACCCATGTTTATAGCTGCATAATTCACAATCATGGAATCAGCCTATTTGCTCATCAACAGATGAATGGATAAACAAAATGTGGTATATGTACACAGTGGAGAACTATTCATCCATAAGAAGAATGAAATAATGTCATTTGCCGAAAACAAAATGGATGGAAGTGGACATCATCATGTTAAATGAAATAAGCTAGACTCAGGAAAATATCATGTTTTCTTTCATATGTGCAATCTAGAATAAAAAGATAACATGAAAGTAGAAGGGAAACAGAAGGGGAGAGGGAAGTGGGTTATGAAAAGAAAAATCACAGTTTAAAACCATCAATGTCTATTAAACCTAATTGACAAAGTTATTTATTCTGATTGTTGGATTTTGTCATGAAAATCTTGGCCTTGATAACATTTCATATTTCTCTCCATTTCATATTTCTCTCCTGGCCTTGTACAGAGAGCAAGGAAAGACTAAGAACTTAAATTTTGATATTGAAAATTGGGAATGAATTTTCAAAAAACTACTAAATGAAATAGACCAAACCTTCTGTTCAGTCTCATACAGAAAGAAATTCTACTTCATTCTGTCATTCAAATTCCTTCATTAGTAGAAGCCAACTTCTTTTTAAATCTTAGCTCCAATTTATTTTACAGTCTCCTGTTCTTCTTATCACCCATATTAATCTATTCTACATCTTTCCACATGTCTGATCATGCTTATCTTGTTGTCACTGCACCTATCTTGTCCTTCCGTCTTTTCTCCTCCCATATAATTCTCAGCCTATCCCTGAAGGCTTGGCTCAAATATCTCCTCTTCTATAAAAATTTATAGACATCTCAGCTCCTTCCATTCTCTAGGCTCTAATAGCACTCTTGGTCTGATTCCTCATCATTCAAGTAGGCTATCCATCAGCTGTCATTGACTTCTGGCACTATCATTTACTGCTGAGCATGAATATATACCACTACTTCTTCAAAGGATTATAACGCTTTGGAGAACAGAGCTGTATACTACTTTGCCCTCTTTGACTCATTCTATTGCTTGGTGGTTACCTCTTTGTCTCATCAGGCAGTAGAACACCTGGAAAAAAGTAAAGACTTGCTGGATTGAGTTTTTGATTAAAGTCACATTGCAAGACACCAGAGAGTAGCTAGTCCCTTCACAGTGATGCTTTACTGAGGGTGATGGAGGGCTGCGTGCAAGCCAGTGTAAACTTGGTGAAGCCATAGTGGTTCATCTTTGCTATGAGCTAGATGTGAAATCAGCAGGAGTTACACCAAGTCCAAGAAACTCTGGGAGAACGGAGGTGATAAATATGCCATCACTTGGGATGCTCAGAGTGATCCATTTCCATTGACAGCTCTACAAAGTTGGGCAATTTTTCACTACTGCAAGCTTTGAAGACCTGCTCTTCTGATTAAACATTTTTAATTTTTCATTAAAAATGAAACAGGGGGCATTTCATTTTTATATAAATGCCCCCTGTCAAGGGGCATTTATATAAAAAACTGGCACATAGTAGGTGCTCAAAGATCTTTCCTTTCTCATTCACTTGGCAAATGTTGCAGTTATTTTCAAAGTTGGCCCTTTATTCCCTCTTCCCCACCTTCTGACAGCATTTTCATGCAATGAACTTTGGTTGTTGAAAATGATAGCTCCTTCCACTGATATAGGGCTTTATGGTCTGTAAAGCAGTTGCAAGTACATCATTTCACTTGAGTATCACAAGAATCCAGTCAGGTGATATTATTAATCTCTGTTTTTGTGATGGTAAAACTGAACCTTAGAGAACTTATGTTATTTGCTGTGGGTGAGCAACTCAAACTTGAATTTCCTGATTTAATAAATCAGAAATGAAGAGGTAGAGGGGACATCTTATTTCCTCTTTTTCAAATGGTATTACCTTGAAAATATCACTGTATTAAATATTGTGATTTGCCTCCCAGAGGTTTGATTTGCCCATGAGCTGGACAAGTCCAAGTTCTATGGCCCCTCACTTAAATGGCCTTTCTATAGTCATCAGAGGAACCTCCACAATGTGTTTTCAGAGTTATATGTTTTTGTAGAATTTGTTAGCAAAAAGATTGAGTTATATTCTACACTCCCAAATTGTATAAGCTTCAGACACCACAACCTAGCTTTGTCACTAACAGAACCTTGGCTAGGCACATTGTCACCCAACCAGAAGACTACATTTGCCTATATTCCTTACATGCGTGGCCACGTGATCAATTCTGGCTAATGGCATGTAAGCCAAAAATGTTTGAGACTTTCAGGAATTATTCCAAATGAAGAACAGAGGACAAACCTTCTTTGTCCCTCTCCCCATCCAACTGCTTAGAACATGAGTGCTTTAATAAGCATCTTAGACCATTGGAATGAAAGACACATACTAGGGATGGTGGAGGGAAGAACTGGAAGGAATCTTGATCGCTAATAACTGATGGACTGCCATATTTATCTTGGATTTTCACCAGACTTCTTTAAGTAAGAAAAATTAATTTTATAGATTACCATCTTTACCATTTGGGATAACAGAAAACCAGGAAAGTTTTGATAGTGGGAGAAGACACATGGTAGACCTTTTTGTTTTGTCTTGTTAAGTTGCCAAGGCTGGTCTCAAATCCTGGGCTCAAAGCTTCTACCTCAGCCTCCTGAGTGTTGGGACTACTTTAAAAAAAATTATTGTTGAATAGTATTGCATGATATGGGGGTACCATATTATGTTGAACCATTTACCCATTAAAGGATATTTAAAGGATAAAGGATATTTGTTGCCAGTTTTTGGCTATTACAAATAAAGATGCTATAAACAAACATGTATACAAGTTTTCATTCTCTAAGATAAATGGCTAGGAATACAACTGCCAGATCTTATAATAGTTGCATGTTTAATTTTTTAAGAAACTGAAAAATTATTTTTCAGAGTGGCTGTAGCATTTTATAATCCCAATAGTAATGTATGAGAGATTACTACATTTATTTATTTATTATTACATTTTATAATCCCAATAGTAATGTATGAGAGATTACTACATTTATTTATTTATTATTACATTTCTCAATATCTTCACCATCATTTGGTATTGAAACTGTATTTTATATTAGCTGATTCAATGGGGATGTAGCCTCAATTTGAATTTCCCTAATGACTAATCATGTTGAACATGTCTTTGTGTGCTTGTTTGCCATCTGTATATCCTCTTTATCTAAATGTTTCTTCATGTATTTTGCCCATTGTATAATTGGATCATTGGTTTTTTGATGTTTACTTTGAGATTTTTAAAAAAATACTAGATATTTTGGATATAAATTCAGATAAATGGTGTGGAAATATTTTCTTTTATAGTATAGTCATATCAAAGAACTCTTTGCTGAACCCTAAGTCCCAAAGATTTTCTCCTATACAATCTTATAAATCTTTCATAATTTTAATTCTACATTTAAACCTGGGATTTATTTTGAGCTAATTTTTTATATCATGGGAGATTAGGTCAATGATTTTGCTTATGGATATCAAATAGCTCTGGCATATTTTTTGAAAATTGTGTCCTTCCTCCATTGAGTTGCTTTTGCACCTTTGTCAAAAATCAGGTAGCCATAATGATGTGCACCAATTTATCTGTTCTCTATTGTGTTCTATAATCTGTGTATTCATTTACTCTGCCAATATCACACAGCCTTGATTACTTTAACTATATAGCAAGACTTGACATCAAGTAAACTGATTCCTCTCATTTTATTCTTTTTTAAAAAATCAGGTCTGAACTATTCTAGTTCCTTTGCCTTTCCATGTGGATTCTAGAATAAATTTTTCTGTTTCTACAAAAGAAATCTTACAGAGAGTTTGATAAGGGTAATGTTCAGCCATGTATCAAGTTGGAAGAATGGATTTCTGAACTATGTTGAGTCTTCTTTCAATTCAGAAATTCAGTCTATTTTCATCTTTGATTTCTTTCATGAGCTTTCAGCATATAAGTACATATATATGTATGTATGTCTATATATGTAGATTCACATATAAATAATTCACATTTTTGAACAATTATTATTTAAGATTTAAATTTCAGTGTCCAGGTGTTTGTTATAGTATATGGAAATGCAATTGCTTTTTGCATGTTGATCTTGGTTTCTGTGACTATTGAACTTGCTTATTCATTCTAAGATTATTTTTATCGATTCCTTGGGGTTTTCTGTGTAGACCATCATGTCACCTGCGGGTAGGGACAGTTTTGTTTTTTTCCTTTTCAATTTGTATGCACTTTATTTCCCTTTCTTGCTTTAATATAGTCTAAAACCTCTAACACTGATGAATTGCAATGATGAGAGTGGATATTCTTGCCTTATTCCTGTTCTTAGGAGGAAAGTATTCATTCTTTTGCCATTAAATATATCATGTTAACTATAGGTATTTTTGTAGATTATTAAAGTTTAGAAACTCTCTTTTATTCCTAGTTTTTAATGTTTTCCTCATGAGGAATACGAATAGGAAAAGAAGAGATCAAACTATCCCTATTTGCTGATGACATGATTCTCTATCTGGAAGATCCTAAGAATTCCACCAGAAAACTTCTGGAACTCATTAATGAATTCAGCAAGGTAGCAGGATATAAAATTAATGCTCATAAATCTAATGCATTTTTATTCGTAAGTGATGCATCCTCTGAGAGAAAAATTAGGAAAACTACCCCATTCACATTAACCTCAAAAAAAATAAAATACTTGGGAATCAATCTAACAAAAGATGTGAAAGACCTCTACACTGAGAACTACAGAACGCTAAAGAAAGAAGTTAAAGAGCATCTGAGAAGATGGAAAGATCTTCCATGTTCTTGGATAGGCAGAATTAATATTGTCAAAATGGCCATACTTCCAAAAATGCTATACAAATTCAATGCAATTCCAATTAAAATCCCAACGATGGACCTCATAGAAATAGAGCAAGCAATCATGAAATTCATATGGAGGAATAAGAGACCCAGAATTGCTAGAGCAATCCTTAGCAAGAAGAGCGAAGCAGGGGGTTTCACAATACCAGACCTCCAACTATACTACAGAGCAAGTGACAAAAACAGCATGGTATTGGTACCAAAATAGACAGGTAGATCAATGGTACAGAATAGAGGACACAGAGACAAACCCAAATAAGTACAGGTATCTCATACTTGACAAAGGAGGCAAAAACATGCAATGGAGAAAAGACAGTCTCTTCAACAAATGGTGCTGGGAAAACTGGAAAACCATATGCAGCAAAATGAAACTAAACCTCATGAATGATTATTAAATTTTCCCCGAATGTTTTTTATCTATTGATCAAATCATGTAGTTTTTCTTCTTTAGTCTGTTCACATGGTAAGATCACACTCCTGGATTTCTGAATGTTGAACCATCCTTGCCTCTCTGAAGCAAACCCCACTTGGATATGGTATAGAGTTCTTTTTATATGTTGCTGAATTCTACCTGCTAATATTTTGTTAAGAATTTTTGCATCTATACTCATGACAGAGTTAGTCTGTAGGGTTTTTTTCCTCTTTGTACTGTCTTTATTTAATTTGCATATCAGGTAACATTAGCTTTATCCAGTGAATTGTCAAGTGTTACATTCCCTTCTATTTTTCGCAAAATATTGTGTTGAATTGGTATTAATTCATTTTTAAGTATTTGACAGAATTCTCCAATGAAACTATTTTTATTCTCACAGGCTTCCAAAGAGCACAATTTAAAAGCAGAGAATAAAGGAAAGCAAGCAATACAGGTCCATGTGATAATGTGGCATGTTCGTTTGTTATGAGAGAGGCACTTTGCAAGTTGTAAGCATGTTCTCTTCAGTGTCAGAGGGATGGCATAGTTCAGAGGAAGGAGAGCTTACCATGAATTGGAACAGCCAGAAAGGTTCTGTTGAATGAGATGGACACAGCTCTGTGGACAATGTGAAGACTGTGAAATGAATTAAGAACTTGTATGGTACTTCAGTAAACAGGATCAATTGTAAATGCAGTGAGCACACAGTGCTCAGGACCCTCGTCTAGGGATAAGGGACAGGTCTTACCTAGAAATAGAAAGAAGTTTAAATTGTTGGGGAAGGTACTTACCCTCAGTGAGGTTTTCTTTTCTTTTTTTTTTTTAAAGGCTTGACATTTCTGACTCCTAAAATGGCAAGTCCAGTTCTAAAAACCATAGCTTCATGCCTTTGAATCTGCCACTGTATAAAATGCCCAAATCCCTGCCAATTACTGAAGCGGTCAGAACATTCAGCATTCAAGATCCTCTGGGGAGTGGACACTGTGGAACGCCTCATCAAGACTGTGAAGAACCCTTCGTGAATGAGCACCTGTCACCTTCTCATGAAGTGGTTGGGGATGAAGGGTGGCTATCACTGCATTTCTCTCACTGTTGTTGTTCAAAATGCTCTGACAGGGCTGCCAAGGAGGAGGAATGGCACAACATTGTGACAAAATTTATTAGCATTTGCAGAACTAGACACAGTCCCCCAGGGGACTTAGAGATGCATCGCCAGGCTCTCCTCCCACGCTGCCATGGCTGCTTCCTGACCTCCCCCCGTCTTGAAGTGTCTGTTGTCTCTGATATGTCTGGGTCCCCAGCTGGCTTGAAAGTTCTTGTGACACTGGGGGCATATTTTATGACATTGTCCTTAGAAAATTCTAAAGCTGGTATACACTCCAGAGATCTGCTTTTCATTTTATTCATTTTGTATTTCATTCTGTTCTTATCATCCAAATAGAGAACTGAAAATGCCAATAATTGAATATAATGTAAGGATTTTAAAAGCAGATTTTAAAAATTTATCATGAAGAATTTAAATTCAATATTAAGGAAGATCCAGCATTCTATATTCAGTAGGAATTAAGTCTTCCAGGTTCTTTTTTTTTAAATACATTATCTTGTAAGAGTTGTAAAAAAGGTGTCCTATCTAAACCAGGGACATGAAAATGTACATTCCCTGGAATTTGCAGAAGCATTGTGGAGGGCGTTTGCTCAGAGTCTAGATAAGGTCTTGAATGCTTCAGTAATATCCTAGAGGAAAATTAACAGCTACCATTGAGCACTGGCCATGTACCAGCACAGAAGTATGTAACACCCAGTGGACTAAGTGCTAGTATTCCTCTATTCCCATGATTATAGCATTGACAGTGATGATAGTTAGGTAGTATGTCCAGTGTCTGTTAGCAAGTGCATATTTAAGTCTGGATAAAGCCCAGGTATATTTGACTCCTGTCTGCAGTCTTGGCTACTGCCTTTGACATTCCTTAATATAAGACCAAGGGATAGGTGTTAGTCTGTTTGTATGCTATAACAAAATAAAATAAACTGGATAGCTTATAAAGCATAGAAATTTATTTCTCAAAGCCTGAAGGAAGCCCAAGGTCAATACAGATTCAGTGTCTGCTGAGAGTCCGTTTTCCTGCTCAGACAGCACCTTCTGGCTGAATCCTCACATGGTGGAGGGGGTGAAGGCTCTTTGGGGTTTCTTTTACAAGATCATTAATCCCTGTATGAGGGTTCTGCTTTCATGACCTAATCACCCCACCTCCTAATACCACTACCTTGAGGTAAGAATTTTGTAAATGAATTTTGGGGGGCACAAATATTCAGATGATAGGAGGATTAATTTATTCTGTAAATTGTTATTTATAGTCCTATATATTTGCCTAAGAACCTTAATTAAATGTGGTCTGCTCTTTCTGGATAAGCATGGTACAGATCTACAGAAATTTTTATTTCTAAATACTTCACCTGATACATTGAAACCCTTCCAAAACATGAACACCTATTTCAAAATATTCTCCAAATTAAACTGACTTTCTCTTCTTCTAATCACCTACTCAGAACTAAAATACCCATGTCTGCCAGGGAAGGACAACCTTATTTCTCCACTTCATGAGGTCCAAGGAGATGGTGGAACCAAGCGGCTCTCTCTTGTTTTGTTTTTGATTTTAGATGAGTGAGATGCCAGCCCCCTGGTCTGTGCTACAGAGGAAGCTCTTCCCTCTGCCCCCTGAGTGGATTTTACAACATCTGAGAGAACCTTATATACTATACCTGTACTGGCCAAAGTCATCCCTGGTCATCCCTGGCATGACTGTTGACAGAAGCAAGTGTGAAGAGCATGAGCCATCATCTCTGTCTTCAAAGGTAGAGCAGAGTGAAACAAAAGAGTGCGATGATGTCTACGATAATTAGGATTGCAGTCTTTGAAGTAGGTTGGGGGCATCTCTGGGAATAGCAAATTAATAACAATGTCTCTTTATGGTAGTACATAATAATCAGGAAAATGAATATGTTGCATGGAGTTGGGCTTTTCCCCCCAGTGGACTCACAACATTGAATGATTCATTTGCTGCTGGAGCAAAATTCTTTTTCCCAGATCAATTGTGTGCTTTCCTGATGACTCTTTAATAGAAAAAGTGGGCACAGAATGACAGCTGATGATGGGAGACCCAGACACAAAGTAGAGCTAGCATTGCCTGGAGCCAAACAAAAATTATACCACTTAAAAACCCAGAGTCCAAGAACAAATACCTTGTCTACAAAAGAACAAAAGGCAGAAAGTTTCTGCTAAAGTCATGTAGATTATAAATGTCTGGAACTCCTCAGATGTGTATTTCCGGTTGAAGCCCGAAGAGTCAATATTATTAAAAAAGAAGAAGAAAAAAAAGCAGTTGAAGTCGGTAACCTCATGAAAATCTCACTGGTGCCATGCCAGTGAGACAAACCTGGAACCAGGAACTCAGATCTAAGTGTTGACCAATAGGCCTTTGAGAAAGTGACTTTGTCTCTCTGGACCTGAGCTTCCACAGGGAAACTCTGATGTCCATAGAGATAAATGAGAAGCTCCCCTTTCTTAGAGAAACTTCTCTCTACAAAATGACCTGCATGAAGGTGAACATTCCCTGGGAAGATGGGACTGACAAATACGGTTCATTCCAGCAAATGGCTTTAAAATTAAACCACAGAAAGAAGGAAGTAGGAAATGCCACTGTGACAATAGCACATCTTCATGATGTTCTCCCCATAATTTACTTTAAATGAAAGTAGAAACGAGGACACAGAACTTTTGTTGCAGATGGAAAGAGAAAAAGGGATGCCAGTCATTTTGTTCTTATTTTCATGTGCATTTTAAAAAAAAAAATCCTTCCCTCATGGTTTCCATAGCTACTCCACCCCCTCAGTTTTTGTTTGCAACTTGTCTAAGGGAGAGGTCATGGACAAGTGGCATCAGCACCTTCTCACCCACCAGTTCTGAGTGGGGCTTCAGGACCCATGCCCATCCTGATGCTGTTCCACACTCCATGTCATGAAGGAGGGCAAAGCAAATCCAAACAGAATCCTCTCTACCTGAACAATCTCCCTTTGAATGTTCATGGAAAGATGGCTCAAGAGTGTCCTTTAAGCTAAACACAAACTAGAATATTGAGGTAAAACACCATCATTTCTCAGAGTAAAAATATAGATTTAAAAAATTTCCAAAAATACAAATTTTCTAATCACCAATTTGATTTATAAAATAAGATTGTATTAATGTTAATATTAAAACCAAAACAACTGAAAAGAATACTTTTAGATTGATGAAAAGACCAATCTTTCTCCTAGGGTTCCCATTCTTGACTGATTTTGGACCCCTCTACTCATTCCCAGTGCTTGGTTACTGGTCATAACTGCCAGGGATGTATTATGTGGTGCTTCCTTGATCTTCTTATACCTTTTCTGAAATCGTTTCTCAAGGCTATTTTGTTTCTCATAACAATTGAATTTGAATTTCAAAAGAGTTCCCTTTCTTTATGTTCAGACAAGAACATTAGCAGCATCTTACTGAATGTTCAGGACAATTGTTCTTGGGATTCTCAGCCCTGAGTTTAACCTCGTGCCTGGTATCTGGTTCCTGGCTGGCTCCCATGTGGTGTAGGGGAAAGCTTGCCCTCCATTGGTAAGAAACCTCAATCTCTTTGTTCCCTGCTTGCAGTTCAAGGCATGAACAACTACCTTAGCAGGACAATTCTTCATGAGAAACTCCTCCCCTGCTCCCTCTCCATCCTTGAAACACACAAGGGCAGATGGTTTTCCATGGCCCACACAATCTATATTTGAAAGTCTTCAGATTGGGGATAGTATTTCCGCTCCCTTCTTAGAGTCCACTGAAGTAAAATCAAGAAGAGAAACCATATGCTAAGCCCACTATGAAGAGAATGGTAGTCAGGCTCAGTAGAACTAGTTAACATTCTAAATGTCAAGTGAATGGAGGAAATAAAATGGATCCGGGAAGTCATGCTTTCACATAGGGGCACACTGACAACATTGGAGCTGATTTACCCCACAAAACCTTGGAGAAGTGCCAAACTGGAGATGTCCCCTGTGGTGAAGGGAAGGAATAAAGCTTGGAACTGAGAACAGGGGACAACTCGTTCTCCCTGGCCCACCCCTGACACTTAACAACCCAGTGTTGGCAGCTAGATATCTCCCCCAGGTTAGAGACTGGAGTTTCTTCTTGGAGGGGGAATTGATGGCTCTTGGTAAAGTACACACTCTAGCACTAGAGGTCTCCTCACATAAAAGATGGTTTCCCAGTAGATAAAGCAAACTGCAGCAACTCGGATGTATTTCAGATGTAGAGTTCCAGATCAGCTTTTCAGTGCATTACTCTAAAATGTGAGCAGCCAAAGATTCTAACATATGTGCAGGAGCCCCCAAATAGTAGTGGGGCCAAGGATGGGTGGGCCAATGAAAAGAGTGAAAATGCAGAAAACAGAAGAGAACTCTACAAAGAAGAAACCACAGTTAATGTCCATGATATAGGCAGGTAAGTGGAAGAGGGTTGGAGTGGTATTGAGTGAGCCTGATGTCTGCTCCTATCAACAGGTACAAAAAAAAAAAAAAAAAAATCAGAACTCAGTTTGACATTTAGCCAGTCAGTAAGTATGATTGCCTGTCTTTTTGTGCTAAGTTCATCCTGGACATTGATGGTAGTCAATTTTATTTTTAACGGCATCTAATCAGTTTTCTTCAAGGCGGTGATCAACTGCATCTCTCCATTGCTTCTTTTACTGAGCAGAGCCACAAGATGAAGACTAAGAATTATGGGAATAGAATATCACCCTCTCTCAGAGATGTTGAAAACAGATGTGGGAGATGAAATGCTGGAAAACAGTAAAAATAAATACCACCTTTCATAATTGATGATTCAAAGCTTGCAAAGCACTTCCTTGTCTCACCTTATCACCAAACAACCCTGTAAAGCAGAACATTTTTACAGCTGCCCTTTCACTCCAAGCTGATGTTGAACTGTTAACCGACTAGGAAAAAATTAACACATGCAAAGAGCTCCGCCTGCCTGGTACCGCAGTGCTCCACAGGAGATGGATACAGCTCAAACTGAAAAGTGGGGCAAAATCTGCCTTTTGTCATCATGACTTTTTCTCTGTGCTTGTTTTTCTCCTTCCATCTCCCTGTGTCTTCTTGTATCTAAATTTTTGGCTTGTGGGTGCCTAAAGTCCCCTAGGTATTACCCCACAGCTTTCAACTTCTGCTCCCTTTTCCCCAGATAAAAACCATCAATCCCATGTCTCTTTCCTTCAGATCTTTAGTACAAGGTGACGATGGGGTACTAGAGCCGCAGAGCACATTTTCAGAATCACTTAAGGGTCTTTAAAACAGGATATTTCTGTCCTTTTCCATAATGCCAGGCATCAGTGTAAATGACAATAATTAAGGTGTCTCTCTTGGTATTTCTGATGGTGCCACACAGGCAGGTTGTTGCCAACTTCGTTGTCCCGAATAACTTGACACCTGAACATCCATGTAGCCCACTTAAGGAAGATTCATACTCTCCTGACTTGTAGAAATAAGTGTTGGGAGGTTGAAGGAATAAAAGAGATTGCCTTCGAGAGTTTTAAAAACTGATCTGTGGAATAAACTTGAATTTTCTTTGAATAGAGTAAGCAGCTTTTAGTCTCTTCCACAGAAAACACCGCCTCCTAGCCTGGCACCACAGATTTCCTAGGCTGAATAGAGAATAGTCAGAGCTGCAGGCAGATCCTTGGAGAAACATTTACAGAGTATAAATCTGATTCTCATACAAGGACTGTGTGGTGTCTAGTGTAGGGTGGGTGGTGTTGCCGTGGCGATGGTAATGGTGTAGTATGTGTGTATGCACCATCAGAATCAGAAAGAAAAGAGAGACAGTGGAATGAGTTATGTCACTACGTATTTACATTCATTGAGCTATAAAATTTATCTCTAAAAAAACACAGAAAAACCAAAAAACAACTCTATTTTGTTGGATCCATTTCCAAACATTTTCAGCCAAATAGCACTTTGATTTTACAGGAAATAAACTCAGCATCCCATAAAATTGGAGGATTGTGGATTGCTACTGTGATAAGAATTAACCATCTGCTGAATATCTAAGCAAGAATTGTTACTGCCCAGATTCTAAGACAGAGCTTCCTGTGGATCCAGATGATTTCAGAAGAATTTTTATGATGAGAATTAACTCTAAATGGCCCATCTGCTGATGCTCCCTGCTCCAAATTAGAGTTGCCTCGGTCACACAAATCATACATGCATCTGAGAGAAGTCCTTGTAAGGTGTCAGCACCAAGCAAGTGCTTGGGTAGTTTTTGTTTTTATCTATTGAGTTGCAATTTGTCAGTGATGATATATTAAAGAAAGAGAAGTGTCAAAATGATCATTTATGGTTGACCTAATTTTGCACTAAGATAATCTAAAAAAATAAAGTCAGATGTTGGAATAAAGTGATTAAATACATTAGTGTCGGGTCACACTGAAGCGGCTACAGAGGAGAAAGCAGATAAAAGACCCCTAGCAACCCACTGCGAGCACAAAGGGCCAGGTGGCGCGCCAGAGGTGACCAATCAGGAGGATACCTGCTGACCCTGACGTCCACCTTGACCCACCTTTCCTGGGCAGAACCCCCCAGTCCCTTCCCCCTGTATAAAAACCCTGAGCAGCCAAAGCCATCTTGCGACTTCTTCTGGCTCTCCCACCCCCCGCTTTCACCCCGGAGGGCTGGGATCTCGCCCGGGAGCGCAATTTCTAATAAAGCCTATCACTTCCATCTGGCTCTGGTTTAGCCATTTACTGGCCTTATTCATATTTCCATGGCGATGAGCTCGTAATTTGGTTTGAACCCACTCCGTCGAGCTTACAATTAGAACAAGCAAGATGATGACGAGGAAAATAGTGCAGGCTTGGCTTTGCCGTGACGATGAATTCAGTGGAAGGACGTGGTCAGCCAGTGCCCAGAGGCAGCCTGCCACGGAGGATCCCTGACAGCTCTCAGGGGTTTGGGGAGAATTCATAAGCAGTTCAGTTCTTTCCTTTGATTACCCCTCTTCAGCCTGTGTAAGGACAACTGTCCAGACAGACTTCTTTGCTAGACAATCAGTTTACCTGGAAGACAAGCAAACCACATTCTCTCTCCCTGACTATCTTCAGTTTTTTTCTCTCCCCTTTCTTTTCTAAATTCTGGGCGGGGTGGGGCGGGGGGGCTTGCCTTCTTTGTTTAATGATAGTCTATTGATTCTTCCTCATATGAGTAAATGTACATGCATACAATATCATGCCATATCAATAATCACGTAGAAATCATGATTTAAGGAAGAAATCATGTTGGAAAAACCAATTGGTCAAAATAAATAAAACATTACTTTTAACACAAAAGGTTCTCTTTTTTTAAAAGTGTGCACAACTATGGTTTTATTGCTACTAACTTCAAACAATATCTTTGTTCTGAGTCTGTGCTTGGTTGAGACTCAGCTGGGAGGTGTTGTGCTGGGAGTCATTCAAGATGTTGTGGTGAATGGTGGATGGGGCAGGAACATTTGAGATGGCTACATCACATGTCTAGAACCTGGGTGAATTCAGCAGGAAGGTTGGAACTTCTTTCTGTCTCTCTGTTACGTTCTCTATATAACTAACTTGGACTTCTTTACATGATGGAAAGGCCTCCAAATGCACACTTGCCAATCCTCTGCAGGCATCATGATTGCTACTTTATCATTGGCCAGAGTCAGTGTTGGCAGGGCCTATACAAAAGTGTGAATATGGAAGGTATAAATGTGCAGGGGGCACAAATAGTTCAGTGGCATCACTCTAGTCTGTAATTGCTAGTTTGTTATCAGTGCCAGGAGTTAAATTGGAACTAAGTATTCTCAAGGGCTAGCATAGTACCTAGTCGCACTGGAATATACACTGGATGAATGAACAAAGGAATGGACATGTTGAGCAGCATACTCCAATCATTGCTGGGAGAGCTGAAGAGGAAGCCACATGACTTCAGTTCTTACCTCGATCTCTTCAATTCCTGCACCGCCTCCCTTCTGAGCCAGGTGTGAAGTGTCAACAAAACAGAAAGAAGTGCCTTAAGCTAAGAGGTCTGCATTTGTCATAGCTTCACAAGTCTTTGCTTGTAAAGAGGACATGCTCAATTCACTGCTTTTAGGGGACATTTGAATCTTGAAAGCTGTTTGGTGGTTTTGCATTGCAATTTTGTATTCTGATGGGTTAAGAAAAGAAGACTAACATTAATCCAAGACTTCATGGATAAACATAAGTTTGCACAAACATGAGGAAAGCACAGGGAAGTTGGTGGGTCCCAGGATGAGATAGGCTGGGAGGATCAACCATACTGGAGCGGATGCAAGGAGACCACTTGAAGAAGGTAAAATTGATTCTGACAAGATGCAATTGTACTCCAAAGAAGACAGGGGAGCCTACACAAGAAAATTCTTTTTAGGTAAATATGGCTTAGTTGAAAAGATATATAGGCCCAGCTTTGAGTCTCAGCTTTGAAATGTTCTTATTTGCTTTTGTGATATGGGCTGGCATTTTCCTTCTCATGAGCTGTCAATCAAGATGGTTAGGCCAGGTCTATAGGTTTCACCCTGTGCTTCTGGTGCCTGGGTCCCAGGGGATGACCTGGTGGGGAGATGGGGCTCCCAGACTCCAACCAGATCACCTCTGCTTTCATCTCTCATGCATATATTTATGTGTTCTGCATAAGACCTTGTTTAAACAAAGATTCTGCTACTAAAAAAAATTATTAAAAGAAATCCTTTTATCTCTGGAACTCTTCTCAAAATCCACTGGCTCCCTTGAATGTTCAATTATATAATTTCACTTTATCTTTCTGGGAAGAGAAAAATATGTAAATAAATTGTGTTAGAAAAGCAATGCTTGGTTTTTGATGTTGTTTTGTGTTTATTTTGACATCTATTAGCAGTGGTTAGCTGCGTGTCCAGAATGCCAATGCCAATTACTTTCCAGTTCAAGGATGGAAAAATGGTTTGTAATCATCCCTTGAAAAACCCCATGATAGTTGCTTTCCAAATTATTCCCAATTTCAGAGCCTTTGGAGTCTGAATATTAACTACCATTGGTTTTATAGTCTCAATTTCTCAACAGTTTGGTTTCCAGGACTTATTAAATCAAGGACTTTTGATGTTCGGAGGGCAGTCTTTTGAAGTTTGTCTTCCGCACTGATTGTCAGGATTCTCTGTTGGCTATGAATGGAATCCTAATTAGAATAAGTTATACTCCATGTATGTGTAATATGTCAAAATATACTTTACTGTTATGTGCATCAAAAAGAGCAAATAAAAAAATGAAAAGAACATTGAACCAGCACTTGCTATATACCCAGTGCTGTTCTAGGTTCTGGGGTAGGTGGGACTGTGAACAGGACAGAGTCCCTGCCCTTGTGGAGTTCACAATCTGCATGCCAGAATAGGAGAGGGAGACAGTGAGCAAATAAGTAAATCAGATAATTTCAGATAATGGTTAGTGTTGTAAAGAGAAAGAACAGAGAAATGAAGGAAAGGGGGATGAACGACATGGTTGCAGAATCATCAGCAGATGGTATTCTAGCAGAAAAATGTGCACCAATTGACCATTCAAAGAGCTAGGGCCCCGGAAGGAGTCCCATTGGGGAGAATGTCCTGGAAAGGGGGAGCAACAACTGGGAAGCGTGGAGAGGGGATGGGGCTTTGTATTTTTGAGGTGCAGAAAGAAGGTCAGCATGTCTGAAGGAAAGAAAGGAGGGTAAGAGACGAAGTTGGAGTGAGTCCAGAGCACATAGGGTCTGTGGAAAATAGTTTGAATTTTATTCTAAACAAAATGAGAAAGTGACTGGTTTGAAGCTGGGCGTGAAATGATCTGAGATCCATTTTTAGAAGGTCACGCTGTTGGCTGAGTGAGGAACAGCTTTATGCCATTGCCCTGCTTTACCTTCTTAATAGCACCCATCGCACTCTGGAAGGAACTTGCCCACGTGGGTATTGGTTTGCTTGTGGTCTGTCCCCTCCACGCCACACCAACAGAATGTAAAATCCTGCAGCCATCATGTTGTCTATTCTGTTCAGTGTTGTCCACCCAAGTGTCTAAGACAGTACCTGCCACATTGTGGGCACTAAAAATCCTTTGTGGGATGAATAAGTGAATGTGTTTGTTCTTTTACATAACTGAGCCCTGACAGGGGTGTCTTTGGTTCATGAGAGGGTGACAAAGTAGGAAATAGGACACTTGGTAACTCTTTTCTAGCTGCACCTAGGACCAAAGGGATATCATGATTCCCTGTGCAGCCTGGTGCACCCCCACTTCAGATACAGGTGCAGCGTAATGACAGTAGACATTAAGTCCACTCCTGGAGTGTGGGAATATATATAGCTCACCTTGAGGGTGGTGAAGGATGTGGAAAGAAGGCATTTGACGTTGGACAGGCCTCGGTCTAATTCTTCTTGCCGTGCCAGATGGATGCTTTTGAGTAAGTTATTTTAAAACCACCATTCCAACCTTAAAACTTGCTCTGAGTGTTTTGTGTGAGGAAGTTACCCTCTTCTGTGTTTCCCTTCTGATGTGAGAAGAAACAGTCTCGCCCTGGTGACAGGGAGGCAGATTCAGTGGTGCAGTTGTGTTTGGCACCAGTTAAAATTCCCAGCTTCACCCCACCTGCACCTTGAGCCCCTGTTCAACATCAACAAAAGCATCCCAGGAAGGGTGACCAGAGCCATAAGGCTTGTGGATTCTGCTTCTTGAGAGTCCAAAACCAAGGACTGTGATAATAACAAAGACACCAAGTGCTTACTATGTGCCAGGCACAGTTGGAAGCATTACTCATATCAATAAACTCAACTACGAACCATGAAATCTGCTTTCTAGGTGAAGGAATTGAGTAACAAAGGTTAAAAAATGCACCCTATGGCACATGGGTGGTAAGGAGAATTTGAACCCAGGGAGGTTGGCCACCTGCCCTGAGAAGTAGGAAGTGGGGAAAATATCTGCATACATACCTGTGATCTTAGGGGTGCCCCAGCATCTCCTGCACCCACACAGGGCCCACTGCATCAAGCAAGCCTGGTCTTATGGCCAAGGAGACTGATCTGTGACACACTGTGCTTACACTTTTCTAGGTTTTTTTTTTTTTTAAATGATGCCAGGAATCAAACCCAGGGCCTCACACATGCCAAGAAAGCACTCTATCGCTGATCTACACTCCTAGCACCCCATACATTCTTCTTGATAAGAGAAAAGCATGTGATTTTGAATGACTGGTCTCTACCTTGGTTCCCCTTCCTCCTCTTCTGCTGGGCCACCTTCCGCCTCAGAAGACCTGCGCTACCATCACACGCCAGCTTCTACCTAGGTGCTGCCTCATTTCACCTCCAGTATGAGGTGTACTCCTGCTGCAGACACAGTGTCTGACACGTAGTAGGTGCTCAATGCATGGTCAATGAATAGAAAAAAGAGATAATTTCAGACAATGATGAAAACCGCTATAGAAATTGAGCTCCTGCCTTCTGCAAGTCTGGGAGCTGTGCCAGGTAAAGGAGCTGACGTTACGACATTGGCAGAAACAGAACCATTTTAAAGTGCAACGGCAAATTTAAACATTCAAGCATGAGGAATATTTTTATTACTGCACCTTGCCAAATGAAATTGAAGCAGATTTTGATATAAAAATTGACAGGAAGCAAAAGTGGAATGGGTAAAAATAGAAATTACCAAGCTTTGAAAGGAAGTACACAAGATGAAAATGGAATTAGGTCTACCTTGACTGGAGGAGATTATATTAAAAAAAAAGAATAAATTGACAGTAAATTAACATGCAGCACATCTACAATTTGTCTTTAGAAGATAACAAAAGATATTTTTATTATCTCAACGCAGACTTTTGGGTGAGTTTTTTGTTTTCGATCGGCTCCTGAAATGGGAGGTTTTGTTGTGTAGAGAACTGAGTGGCGCGCTCTGGCGGCGGCGTGGTGCTCACGGAGGAGCCTGAGTTATGCTTCTGGATTCTCCTGGATGCAAGTATTTGCTTAGATGGAATTTTCTGTGAAGTTGAGGTTGTTTGATTACCTAAGGATTAGGGTGTTTGTGTGATGCTTGGGGGTATGGCAGATGGAACATACTAGAATGAAACCCTTTAAGTCTGATAGGGCAAAAACAGAATCCAATCAGGAGGCACCAGATCTGCCATCCACACATTCACATATTTGAAAACATTTCAACCACCGATTGACTTTTTTCATCAAATGCCCTGGAGGCCACTTTATTTTTCTGTCATTTAAATCAGGGAGTGGTCCCCTCCCCTTTTCTCCTGAGAGATGAATTCATTGCTATGTCCCTTTCTATTCTTTCAGTTACCATATTTTTCTCACTCTATGGTTTCTTAGTTCTTAAGCCACAAGAATTTAAGTCAACTCATTATTGACTAATTCTGTTCCCACTTTGAAGAGAATTTGCACTAAAAAAACAAAAACTGAAAAGAAATGAAAATATGTTCATGCAAAGACTTGTCCATGAAGGTCCACAGAGCAGCATTATTCAGAACTAGGAACGATGCCAATGTCCATCAGCAGGCGAATGGATAAATAAAACACTGCATACCTTCAATAAAAAGAAATGAACTCTGGATGCATGCCACAACATGGATGAGCATTAAATAAGTGTGTTGCGTGGAAGAAACCAGGCACATGGGACCACATATTGTGTGACTCTATATACGTGAAATGTCCAGAAAAGTAAATCTATGAAGACAGAAGGTAGGTTAGCAGTTGCCTGGGGCAGAGGGTAGCTGAAAAATGGTAGCTGAAAGAATAGAAAGGGAGGTAGCAATGGCATGAGTGGACATGAGGATTTTTGGAGGGTGGTGAAGGAAATAGTCTAACACTGTAATGTGATGATAGTGCACAAGTCTAAATATGCCAAAAAATCACTGGATGTAAATTACTTCAATAAAGCTCTGAAAAAGAAGGGGGGAAAAAAAGAAAGGAAATCTGAAGGGAAGCATGGGAGTATAGACGGGCATTTGACAGGCCAATTCTTGCCAGGCAGGGTCAGAAAGGAGGGTTGTAGCCTGAAATTCAGCATTTACATAGCTGCCAGGAAACTGAGAGCTGGCCAGGGTCCTCAGCCAGCTTCAATGCACTGTGAGGAGCAAGGTTAGGTTTCAAGGGAGTGACAAGTTCTGGTCTAGAAGCTGGAAGACCCTGGAGACAGATGTCTTGGCCTAATTCACACTGTGATCACATGGACAGGCTGGGAGTTCAGGCTGTGGATCCTAAGGTGCTTCACCTTGGACTGAACTCAGGAGGGTCTACCAGCCTTCGGGGTGGCTACTGTGAAGAACAAAGCTCAGCCCTGGTCTTGTGCTCCATTAAGCAGGAGAGAAAACTAAGAGCTGAAGAAGACCCACCAAAGTAGAATCCCAGCTGTAAGAACTGGAACCTCAGGACACAACTGGACTCGGTGAGGGCATCAGCTTAGGTGTTCACAATTAAGGCATCTGAAGATCCTCACCAGCCCTGGAGCCAGTGGTGAAGGGGTGTGATCAGGCACCAAAAGACAGCAGGTGCCAATGATCTGAACTGGGTATGAGAGTCATGACTAGTGTCAGTGACCATGCTGGGCCTCAGCTGAGGCTGTGTCAGGCCTGGCCTGACTAGGAGTTCTAAATACCTGCCTCTCCTAGCCCTATGTAAGAAACTTCAGATCATCAACAATACTAAGCCATATAATGAGTGTGCAAAAGGCTGGCAAAATTCTGATTTTCCCACAATGACATGGGTGCCTTTAAAAAATATACCAGCAAAGTTTCCAACTTTCCCCTTAACCCATATTCCTTGTCCCCGTCCCTGCTATACTTTGTCACCTAATATACCATATAATGTGCTATATAATGTGTTCATTGTTTAATTCCATGTCTGTCTCTCAACATTAAAATGTAATGGCACAAATTTATTGCTGTGTCCTCAGAAACTGGAACAATGCCTGACGAAGGAGAGCTCCATCAATATTTATTGAATGAATAAATCAGACATAAGATTCTCTCTCTGCTTTCTTTTCTTTCAGTTTTGCTGATACTCTGAACACACAGGTTTAGGCTTCTGGGTGGGGAATTCAGCACCTCAGCTCACAGTTCTGAGAACACGGAAGTCAGGAGCAGACATTGTGGCTCCTGGCTTGGGAGGCTGAGGGGCGCTGCAGAAGTGCGGGCCAGGCTGGGCCTGAAAGGAAGTCCTGTGATGATGCTGGACTGTTTAGGTTAGACACTGCTCTGGCCTTGGTAAATTGCACCCTAGGGACAACTGCTTAGCATGCCTGCTGGCTTACAGGTCAGAAAGTTTTCATTTTGTCACTGGCCAGCCAGACTTTGAGGCTCAGTGGACCAGTGCCCACCTCTAGCAAACCGCCCTAGCTGGTGATGCCCGCAAGAGCTGCCTATAGGGAGGACAGGGAATCTCTGGTTAGGATATCTCTGGGTTCCATTCTCTCCATTTTACTTTTTAAAAAAAATTTGTTCTTTTTAGATATACATGACAGTAGAGGATATTTTGACATATCATACCTACATGGAGTATAACTTCTCATTCTTGTGATTGTACATGATGAGGAGTTTCACTGGTATTCATATAAGAACATAGGAAAGTTATATCCAATTCATTCTACTGTCTTTCCCATTCCCATTCCCCCTAACCTTCCTTCCTCCAATCCAATGAACTTCCAAAGAATGGAAAACCATTCTTTCCATTTTAAACAGAGAGAGAGAGAGAGAGAGAAAGAGAGAGAGAGAGAGAGAAGTATGGTGAGATGCAGTTACTTTTAAAACAATTTTTTCTTGTAGTCGTAGATGGACAGAATGCCTTTATTTAATTTATTTATTTGTATGTGGTGCTAAGGATCGAACCCAGTGCCTCACATATGCTGGGCAGGTGCTCTGCCACTGAGCTACAGCCTGGCCCATTACTTTGTTATTTTTTTTCCCCTCATTTTTTATTGGAGCATTATAGTTGTACATAATAGTGGGATTTGTTTTTACTTGTTTTGTTTTTTATAAGACAGAAGAAAAGTCTGTTTCAGTGGAATTCCCAGGACAATTTTGAAAGGCTAGGCTGAGTACTGGCTTCTGTTCCCTGCATCATGACTTCTATCCCAGTTTCTTCTCAAGTTTTTGTAACATTCCTCACATTCCAGATGTTTTTTTATAACTTCCCAACATTTAGCAGTGATTGATTTCTATTTTTCTTTTAGTCAAATTAAAAATAGGAGTGATTTTGTACTATAAGAGAAAAGATTCATTTGTGTTGGAAGAGGAGGCAGTCTGCATCTCTGTGAACACCAAAGACCAAATCACATATTTTCAAAATGCAGAATACTGTGATGCTCCTAAGCATGTATAAACACTCTCAGTCCAGAAATAACTGTTTATTCTTTTCCAAACTTTAATTATGTAAGAATTTTTTTCTTTTCTTTTTTTATTTGTAATACTAGGGGTTGAACCCAGGGTCTTGCACATACTAGGCAATAGTTCTACCACTGGGCTACATCAACAGTCCTTTAAACTTGAGACAGGGCCTTGAACTTGTGATCCTCCTCCCTAAGCTTCAGGAGTAGCTGGAATTAGAGGCAGGCACCATGACTAGATGTCTATGCAAATTTTTAATTGAAGAATAACATGCATTCAAAAATGAGCGCAGATCCCAAATGGGCAGCCTGATAAATTTTAATGAAGTGAACACATTTGTGTCACAGCATCTGGATCAAGAAAAAATATGGGCTGGGGATATACCTTAGTTGGTAGAGTGCTTGCCTCGCAAGTACAAGGCCCTGGGTTCAATCCCCGCACAGCAAAAAAAAAAAAAAAAAGAAAAAAAAAAAAAGAAAAGAGAGAAAAAAAAAACCCAATATGACTAGCTCACTACAATCCCCCTTAAAACTCTTTCTGGTTGCTTCCCATCCTCACCCCTTTACTGCCAGGTTGTAGCAGCTTGGCCTGGTTTTGAACTTTATGTGAATGGAGTCAGACAAGATGAACTCTTCTGTGTCCAGATTCTTTTGCTCAACAACATGCAGTTTTGAACCACACAATGTGTCAGTCACTGAGGGACCATCTGTATGATGGATACACCACAGAGCCCAGGAGTGCAGTGGACTATACCATCCAGCTGTGTAACTACACTCTGTGATGTTCCACAATAACAAAAGACACCTAGAGACATGCTTCTCAGAAGAGTCGCTGTTATTGAGCAACACATTTGTGAAGACAAGTGTGGACCTGAGGGTAAGGCAAGTGGGAAAAAGAAAAGATAAGCAATGTGTTCTGAAGGTTGCTAGACCTGGGGTTCAGGCAGGAATGCCTCAGGTCCTGCAGTAGGGCCTCCAATATGTTAAGAAAGATGGCAGTGAAGATTCCTGGATTTCTACTATTCCCGCAGTAGATACTGCATCCTGCCCCACTTCCCCAGTGCCCTTTTGATTGCATTTGGAAGTCCAGCTGGTGGGACTCACTGAAGGAGCGAGTACAGTGCAGAAAGATAAAGGGTGGACCGCAAGGGTGAATTTCAGGACTTTGCTTAGAAGTTGGGCTGCTCCTGTTTACCAGGAAGACCTGGGAGAAGCCGGTGTGTGGGGACGTGTTAATCAGACGGTTTATTTTGCACATGTTAAGTTGGAAATGCTTCTTAAACAAAATCCAAGTGAGTCTGGAGCTCTGGACACTGTCAAAGCACCATCAGAATGCCTGTAACCCTGTGGGGACAGTGTGATGTCATTAAGGAGCATCAACTCAGCTGCTAGGTCCAAGTTCTCCCCTTTTCCTCCTACCTCTTCAGTCCCTCTCTTTCCCTTTAGTTGGTATCACAATAGTCCAAATAATTGGGGAAGAGGGAATCTTACTGAGAAAGCGGGGAAGATGGGAAAGGAGGTGCGAGGGTGGTGGGGCTGGCTGATGGGAAATTCTGTTTGGCTACAAAAGGAAAAACAAAGACAGTAGAGAAGTCAGTTAGGACCTGTGCACATACTAATGCCTTTTTCCTATCACTTTCATTGTGGTTATTCATAATGCAAGGTCCTTGAATTTTCTTGAAAGCAAGAAATTCCTTTCTGTGTTCCTAGAGAATGTGTGTAAACTCAATAGTTTAACAAACATATTTGTTGTATAAATTTCCTTTTCACTCAAAGGACCTAATCACTTATCTCCATATATTTATTCAGTACTTAGCAATTTGCTGATCATAAGGTAAATGCTTAGTGAACTGGTCTCTGTGTGTGTGTGTGAGTGTGTATATGAAAGAAAGAGAGAGAGGGAGGGAGGGAGGGAGAGAGAGAGAGAAAGAGAGAGAGAGAGAGAGAGAGAGAGAGAGAATGAGAATATTCTTTTATATTGGGGAAACAATGGTGGTGTTTGGAGTGAAAAAAACAGACTCATTTCAGATGAAACCCTCTTCTCATTACTGAAGTGTCCGCCCCATCTCTGGCGAGCACTTGTTTTTCAACCAAGGATAGGATGTTGGAATGAGGCCCTGGCAATCCCTGGTGACTAAACTGAAGGACACACACGTGCCTCCCTCTCAGATATTTTTGGCGATTAATTCACTCATATTCAATCTCCAACAGATGCAGCACTTGGGGGAAAATAACTCTTCCTTCATGCCTAGATTCCTCTTCTTCTCATAATTAAATCATAAACAAAATAAAAGATGAAATGAAATTTACATCATTGCCTTAAGAAGAAACAGAAATGCAAATGAAACGGCTGATCTGCAGATGGACAGCCTCCTGGGAGTCTGCACCTTGGACTTGAACGTATGCCAGCATGTTTGCTCATTTCCTCACCTCCTCCCGCCTCTTTCAATCTCTTTGCTTTGCCCCAACTTGAGTCCCTCGTGCTGGCCCATCTCCGCCTGGGTGGCTCTTTTTCTTTCTCTTACACTTGAATTTTCACATTTCCTGGGGATGGTGCTGTGAAGTAAGATCACATTATAAAAAGGAATGATTAATTTAGCCAGCACAATAAAAGATTGACAAGTTGAGGGGCCCTAAGCAAGTTGATTCCTGATCATCAAGATGAAGATAGAGTGCGCGCGCGCGCGCGCACACACACGTCTGTAACCTTTAGACTCTTAGATTGAAATAGTACAAGCTTTTCTCATAGCTGGGGACTGAATGCCCCAGGCCCTAAACTAAGTCTCCTACTTCCTCTGCCTCTGTGACTAAAAGTTGCCTATACTTGATTGGTGCTACTGATTCCACTATTACAACTATTGTATTCAACTACACATTTGCATACTTTGGCTCAACCTGTGTGCCAAGCTCTGAGCTCAAGCATGTGACTAAGTAGAGCTGGGGATTCTACCTGGACCCTCCAACTCAGTCAGGGCCTGACTGTTTCAGTGACTCTCTGAAGGCTCCTGTCAAACACAGGGATATGATTGCCAGGTTGGCCCTCTACAGCCTTGGCTTATTCATCAGACCAGTTTTACCAGAGAACAGGATCCTGAGAAGGTGGGTGGGGGACAGTAAAAGGACAAATGAGATACCAGGAGGGAGGAAAATAAGGGCAGGTTCTTCAAGGAAGACTAAGTGCACAGCCTGGGTGGTCACAACAGCTTTGCCAGAAGCTGGCCAGTGACACACAGTTATCCTTCTTACAAACAAGGCAATGACACTGTCAGAGCTCCTCACCAGACCTCAGGAAGCCCATGTCCTTGAATGGTGTCTGGCTTTGCTCTCAGGTCTGGTTAGAATTTGGCAGTGCTGTTAGGGCTGACCTCTGTGCCCTCTGGACTCTTGCTGGGGAGCATCTAGTGCCAGTGTGTGGGTGTGTGAGGGGGAGGAAGTGGGGTCCATGAGGGGCAACACACCCACCAGGCCCACAGCAGGGGGACAGGTTAATGGCTCAGTGCTGGCCTGATCCTAAGAGGCCTGAAATTGCTTTTGTGTCAGTAATTTCCAATATCCCTCTCTTCACCCTTCTCACTCTCCAAAGATCCAGTGCTCATGATTTCGGATGCTCTCCCTTGTCAGATCTGCCTAGTATCTTCAGACTGAAGAACAACTTTGAGTTCTGCTCTACCCAAAGATTTCTTTCCTTCTTCCCTATTTCCCTCCCTCCCTTTCTCCCTTCCCTCTTTCCTTCTATATTTTGTCTTCCTCCTCCTTTCTCTCTCCCTTTGTCCTTCTCACTCTCTTTCCTGTGTTATAAACAATTAATTGGGGGGCTGTGGCTGTGTTTCAATGGCAGAGCGCTTGCCTAGCACATGTGAGGCACTGGGTTCGATCCTCAGCATCACACACAAAAAAAATGAATAAACAAATAAAGGTATTGTGTCCATCTATAAAAAAAAAAATAACTGGAAGACCATGAAACTGAGCTGGCCCTGAACCTTAGGCTCCTACATAAGCAAACTGAAACCCAACTCAGTGTTCAGTTAAAAGAAACTTAGGCTTAAGCAATCAGAAACCACCCAACTATCCTTGAACTAGGGACTTTCCACTTTAATCAAGTAAGTAGATTTTCTTTGCCCTTCTTCTAAAAGCAAAGTTCCTCGCCCCCTCGGGTAGAAAGACAAACCTCTGTGGCCTGGTGCTGTTCACTCCATAAATCATTGCACGTCCAAGTAAACACAGCAAAATTTTCATATGCCTAAGTTTATCTTTTAAAACCTGCATATCTTCTTTTATTATAGGATCTGTCTCATGTGTGGGACATATGCAAGGATCCATGAGAAGGAAGTTTCTCTCATCCTGATCACCACTTTGGTATAATCTGATATGTGATAAAATTTGAACTCCCAAAAGGGATTTCCCACAATTACTGAATGTCTGAAGACTTCTCTTTGTTGTGGATTTTTGGTGTCTGCTGAGATTTATGTACTAGGGTATGGTTTTATGTCCCAGATCAACTGTAGATTTGCCATGTGACCCAAGGCTTCCCCACACTGCTGGCTCATTTGTGGTGACTTGCCCTGTGGGTACCCTCTTCAGAGGAGCCAGCCCTCTCCACTGCCCAGTCCCTGACGCACAGTAAAATGTGGTTTGTAACTGACCATCTTTTCCCCATTCACAAGTTTAAATGGTTTCTCTGTGGTAAGAATTCTCCAATGTCCAATTAGGTGAGGGTTCCGCCTAAAGGATTTTCCAGAGAAATCACATTTAAATGTTTCCTGCCCAGCTGATAATTTTTGATATTGAACAAAGATGAAGCCCTTTTAAAAACTTTCCCATGCTCATGACACACATAGGTGTACCTTTTCATAAGCATTTTACAATGGTTTTTTTTTCAGTATGAATTTTCATACTCATTACAAATACAAGATTACTTCATTTCCCCAAATTTTAACATTTTCTAATAGTTAATAATCCACATTAAAAAGCCTAGTTATACTCAGCCATAAAGAAGAATGAAATAGTGGCATTTGCTGGTTAATGGATGGAACTGGAGAGTATCATGCTGGGTGAAGTAAGTCCAACTCAGAAAGTCAAGGGTCAAATGATTTCTCCCACATGTGGAGGTTAGAACAAAATGAAGGGGGAAAAGGGGAAGGAGTCCCTGAAAATAGAAAGGAGAGCATTAGAGTAGAGGAAGGGAGCAGAGGGAAAGGGAAGAGGGATGGGAAAAGGGATGAACTTTGGAATGAAAGTTACCAAATTCTGCTATAAACATATATGAATATACTACAGTGAATTTCACTTTTATGTATATGTTTATGTTTATGTATATGTATATATTTACTTTTATGTATATGTATATGTTTAAAAACAATGGATAAATAGAAGGAAAAGCAATAGAGTAGAAGGGGAACAGAGAATGGGAGGGGGAGAGGGGAAGAAGAAGTACTGGGAACTGAAATAGAGCATATTATATTCCATGCATGTATGATTATGTCAAAGTGAACCCCACTATTATGAATAATTATAATACACTAATAACTACATTTCTTAAAAAGTCTTAGAGGTCTTCCTTTCAGAATGTTGACATTTTTCTCCAGTGGCTTGTTTCAATATTTTCTGGTGGGGATTTTTCTTGGTTGACCTCTGCTGTGTAGGAAGCACTGCCTGGGAAGGAGCTCTTTCTACCCTTTGCCCCTCTGCTGTCGTTCTAAGCAGCTTTTACCTTCAGGGGACCCCTCTGATGGTCTGGCACATATTCACTGCTGCATAGATGTACATTCCAGAGCAGTGGCTCCTTCTTGGTCTTGGGTTGACAGCTGATGCAGTGAATCAAACATCAAGGCTTGGGTGGATCGGTATCAGAAACTCTCATCTTAGCTCTGGGGAAAGCAGGACTCAGTGTTCTGACAATTTAAAAATCACAGGATTTAAGTGGCTGGAAATGCCAGTGAGACCCAGGTTGTATGATTTTCCAGTGTCTCATCTCTGAGAGTTCCTTGTGAACAGGATTCAGACACAATCTTTCCTCTTAGCCCTAAAACTTTAAGGAATCCCAGAACAATTCATTTCCATTGTGCAGAAGCCAATTTCCAGATGAGAGCTGGCTGTAGCTAGCTGAGAGGACAATAGTCAGTACTGGAAATTCTGGACTTTTCTGGAAGCCTCGAGAATCAAGTGCAGCAGTGCACCGGAGTCCTGTTAATAACTTGTCTCCTGACTGCAGGGTGTGGACACTGGGATTGGGGGGAGTGTGGGTGTCCCAAAGCTTCCCTCCAGGAGGTTGCATTTTAAGACCTTACTTAAAACCCCAGACCTTAGCTATGGGATCGATCAGGTTCTAACCGGGGCATCTCAAACTAGAACCAGCAGGGGGCATTGCATTCCTTCAGGTAGCAGCTCTGCTTAAATGACCTATTCCACCTGTGCGCACCTCTCCTTGGAATAACAGGAGCAAAACTGGAGACCTGAGTTACACAGGAGTCCTGAGTTTGGACCCCTGGCCAGTCTCTCCTGTTGGTAAGATCGTGGTGACTCTCATGAGTTCACTGGGGCTAGACAGCTTCTGCCTTTCTCATGAATTGCTGGGGAGATAACAGGAACTATTTAAGAAAAAGAGGGAAATCTGTAGAGCTGAATTTTGCAGGGGTGTATATGTGCAAATTGGGTGCTTTTTGTAATGCTGACCATATTCTATTTGAATAATTTAGCACTATTATCTGCTACACATTCTGGCTGGTGAGCATTATGGGAAAATGTAACCATGCATGGTTGGAAAGGGAAATAGAATGGGCAGGATATTGTGACTTGAGATAATTCCATGATGCATTTTGGTGACATCTAAGGACAACACTAAAATAAAACATAAAAGGCTCTGTGCAATTGTCCATTTCATTGGTTGCAGATAGATACATAAGAACTGGGAAAGGGGTTGAGAAAAATGGTTTCAGAACTCCAGGCAGGGGTTCTCTGCTCTTCTTCTTTGAGAAGGGGACAACATCCTTGGTGATCACAGGCCTGTCTGTAAAACCCTGGGCACAGACAGGATGAAAGTCAGATGGAGAGTGACAGAAGCACGCTGTATTCACTTTCTACAGCTGCTGTAATGCATTACTATTATTATGCTGAACAGCATAAATTTATTCTCTTACAGCTTTGAAAAGTATAAATCCTAAGTCAGTTTCCCTGGTCTAAAGTCAAGGTGTCAGCAGGACTGGCTCCTTCTGGAAGCTGGGAGTGGGGAATGAACTTCTGTGCTCTGTTCAGGTTCTGGTGCAGCCTTGGCTTTTGTCTCCCTCCTCTGCCTCCAAAGTGCAACCCACCAATCTCTGCTTCCATGATTACATTTCCTCTGACTCTGACCCTTCTGTGTCCCTCTCTCAAGGACTCTGTGACGACAGTGGTTCATCTGGATAATCTAGGATTATCTCCCCCTCTCAATGTCCTTAATTGAATTGCAACTATAAAGGCCCATTTGCCATTAGAACTTGGACTTATTTGGAAAGCTGTTATTCACCCATAGTACAACATACCCTTTAGTGACTGGCAGAAGGGCAGGAGAAAGAATTGACTGTTCAGTAAGAGCAGAATGGAGTCTCTAAAACATAGCAAGGGGGCTGCAGGCCAAGTCACTGCATTTTAATACCCTGATGACCAATTTACCCAATTTCTGTATTTTAATAGTATGCAAAAACTTGTTTCTCCGAATGATTTTAATGTCATTTTAAAAATTTTCAATCCACAGTATTCTCTTGTGGATTCCTCAAATGGTTTATCAGCCTTAATTTTGAACTTCTAGTGATTTTAAATTAAATCAAAACTTAAATTACATTAGGTCAAATTAGATTAAAATAGCAAAGACTAAGACAAGGGGATGAAGTTTTAACCAGGAATTTTCAAGTAAGAAATAGGTAATAGGGCTGTTTTTAAATTACATTTTAAACAAAGAAAAAAAACCCAAAAATTAGTAGCAGCAAAATTATTCTGTTAGAAATGATGACATTTTAAATTTCTAACAAGAATCAATTTAGGATAAAATGAGCCAAGCCAACAAAGGGCAGTGAAGATGCCCAGATGATTGAATTATAATGATTTTTATGTCCATCCTTAAGTTGGACAGTCTCTAACTATAAATACAAAATTGCCATGAAAGGATTTTATTTTAATGATTTTTGAACATCCTAAAAATTCTCAAAAGACTAGTAAAGTAAGAATGAACAGTAAGCTCTAGGTGCAACCATATCACAAGGTAAGTTTGAATTCTTCAACTGTTAGAAAAGTTAGGTCAATAAAATAAAGCACCGCAATATAATAGCCAACTTGAAAAATTGGCAGAATAGCCACAAATATGATAAAATGTTGGTCAAACCAAAAAGACAAGGCAAGCACTGACATTTAAGTTATGGAGTAATTTTTGAATTTTTAATACAGTACAAACACTTAAAGATTTCTTTAACCTGCTGCTGCAAAGAGAAAATGAAACCATGTCAGTGAAAACTCCAGAAATCCCCCTAAACAACTAAAATTGGCTCATTGGAGACACATTACTACAAATTCATAAATAAGTAAAAGAAGCAACTTTTTAAAATAAAATGATAAAGTTGGTGAATTGATGATTTGACAAATTGCTTTTCGGCAAGCCCGGCTCTCCATTATTTGAGGTTCAGGAACCTGCCCGGCCTTCCTTGGGCACAGGGCTTTCTGGTGGGCACACGGGCTGCTCGGTATGTCTGAAAGGGGAGGCAAGGACTGCCCTCCTTTGTCTGTGCTCATTTCTGGGCTCTGCTGCTGGTGGAGTTGCTGGGGGCAGTTTTCCAGTGAGAGGTCTGTCCCTCTCCTACCAGTGAACCTCTCCCTCTGTGGTACATGATCTGGCCCAGCTCTGACACTTCAGTTGCATCTGTCACTCTGTATTTGTCTTCTTCATCCAGATCTGATCTTTCTTGGGCAATAACAGTCTCTTACCCAACTTTTTCTCCCTACCCTGAGCTTAGTGCTTGGCAGCAATTAGTGAATGAATGGATAGATGTGCCACACTTAAAAAAAAAAAAAAAGTCATTTCTGCAGGAGTTTATTCCTGGCCTCTTCCATCTGTTTTCAGTGTCTCTGAGCTTCCCTCCATTGTGGCAAAATCACACTTGTTTCTTTGTCCACCTCTGCCTCACTAAAGCTAGGAGGCCTCTTTACCTCTGCATCCCCACCCCCAGCAACTGTGGGACTCCTAATTACTTAATCACCTAAAGTTAGCCCCCAAAGATCAGAAGGCAATTCTCTGTATGCAGTCCCCCCATAGTGACATTCCAAACTCCCTTTTAAGTATAAAGATCTTTTCATATAAAGGAGATTTATTTCCATTGAAATTAGCATTTTAGCTCTTATCTTTTGGTTCATGGGCAACCAATTTCTTCAATAGCTTCTTCGGGACCTACTTCATGCCACAGTCCTAAGCAACAGGACCAACGAACTGCTTTGTGAGCCAAGCAGAGAAACTTTATTTCTGAACTTTATATTCTGTAATGTCTTTTATATCTAATCATTTTCTTTCTAAAAATAACATTATGGGAAATAACTGTCCCTATATTTTTAATTCCTCTTCTATTTATAACAGGTATGGAATTTTCCAGACTATCCTTTCTATTTATTGCTGAAATACATTTAAAAAAATTTCAATTGCTTGGTTCATCCATGAATACTCAGAAATAATTCATCATTGCTTCACATGTTTTCGCATTTCTGTTTGCACAGAAATGAATTATTTATTAACCTTTTAAATTTTGTTCGACTCTCCCTTGCCTTTTGCATTTTTCATTTAATATTTGAAAATGCTTTATTGGTTCTTGTAGTAATGAAGAGGGCATGATTTTGTCATAATAAAATATGGAAAAGCTGCTGATGTAAAACCGAAGTCTCATTTAGATGAATTGAGATGATGACTTCAGATTTCTATAAATATTTTCTGGACACTTTTCCAAAGGCCTTTTCCGCAAACTTCGTTTCCTATTCCTGTAGAGGACTGTGCATAGTTCTTGAGAGCACTCTACACACACCTGTTAGTGCTCACTTGTTTCCTTTCTTCACTAGAATACAAATATCTGACATCTGCAGCCCAGGGCCTAGCACACTGTGGATGCTTAATTGATGTCACTCAGTGAAGGAGTGAGTTCAAGGTGTCACTTTCATCTCCCTCTTAATAATAATTTACTATTCCCCCATTACCCAGATTCTGACTTTCTGCAATTTCAATTATCTGCAGTCAACTGCAATCTGAAAAGATTAAATGGAAAATTCCAGATATAAAGAAGGCATGATTTAAATAACTTTATTACAGTATATTGTTACAATTGTTTTATTTTATTATTATTGTTGTCAATCTCTTACTGTGCCTGATTTACAAATTAAACTTTATCACAGGTGTATTTGTGTAAGAAAACCATGGTATATATGAAGTTTGGTACAGATATCCAGTAGGAGTCTTGAAACATCCCCCATGGATGGGGGGACTTTTGGATAACAGCTCATGTTCATGACTACATTCTTTGGGACAACAGTAAGCCAACCTCACTTCATGAGTTACTTCATAATCTTTCCATAGTACAGTCTAATATATTTATTAACAATGCAATACATTTATTGACTATGTACTTTTTCTTTTTTATATAAATTTATATGTAAATTTATATAAATTTATTTTTAGCTGACACATAAAACATAAAAATTGTACATATTTATGGGTACCATGTTGAAGTTTTGATAAATGTAAGTATTGTATGATACTGTCTCTCCTTTTATCTGTAAGGAAATTATCAGAAATTTAAGTAAGTTAGCTCTTACAAGGTTAGAAGCAATCACAATCCCTGGAATTAGCCTGGAAGTCTATTTCTTAATATAATTCTATCTTGCTAAGGCTTTTCAGTTCACCCTAATGTGAAACTGGTTTAAAAAGATCCTCTACTACTGTTCTTCCCATATAGGACATGGATGGCTGCACCCCATGGGTATAACACCTGACAAGTAGCCTAAAAACTGAAGCCAGGCTACAGGCAGAGAGCACATGTAGGAAACCAGGGACAAAGAAAAATACATGGGGGAAAAAAGTGGTCTCTTTTGTGCGAGATTGGAATGAAACTGAAATTGTTATCTAATCATTGTGATGCTCCTAGGGATCCATCCCTAAGCTCCAGTAATTATACGCTGATGATAAGTGAAAGTGCCTATTGTTTTTCTAGGTGAATGCTGATCCAAAGATTCAAGCAAATCATGGATAAAAAGAAGAAAATAAATGGAGACATTAAGCAACCATTCAAACTAAGGCATCTTGACCTCAGCACTATTGATATTCTAGGTTGTGTTACAGGTTGAATTGTGTTCCCCTAAAATTCATATGTTGAAGTCCTAACCCTCAGTAACTCAGAATGTGACCTTATTTACAAATAGAATCTTTATAGGGGAAATCAAGTGAAAAAGAATCATTAGGGTGGACCCTAATCCAATGACTGGTGTCCTTATAAAAAGAGAAGATTTGGACACAGAAATACACAGGAAGGTGACATGAAGGTACACAGGAGAAAACAGTCACCTACAAGCCAAAGAGAGAGGCAGAAGAGTGAGACAATAAATTTCTTTTGCAAAAGTCAGCCAAACTGTAGTATTTTGTTTTGGCAGCCCTAGAAAACCAATATGGATATGGTTAGTCTTTGCTGGTGGGGTAGGGCTGTCTTGTGCATTATAAGATGGTTAGCAATGTTTCTGTCCTGACCCACTAGATGCAGTAGCATCTCCTGTGTCCACTTAAGACAATCCAAATGCCTCCAGACGTCACCAAATATCCCCCTGGGGCAAGCAGAACTAGACTCTATGGCCTAGAAGCAGTTGCTGGTCTCATCCATTACAGGCGTATCCACTGCCAATTCTGTAGCACTCTCCAGGGCCTGATTTCCCAAGCAGAGCAATACAAATAATTTGGAACATTTAATTTCATCTAAACAGGGACCACTTACAAATCATGCATACAATGGGAAAAATTCTAATCAACTGAAGGTCTACAGAACCTAGAGAAATAGACCATAAAATGTCACCCCAAACTATGCCACTTTGGTGTAGGATTATTTGGAGTTGAAGGCATTCAAGTTTCAATAAATGCAGAAAGAAGTTTTTTTTTCTTTAATTTCTCTTACTAAAAGCAGACACTCCTGAGAAACAAGAACTGCACGAAGTACCCTCTCCTGGAGATGTTTCATGGCCAAAAAGAAGATGGGAAGTTGATACCAAAATGGACATGCACAAATAAAGGTTACTAAGCTAGCCTTCATCTTCTAGTGGTTTCCCCCATAGATTTACTTTCTCATGGTTGCTGCTTGTGGAAACCCAAAACTCTTCCTTTCCTGTGTGAAATTTCCACAGTTTATTCTTTTGTGTTAAAAATATCATGTAAGCTCTGGAGCCTGTCTGCTTCTCGGGGTCTTCACTTATTTTCAGGAAAGCAGCTTCACCTCCTGTAAAAATTAACATACAATAAAATGTGCATGCCTTTCTCCTGTTAATTTGTCTTTTCCTCAGCCTAATTTGTAGGGGCCCAGGCAATGGACCGCAGAGGGTAGAGAGAAAAAGGTTTTCTTTCCTAGGATTGCGAATCCCTTAGTCCTACTCAAGGAATACGTAAGGGGTTTCATTTTCCTTAAATCTGGACAGAGGCTGAGTCTGACCACAAAGGCATTTGTAGATGCCACTCTTTTGTAAAGGGTCTAGTCTTGCCATTGTGCAAAGCAATTCAAGAAGGAAAAGGATGCTTCTGCTCTAAGGGAAATCAGGAAAAATGTACTGCTTCAGTAAAAAAGGAGAAAGATCTAAGTACATACGTAGTTGGGAAGTGAATATTGTAACAAATCATCTAAAGGGCCTGAAGATATTACTATTTATTTACATGTAGGTAGTTAGTTGTAATGAATGGAGCAGAACAAAAACAACAGCAGCAGGCATATTAGTGATGCGGTGAAATCCTTTTCACATCCTTTAATTCTAAAGGGATTCTAAAAGGTCACATCCACAGAGCTTCCATAATTATATTTTCCTCACAGCAAGAACTCTTCCTAATGGCAATGCCATAAGCTGCATTCAGGTGATGAATTTTTTTCCAGCAGGTCAATATATCATTTTAAACAACAGAAAACTCTCTTTTGCTAATAGTTGAAGCATGCTTCCAAGGGCTAGATTAAAATTCTGTAAGAGATCCTTAAAGTAAGGATCAGTGATAGAGTGCTCACCTAGCCTGTGTGAGGCACTGAGTTCAATCCTCAGCACCACATGAAAATAAATGAACAAAATAAAGGTGTTGTGTCCATCTACAACTAAAATAATAATTTTAAAAATTATGCATTATTTGTTTTATTTTTTCTCCTGTCTTAAGTGTCTGTTTCCTCTTCTCCTTATGTAGATGTATGCATGTACTAGTATTCTCTCTATGTCTATGTCTTTATTTTGTCCTAAGTTAGAATGGGAAGTAACTACAAAGACAGCCATTCCAGTCCCCTCCACCTCTTTGATTTGGGAGCTCGAAGACATGGCCTTGGTGTTCTTCAGCTGTCACTCCCATCCCCGCCCTGCTTGGTGGAATAAAAGGATCACAGCAGTGGAAGACAGAGGCCACCATCGGTTTGGGCTCTTGTAGATCCTGGCTCTGTGCTGAGCTCCCATTCCTCATCTTTGAGACAGATGTGCTGATCCCTGCTGCCCTCCTCACAGGACTATCAGAATCAGGTAGGACGGTGCATGGGAAAGTGGTTTGTCAGCTGGCAAGTGCTTCACCCTGAAGGGCATCACAGTGAACAGTGTGGTCAAAGGCCTACGATGGTTTTGTGTGGGGGAGAATCGCTGGCCCAAGCAAAAAGGGAAAAAATAACAATGCAAAGGAAGGACTTGAGTGACTCCATCTTCCTTTCTTCCTCTTTGTTTTCAAAATAGTTGCTAAAGAAATGATGAACATTTAAGTGATGCTACCTGAGACTGCATACATGTATTGAAAAGTCACACTGTGCCCCCTATAAACATGTATAATTATTATGTGTCAATTAAAAATATATATATTAAAATATAGAGTTCAGCCTCTGGATGTCTGTGGCATAAAAATCCTTTCTAAGTGGTAGAAATATATTTCTTTTCCTTCTCTTTGTGTTAATCTGTTTATTCTCAAATGTCTATGATT
The DNA here is from genome assembly GCA_020662805.1 of Glaucomys volans. Lineage (NCBI taxonomy): Eukaryota > Metazoa > Chordata > Mammalia > Rodentia > Sciuridae > Glaucomys > Glaucomys volans. The sequence continues at coordinate 262,990 of JAJEJO010048248.1, read as the reverse complement.
ATGGATTACCTTTGTAATTGGAGGAGAACATACCGAGGATCTATTACATCAACAGATGGTATGCAAACATTCTGAGATGCTTGAGTAAATGATATTTGACAAGGTTCCTCAGGGTGGGAAGCCCTATTGTTTCCTGTGGGCCATGGGGCCAGTCCCAGGAAGGACCTGGTCTCATCACATGGCTGCTCTAGTTCAAGGAAGAAAAAGGGATCTAGAGATGGTAAATGACTTTCCCCACACTCCAAGTCCATCATCAAGTCAGAAGTAGAAGTCAAGTGTCACCTTCTCTGCTGCTCCAGTGTCATTTGCCCCACGTCACTGTTTCTCTGAGAGCTGATGCAGCTCAGCCGTGTTCACCCCACCATTTCTCACCCTCAGCACTGGGCAGCATAGTCCTTTGCTGAAGCAGGCTGTCCCGTGTACTGTAGGATGTCCAGCAGCATCCCTGGACTAGAATCCAGTCACCCCCAGCCCGTGTGACAGCCTCAGATGTTTCTAGACACTACCAAATGTCCCCTGGGAGACATAATCAGCTGCAGTTGAGAACCACTGATCTATTCTTGGTGAAAATTTATATAATCAGCAGATTTTTCTTTTGAACCTTTGCCTCGCCTGCTTGTAGTAATGGATTTGGAGTCTGAGAAGTTCATGAGAAAAACAAAAGAATCCTGATTTAAAAAAAAAAAAATCTCTGGCCTGTTCCTTGACCCCTGCTGCAACTCAACCTCACTTAGGCTGCGTAGCTGCAGAGAGAAATCCTGGGTGACAGAGATGGCTGCAGTTTCCTGAGACTGCTGTCCAGGCTCATCCAGCCAGGCTTCCTGGTGACTCATCAGCTCTCATGCTCCCTCGGCCCCTGTCCTGACTCCCTCCTGCCTTGGGGCAGCCCTTGCCCATTTCTCTCTTGCCAGCCAACAACCATGTCCTCTCTTCAATGACCCTGAGGTCAAGGGTAGACAGGGGCCACCTCGGGGTACTGCACTGGTACTGGAGGCAGCTCTGCACTTGCACAGAAAACCTGGGCATGACTTAGCCCCTTTGGATCCCTTGTCTTGAAATTGGTGTGTCCTACCTGGTAAGATTGTCCATGAAAAAAAAAATGAGATTATATTTGTCAAACTGTGTCATAAATGCTCAAGTCACCCTGTTGTCATCATGTCACTATGATTTTGAGTAAGTCAGCAAACCTTTCAGGGTCCTCATCTGAAAAAAGAAGGGGTTGGTTAGGCTAACTGTGGAGGCTTTCTTCAAGGTCAGTTTTCAAAGACTGGTTCTTTCAGTTGAAAACTGGAATAGCTAAGAACTCCTTAGGAAGTTGCAGTGAAAGTGGAGGAATGTGGGAAATACTTTGCATACTCTCTGTCATTCATGTCAGTAGGTGGTAGGCCTGGTCAGCTGGGTGGGCAGGTGGGGTCTGCTAGCCAGAGGGATCACACAGCACTCATTCTGCTCAGGCCTTCTGTGAATGAGCACCCAGGGCCAGATGGTCTGATCTCCATTTGCCATGCTTTCTGTGGGCCTATATAAGGGTGCAGTGAGGAAGGAACTGAGGAGCCATGTCGTTTCTCCACAAAGAAATTAATTTTCTCATTTTTAGAGGGTTCAGGAGGCCAAAGAGTGGTGATAACTGTTATGGGCGATTAACAGGTTGTTCCAAAAAATTCTGACTGGTCAAATTCTCAGCATGAGAATGAAAAAACCTGAGATAAGCAGAGATGAATCCTGATAGTTCTGACGAATCCACAGGGAGAGTGCTGTCTGATTCGTAATCCTCTGGCTCTAATGGCCATCGACCAGTGGCACCCAGCATCCTTTACCTCCTGTGAAAATAGCAATGCAATTACTACTAGCAGCATTAGCACTGCTGCTGCTGTTGCTGATGACGATGATGATGATACTAGACTCCATCAGCTGCTGTGCTAAGGACTTTATATGTTAACATTTTGAATGCTAATAACAGAATTACGAATAGGCATTATCACTCTGTCTTACAGAACACAATGTCAGAGCCCAAAGAGGGTCAACACTGGCCCCAAATTTTCCAGTAAAACCACTGGAGCTGATCTCGAAGTCTAAAGAGAGAGAAGGACAAGAACAGTTGACACCAACCTTGCAAGGTAGCAGCCAAGAGTGACAGGGAAAACTTCCTGCTCCAGTTTCCTCTTTGGACTTGTGCTTCCATCATTTAAAACTAGTTTTACTTATATTGCTAAAATATTCTCCATTGTGGCAAAGAATATTGGTCCAACTTCTTGTTAAAGTTTTAGTGATTCAGAGGAAAGCAAAAACCATTTGAAACAGGCATCAGGGACCTGGGCATCTTGACAGGCTCTATTTCTTACTAGTTTGGCATCTGCAGTCAAAGAGTTTGCTTCTCTCCATGATGGTTTCTTCATCTGTAAATAGTAATAAATGATTTCTCTGTGGTGTGGTTATGAAATAGTATTGATACAATAGACCTAAAAGTCCTTGGTAGAAAGTAAACTCACATAAAATGAGAAAAGTATTCATTGTCATTTGGGGAAGGAATCTTTTATTTTCATTTTTTATCACCACATCAATACAAGTTCACATCATCATTATTCACATACACAATGATAAAAAGAGATCCATAACCTCTTCATGTAGAAATAGAGGTTTACATTTTCATGGGAATCCTTCCAGACCTTAGATTAAAATGAAGGATGCTTTTGTTTTTTATGTATAATTTTGTAAAAACTGATTTTTACTGATGGTAGTGCTGATGAGGTGGAACAGGGAGAGAGTTCAAGGGCAGTAGGTTGCCAAGGGCAGAAGGTGGAAGAGGAGTGGACAGATCTACTTCGAAGCCACCAAGCTGGCAGCTAGGTGGGAAGTCAGTCAAAGCAGGGAAAATCTGGAAAATACTTTGAATATTTTACTAAAGTAAAGCAAAAATGTACTTTCATATGACAGTATTTTAAAGGCATGAGATCTCTTAAATAATGTGACACATAATTGGAGTTCTGTGTGGACATTTAGAGAGCAAAAATTGACTCTGCATCAATGGTGTCTATTCCAATGTGGTTAAAGTAGGGTCAGAGTGCAAAGATAGTTGGGGAATCATCTGAGTTCAGAATTAGTCTACATTCATCAAAATTTCCCAATTATTTTATGCTTATCCATAACCAGTAGTAAGATTTTGTTTTGTCTTGTTTGTAAGGTTCTTTTCCTTTCCTGCTTATTGAAAATATTCAGTTTGGATTTTATATGATGGCAATTCCTTTTTAAATTATATTTCATTGGTTTACATAATTACAAAAGCGAGTACAACTGGCAAAACTAGTTTGTGGACAAGCAGATCTGCTTCTTGGTAACATAACCTGTGGGAGCAGAAGTGCCCCCTGGGACCTTCAGACCTGCCCCCTGGCCACTGCCCTCCCTTTAACCCTCAGCACATGTTGAACTGAGAGCCAGACACACATCTGTCAACCTGGTCTCGAGGATTGCTTATATGGTACAGAAACAATGGTGTCCCCAGGTACTTGGCTGCAAGTAACAAAAACCCTGATTGAGTTTTTTTTTTTCTTGTGTACTTGACTCTTTAAATAAGATTTATCATCTCAAATAACAGAAAGATTAGAGGTAAGAGAGTCTTTGAGGCTAATTGATTCGAAGGTTAACAACATCATGGAGTCCCAGATGATCTCTAGATCTCCACTTTTCTTCCTCAGCATCAGTTTTGTCCCAGGACTGGAACCAACACCTTCCCTTTTCCTCATCTAGAAGGAGAGAGAAAAAACAGGTGTCACCCATGGATCCATCCTTCCGTTCCATCTGCTTGGTCTCAGTTGGGCCCCATGCCCATCCTGGAGTAATCAATCATCATCACCAGGGGAATGGCATGTGCTGATGGGTTTAGAATATCAGTGTCCTTTCCTGGAACTGGGGATGGGCACTGTTTCCCAGTCCTGTGGCTCTCGTGAGCTGTGTGAATGCCTGAACGAAGCCAGGTACTGTTGTGGAGGAGAAAGGGAGGAAAAGATCATGGCTCCTGTAATAAGAAGTTTTCTCTTACTTCATCATTGCCCCAGGCTGACTCTGTCCCCTCAGGGGCCAGGAATGTCCACTCCAAACACAATGTTTTCTTCTTGGAAAACATGGTGTCATCCACCTACTCTGAGCAACTAAATGTGACAAAATGAAACTGCAGAAACTAGTCTCACTTTAATTCACAGTCACAAATATGATGGGCTCTCCCAGGTCCCTGGAGACCTTCCTACATGTCCCTTGTTTGTTCTGTCAGTTGTTGTTCTGCAAGGAAGCATTTCACAGATCTGTCCCCTTGAAGCTCCAATATCTGTTTCCTCTTCCCCTCATGCTCTCACTGATGTCTTTCTCTCAAACTTCACTGAGAAAGGAGAAGCTGTGGGACTAGATCCTCCCTCATCAACTCCACTTCATGGTCCACCTCTGCCCACAGGCTCTGCCTTCCCTTTGTCCATGAGGGTGATCTGGTTCCTCTCTCAGGCCAAACTTGCCTTCCACTTGTGCTGGGACCCCAGCCTCACTCACTTCTCAGACCCTGTCTGGAAACCAGTCCTTATTTCTCCAACTCTATCAGCATAAAAGGGTACTGGAAACTTGAATCTTAAAAACAACACAAAAAACCTGTTCCATGACCTTTTCCCTCCTGGAAGAGTCTTGCTTTTCCACAGCAAAACATCTTTAAAGTGTTGTCTGGAATCACTGCCTCCTCTTTCCCAGTCCTCTGTCATCCCCCCTCACTGCAGTGAGCTGTTCACCCCACCATGCCTCTAAAAGGTTCTAATCAAAGTGATTCACAGCCTTGCTGCATTTCTTTGACTTGACCACTGGGCACTTTCTTCAAACTCTTGCTTTCTTCTCTCACCCTCTCTAAGTACACCCTTTCCTATGTGGATTTGCCTCCTAAATCACTCGCTATTTCTCAATCTCCTCTCTTTGGGGGCACTCAAACTTGATTTAGGACCTTCTTTTCCCCCTTTCTTCCCCTCCATTCTCTTCCCTGACATCTCTTCACTTTTCTTCCCACCTTCAATCTTCTTTTAACACATACTTATCCGGTTATCTTAACCAGATAACTCTAGTTAAGAGACTGGTTAACTCTAGTTAACTCTAGTTAAGAGACTGGTTAGCAGATGAGTGGCAGAGTCAGAGTTCCAGTCCTGACCTGTCCATCGCTCCAGGCTCACACAGGCAACCAGCTGCCTGGGTCCCTGCTGGGATATCAGGTAGCATCTCCACCATCACAGGTTCTACATAGAACTTTTGGTTCCTCTCAGCCTCTGTCCCTCAAACCCAGTCTCTGCCACCTTAGTAAATGAGGCCACAGGCCACACCAGTGCCCCAGTCTAACTCTGAATCAGTTTTGACTTTTTTTTGTCCCATACTACTATCCTCAGGTACTCCATCAGCAAGGCATCTCTTCTCCAAGAAAGCCTAAATCCACTCATTTTTCATTTCCAGCACCAAGTTGCAATCATCTCATTATGATTTGGATCTGGAATGGCCACTAAAGGCACATATGTTAAAGTCTGGGTCCCCAGTGCAGAAGTGTTCACAAGTGGGGCTTTGGGGAAGTAATTGGGATAGTCATAATTTGATGTCATTCTGGGGAGGAGGTAGAACCTATAGGAGGTAGAGCATGGTTGTAGGAAGTCACTGGGGGACTATACCTTGTTCCTGGCCCCTCTGTATGCTCTCTGCCTCCCCCCTGCCCCTGCTTCCCAGCCTTTGTGAAGTGAGCAGCTCTGTTCTACCATGCCCATCCACCATGCTGTTCTGCCTCACCACAGGTCTATAGCAATAAAGTCAGCTAACCATGGACTGAAAACCTCTGAAACTCCGAACCCAAATAAATCTTTCCTCCTTTAGGTTGCTCATATCAGGTATTTTGGTACAGCAACGAGAAGCTAACACAAGCTCACTGTACTACTGTGATAACCTGATACAGCTTCTATTCTCACCCTCTGCTCAGAGGGCGAGTAATCAAAATATATGAAATTAGATCATTTCACTCCCTTGTATAAAACCTTTCAGTGGTTTCCTGTTGTGGGCAGAACAAAAATAAGATACCTTATCACAGCCTAAGACGCTTTACCAGATCTGGTGTGACCCCTTCTGACCTAGTCTGGTGAAATTATGCCCCCAAGGCATTCTGAACCTCTTCCTGCCTCTGAAAATGCAGGCTGGTTCCCATTCGCTCCCACTCAGGGCCTTCCAACTTTCTCTGCTCCCCGATTTTTGCAAGGTTTGGTCTTTGTTGTCATTCAAGCTTCAGTTTAACTCACTACCACAGAGGCCGTCCCTGGCTGCCCAGTCTGAATTGGTCTCTTGTCCCCATTATTCTACTTTTAACCTTGTTCAACAACTTTTGTTCTAGAACTTATCACTATTTTAATTATTTCCCCATCCATTTCCAGACTGCAACTACCAGGGAGTCAGGATTCTTGGTCTTGTTTATTATTGCTAAACAAAATTTATAGGAGGCCATTGTTTTGGACTGAATTCCTGCACTAGACCCAGCAGAGCAGACCCAAGTGCAGTCACTTGTGCCGAGCGCCACATACCCAAACTGAACAAGCAAAAAACCCCAGGAGACTCACAGCAACCAGTGAGAAGGAGCCTGAGTACAACAATCTCAGGCTGTTTTCCTTACTGTACCCATACAGCAGTGTTTCTGTGACCTCAAAAAGTGTGGGGATTTCTCCCCACCAATAAGCAAATAATGTGTTCTGTGGCAGACACCATCTGACTGTCCCCTAATTCACTTCAGCTCTGATACTACCTCCCTGAAGATGGTGTCAGCTTCCACAGGTTGAGGTTTCCATCCCCCAGACTGATCCCAGTTCCCACGCTTCAAAGCCAATTGCAAACCCCAGGTTGTTCTACTTATGCTTCTGACTGACCAAATATAAACTGGAGTTTCTACAACCCTTTTCCTTGAGTTCTATTAGTTTGCTCAAGTGACTCACAGAACTTGGGGAAACACTTAGGTTTACCAGTTTATCATAAAGGATGTTACAAAGGATACAGATGAAGAGATGCACAGGGCAAGGCATGGGGGAAAGGAAAAGGAGTTTCCAAGCCCAATCCAGGTGTGCCACTCTCCAGGAACCTCTGAGTTTTGATCCATGTGGAGGCTTCCTGAGTCTGGTCCCTTTGGGTTTACATGGAGGCTTCATTACATAAGCATGATTGACTAAATTATAGTCATTGACTTAACTTTTACCACTTCTCCCCTTTCAGGGAGGTGAGTAAAATCCCGACCCTCTATTTCTGCCTGGGTCTTTCTGGTGACCAGCCCCCATTCTGTGTTGACCACCAGTCAACTCATCACACTTTTGAGATTCCAGGAATCTTAGGAGTTACATGCCAGGAAATGGGATGAAGAGCAGATACACATTTCACAGTACCACAGACTGGTCTACGTTGGCTGGCTGGCATGATAAGGAAGTGCCCTCTGTTGCAGCTGTGGTGAGAGAGTGACCACTAAACAACCCATCCACTTTTTGTTCAGTGCTTCTGATTTCTTTCTTCTGCAGAAAAGAAGCCCTTTAGCCCTTTTTTGCCTCTAAAGTCAAACTCTTCATCAGGACATCAGGACTCCCAATCTATTTTATAAAATGAGATGTTGTCTGATTCTGGAACCACAAATAAAGCCAGTTAGATCTTTAAGTTAAACTTGTAATTGTGGTGGTCTCAGCACCTATGACAATAACAAGAGCAAATAATAATCATAAATCAATGAATGAGTAATGTTGTTTGCATCATTTATAGCTCACTTTCTGAAAGGAATGACCTCCTAGAGTGGTCACCAGAAGTCCCATGGATGAATAGCCATGGGAGTCACCTACTCTTTCAGTTTCCACTAGACTCATTTAGCAAATGTTCCTTGTCAGGTTGTATGCTAAGCACTGGAGGACCCCGGGGTATAGAGAACACAGAGTTCAACTTCAGGAACTCAGACTTATGGGTGGCAAACTGAGAATTTAGACAGTGACAGTTGTTATCTGATAAATGCAATTGGAAAGGGAAGCATGGGATGATATTGGAGCTCAGGAGGAGCTCCTACATCAGAAAAATGAGATCAAGGAAGGCTTCTGGGTGAAGTGCTGCCTCCACTAAGTCTTAAATATAAGTAAGTGCTAGCCAGGGAAAAGGGATATCTGTGTGAGGACACACAGGCAGTAAGTGGTGGAGTCAGCATAGCAACATTAGGTGTTATTTCCTCATTTCCCTCTCTGGTGCTTAGTTTCCTCACTGGGTGAAGATAACTGATAATAGTACCCCTAAAACATGGAGCCTGAGGATGCAATGAGAGCATTCCTGTCAAAGTGCTGGGCAGTTGTTTTAGTCAGCTTTTTCCCTCATGATCAAAAAAACCAGACAAGAACAACTTAGAGGAGGAAAAGTTTATTTGAGGCTCAATGTTTCAGAGGCCTCTGTCCATAGGCAGCCAACTCTATTGCTCTGGGCCCACGATGAGGCAGAAGACCATGGTGGAAGAGTGGTAGAGGAAAGCAGCTCAGGACAGGACATCCAGGAAGCAGAGTGAGCTCCACTCACCAGGCACACCAGACACACCTGCTGTGACCCACCTCCTCCAGTCACACCCTACCTGCCTACAGTTATCACCTAGTGAATCCATATCAGTGGATTAACTCATTGGTTAGGTGAAGGTTCTCATAACCCAATCATTTCACCTTTAAAGTTTTTGCATTGTCTCACACATGAGCTTTTGGGGGACATCTCATATCTGCACCATAATAGCACTGAAGCCAACTTAGTCAGTTCTCAGAAAATACCTGGAAACTTTTCCTTGCAGTGAAACCAGGACTTGACTGTTCCCGATGGCCGTAGCTCTCCTCTTCCGTCTTTCGTTATGATTGCCGTATTAGTTTATCTACTTAGAACATGCTCTGAATGATCAATTTTGTTTTTTTTCAATTTGATAATATTAAAATGTAAAAGTATAGAATGATAATTACATGGAAGGATTAAAGGTTTAAATTCTTCATTGAGAAAGTAATGCATGCACATGTTTAAGAAGTTCTAACAGTACAAATGAGTATAACACGAGATGTAAAAGTTTGCCTCCTTATGGATCCATATATAATGTAATTATAGTTGAGCACAATCATAGCTATTTTCTCCAGAAATTGATACAAATATTTGCAAGTTACATAAATATATGTAGAAAATAAAATCTTTAGAATCCTCCCTTATAACACTATTGTATCTTATTTTTTTTAACTCGAAAAAGTCTCTTCTGAATGGCTAAATAGTATCCTATTTTATTGAGCCACTGTAGTTTATTTAATTGTTTCTGGATGGGCATTTAAGTTTCCTCTAGCTTTTTACTATTACAAATAATAGAATCATGCTATCTCTGTACAGTATATATTTAGCTCCATGTGCAAATGTTTCTATGGGGAAAATTCCTAGAAGGGGAGTTGCTGAGTTAAAGCAAATGTGCTCTTTAAATTTTAATAGCTATTGCCAAATTGTTTTCCAAAGAGGTTACAGCAATTTACATTCCATTAACCGTACATGATGATCAAATTTTATTTCTGCAAATACACTAAGTGAAAAATAGTATCTTGTTTTAACTGACACTTCTATGATTATCTAAAAAACTGAAAAAAATTTTTCTATATTTATTGACTTTTTGCTTTTCTTTCCCCCTGTGAACTGTCCACCTTTTTCCTATTTTTCCATAGAATTGTTGGTTTTTCTGCTGTTGATTTTTAGATCTCTTTGTGTGTCCAAAAAAAAAAAAAAAAATCTGCTCCCTTTCCTGTTCTATAAATCACAAATATTTTTTCTATCCTGTGGTTTATCTGTTGATGCTGTTTAAAGTATTATCGTGCAAAAGTTTTAATTTTTATGTAAATTGGTCATTATTGTCTGAGGTATCTCCTGACCTTCCCCAGTTCAAAATTATAGGAAAAAATTACCAGTGGTTTTTGTAGGATTGTTTTGGTGTTGTGTTTTATATTTAACTTATTGGTCCACCTAGAATTTATTGGGGTATAAAGAGTAAAGCACTTTAGCACCCCAACTCCCATGGCTTGCTTGTCACAACAGCATTTTTTCATTATTCACATTCTCCAAGTGACTTAAAATACCACTTTATTTATATTTTAAATTCTCAAATATATTTGGTCTGTTTCTGGGCTTTCTGTTCTCCATTAATAACTTTATTATTTCCTATGATTTCTCTGTAAAGTAAATCTGTATTTCTTATCATTTCTCTACCTTTAAAATACCTTTTCTAGGGGGTTGAGGATGGGTACCAGAGATTGAACCCAGGGGTGCTTGACCACTGAGCCACATCCCAGCCCTTTTTATTTTTTATTTGAATCAGGTTCTCACTAAGTTGCTAAGGGCCACTCTAAGTTACAGAGGCTGGCTTCAAACTTGAGATCCTTCTGCCTAAGCTTTCTGAGCCACAGGATTACAGATGTGTGCCACTCCACTCAGCTAAAATATCTTAATATTGAGTAAAACTAGTTCTGTCTTGTTTCTCTATTTATAGTTGTACTGGCAATTCTCACTCCTCTATTATTGCATATGAGTTTTATATCATTTTGTCAAAGTCCTCCAAAATCCTACTAGTATTTGGATGAGAATTACGATTGCTTCTGGGGAAAGTAATATTGTTTTATTTTCTCCTATGTTCTTTTATGTTCCTGTACAATCAGGACAGGATGGACCATGCTGCAGGAATACTAAAATCCCCAGATCTCAGAGTTTAACTCAACACAATTTTCACTTTTGCCAATTCTAATGTGGTGGGGGCTGCCTTGTGCAGTCTATTTTTATCTTACAGCTCTGCATGGTCAACAGAAGCCTCTGGGGACAATGGAAGAGATAGTGACGGCTTAACAGTTACCTATGAACTCCCTGGAATTTCCAGGTCCCTCCCCCTGTACCCTCCTTGTAGTCAGATGGGCCATAAGTAAAACTATCCTGGCCACATGATTTGGAGCAGCAGTGATATGTCTCACTTTCAGGGTCATAGCTTAGAAAAGCAGATTTAAATTCTCCCTTGTCTTTGGGTTGCTGAAGTCATGAGTTGAAATGACAGAGCCGAAAACAGATATTTCCTCAATAACTGAACCACGTCGTCATAGGTCAGCTGCCCTGGAGACCCAATAGGCTCACATCAGAGCAGCTGTGACTCTGGAAACATCTTTATTGTGTTAAGGCCATCGAGCCTCCAGAGTAAGTCTTTATTATGATGTGAAAAACTTATCCTTGGTACCAACAGCAGGGAAGCTGCAGAAAAAAAATTGAAATATTGACTTAGTAGTTAGGTGATGGCAACAAGGAGACTGATATCAGAGCTGGGATGAAAACAGAAATCCAAAGGTTTGATAAAGCCATTGCTTGAGATGACCTCAAAGACAGACCCTGTGTTAGGTAGTAGCTAGCAATGAGCAGTGAAATTCAGGCAAGGTCACAGGTGTTCTTTAAATCACTTTAGGGTCTACTTTAAACAACTTCCAAAGTAGACAAGAAAGCAAAGGGTGATAGTTGATTTGTAGAAAATATACAGAAACAAGGGAGCTAATGGGAAAACATGTCAAAAGAAAAGAATTAATGGGACTAACTCTTGACAGGGTTCCTTGATGTTGATGTAAGGCTAGGAATTATGACTATAAGTGTCTCCAATAGTCTGGGAAGGAAGATTCCTTTAGTAGCAGAGGCGCACAAGGGTAACTTGTGACCAGATATTGACCCCAGCGCCCACATTAACATGGGATTGACTTGTAGATGAAGCCCTCCTAAACAGGATGGCCACCAAGACAGTTTCAGAGAGGACCAACTAAGGTAAAAAACTCAACTGCCTGAAGGGAAGTGGGCATTGAATATCTGATTGACAAAGAGAACAGAAGGTGGTCCCAGTTCTTCTGGTAAACATCGAACAGTAATAAAACTGGTGACAGCATTGTCTCCTTTGTCTTTCTTTGCTCAGAAACAGCCCACTCTCTTCTTTGAGAGTGCTTTTTGCTAAAGCCTCACTTTGCTTTTACTTTACTTTCACCTCACTTTCACTGATCACAAAGTTCTCTTGCATGGCTTTTGGTGTCTGACTTAAAATTTTCTTTCATCAGAACCAAGAACCTAGGTTTGGAGCTTCAGCTCCCTGCTTTCCTAAGACCTAGGAAGTACCTAAGGAACTGGTTGGTTCAGGGGAAGATGTCAGAAAACAAAACCTTAGTGCTGACGTATGTGGTTGCTCCTGGCTGTATCTGGCAAACTGTTGGGAGATGGGAAAAGGAAGAAAAAGAAGAGGAAGAGGAGGAGGACTAAAGAAGAAACGGGGGAAAGAAAAACAAGTTGTTTCTGGGATAAGGAAGCAAAGGGGGCACATTGAGAAATCTAATTGTCCTTCAAAGAGAACTCTAAACATGGTGAGTCACTCACAGAAATCTCTGGAAGCAGAACCTAATGGTTTCAAGAGTTGTGCAGCCATGCAAAGAAACCAAGAGCCTTGTTGAAAAATCCTGGGTGCCAGCTCTAATTCAGGGCAGGACACAGGCTGGAAAAGCGTTAAGCCGAATGCTCACTTCAAGTGTGACCAAGGAAGGCAACGGAGGAAGGACTTTCTAGAGAGCAGAGCCAAGTCGCTCTGAGACGGGCCCCATACCTGGGGGATGGGCCCCAGAACTCATGTTTGTGCTCCAGGCCCACCGTACGTTGGGGTGGCTTGAAACAGTGTTGGGCAGGTATCTGAAATTTGGCTGGCCAGATTTCTCTGAGAAACTTGAGACAGAGACTGAGATGTTGATTGGTTGTGAGTCCTCAGAACTAGGAGCATCGCGGGGATGGCCGTCCTCACCCATCAAGTGTGCAGAGAATTCTACAAAGACAGACTTCTCTGTAAAGAACAGAAAAAAACACTTCCTGTGGAGAACAAGAGATGCGAAATCACATTTAAAGGGGCAAGATGAAAAGAGAGAGAGGAGGGTGCCTCTGCCTGCGGCCAGCATCTTTCTAGTCTCTCCGGCTCCCCCAGTTCAGTCTCCTCAACACCAGCTGCCTTCCTGTGGGCATCAGGAGACTCGCGAGTGTCATGGCAGTCTATCTCCTTTTCTTGTTTAAGGATAATTGAATTGGTTTCTATTTCTTCAAATCAATAGAACCTCGACTGAGGAAGTTCCCACAACTTATCACTGCAAAGCATCTCCAGGAAGGGCCCGCCCCTTCCTTCCTGCTGAAGGGCTGTGGTCACTGCCTGGCGGTGAGATTTCTCAGCATCATCTGGTTGGTTTTTTTTTTAAATATTGTTTTAGTTGTCAGTGAATCTTTATTTTATTTATTTGTTTTATTTATATGCAGTGCTGAGGATCAAACTCAGGGCCTCACACATGACAGGAAAGTACTCTACCCCTGAGCCACAAGAATCATCTGGTTTTTGTGATTACCAGGCCAGAAGAGTTGCTGGAGAATCAGTTTATACTTCCATCCCCACCTAGTCTGGCCAGGTTTCAGAATAGTATTTTTAATAAGAACATTGAGAATGACAATAACATGATAAAATAAAACATGGACAATCCCAATTATCCTTAATTTGTTAATTGGACTAAGAAAGAAGAAACTCTTCTTTATCTTCCTTTATCAATTCACTCCTGCTTTCTGGGAAGATTACTTTCTATCATCTCCTTTCTTCTAATACCGCCCCCCACCCTTCTTACTGTCAGCTGAAGAATGTACTTCTGATTTCACTGAGACAAAAGATAGCCAGACAATAACTATTTTATTCTTCGCCAAATCTGTCAAACTATGTGCACTGTGCCCGTGTACTCTGCCCTCCATCCTGCCCATCAGTGCTGTCCACCAGGACCTCCTGTGGGGTTAGTAATGTCCTGTGTTATCCGTCTCCCTGCAGCAGTGCCATAAGCCACTGCTCTGTAGGGCAGCCAAGGTACAGAGAACTCTTCTGAGGAGTTTTGCTATAAAGGGAAATGGGAGGATAGTCAGAGGATAGGGGTCAAAGTAACATTTTTTTAAAAAGGTGGAAATGGTATTTTACCTTGTGCTATGTGAATATTCTTCCATATGCTCTCATTCTTGAGGTGGATCCCATTTCCTGGATAAGTCTTTCTCTTTCTTGATGTACACCCTTGTTTTGCTACTGCTTCAGCAGTGACCATTAAAGTTAATGTTTCTTTTATTCCTTCTTTCATTCAATATGTCCTATAATTCAGACACTGAACCTCTCGGATCGATCATCTAAATTTCTATTTTATTTTCCTTCTCTAACTTTTTGCTCTACTTTCCTCAATTTACCTTTCAGTCCTCATATTGAGCTATTTCTTTCAGCTAGTCTAATTTTTACTTCCAAAAGCTCATTTTTGTTTTATTAACATTTCCCTCTCTTTGGGTAACATCTTGTTCTGGTTTTGTAGATCCAATATCTTCTCTTATTAATGATAGTCTTTCTTTCCCTGCAAATTTAAACCTGCAGAAAACTTTTGTTTGATCATTTCATCTTGCCCTAGAAGTTTCTTCAAAATGAAGAAAAACTAGAAGCTTTCTTCAAAATGTTTAGTTGTCCTGGGCTATCTATGCTCTTGCATTTAGGAGTAGAGCACTGGAAAAGGAATTAGAACTTGTGGCCAGGGTCAGGGTATGAGAGGGACTTGTCCCTAGTCATTAGGAATTGGAGACCTTTATTCTTGGCCTACTTAGTCCCCTGAGAGATCATCCAGTCTTGAGCCTGGGAGCTGAGTTGACAATGCAGATTCAGATGCTCATGTAATCCCAGCACCTCCCTCCTGTGTTCCAGCACCTCCCTCCTGTTGCCAGCACCTCCCCCCTGTATCCCAGCACCTCCCTCCTGTGTCCCAGCACCTCCCTCCTGTATCCCAGCACCTCCCCCCTGTATGCCAGCACCTCCCCCCTGTATCCCAGCACCTCTCTCCTGTGTGCCAGCACCTCCCTCCTGTGTTTCAGCACCTCCCTTCTGTGTCCCAGCACCTCCCCCCGCGTCCCAGCACCTCCCTCCTGTGTCCCAGCACCTCCCTCCTGTATCCCAGCACCTCCCTCCTGTATCCCGGCACCTCCCCCCTATGTCCCAGCATCTCACTCCTTGCTTTCACTGCAAGTCCAATGACCTCTGGTTTATCTTCCCTTAGTCTTATGCTTGGATGGGAGAATGCAGTTCCCAGCTGTGAAAGATGGCAGGGCCTGGTTGGGGAGCTGTTTTTCAAACAATTTTCAGGTCCATCAGGCCCACCTTCACCCCTTACTCCAGGGAGAACTGTATCACAAATCCTGAGCCTTTTGATGACTCTGTGGTGCCATCCAGATCGCTTCTAGTCCTTCCACAGAGCCTCATCGATCTTCTCAATTAGGTATGTTGCCTAATTGCTCTCCAGCTTCTAAATGGGCATGTTAGTGGAGGGACATGTGTGTCAGTCATTAAAAATTCTTTTTGGTTTCAAATTTAATGAGGTTTTAGAGGAAGCAGAAATAAAAGCATGTGTTAGATCAGCCATCTGTAACCAGGAGCTTCCTTTTTCCTATTTGAATGAGATTCTAAGCAAGCTTTCATCCTCTACCAAATCTACATTTGCCATAGTAACACGAGGCCTACCCATTGCCTATCCTGTGGTCTCTTCTCAGTCCTTATCTCATTTGACCACTTTGTAGGATTTGACATGGTTGCTCACTGGCTTCTGGGACCCACACCATCTCATTGTTCTCTACATTTGGCATTCTTTCCCTCTCCTATATTTAAAATGCACTTCTAAAAATTGAGTTATAATTTATATAGAGTGAAATGCATAAATCTTAAGTGCACAATTCAATTAGTTTGGTAAATGCATATATCCATTAACTCACACCCCTAGCAAGATAGAGAACATTGCCATTCTTGTTTTCTTCTTCCGGTGATCCTCCTCTTCCTTTTCCTAACTGTTAAATGTTGGAGTTCTCAAGGGCTTGATCCTTGGCCCTCCAATGATTCTATCTACATTGTCTCTCAATATCCAATCCCTTGGCTTTCTGTATTACTTAGACATGTGTTGTCTAGTACAGTAACTAGCTCCACATGGCTATCATGTCTGAATTGAGTTTTGCTGTAAAAGTAAAATACAGACTGGAGTTCAAAGACTATGTGCATTAAAGCATCATTTGGTATATATATTTATAAAATGTATAATTTTTATTTTTTGATAATTTCATTTTGATAATTTCATTTCATTTATAATATATGCAATTTTATATATTGGTTATACTTTTTCAATTTAAGAAAAGACTATAAAACAGCTAGTTAATATTTTTATATTGACTACATGAAAAACATGGAATTGAATGTATTGGGTTAAATAAGCATACTACTAAAATTAATTTTTCCTTTATTTTCTACTTTAAAAAATATGGCTGTTTGGGAATACATGTGACTTGCATTTTTTACTGGATGCCTCTAACATTGACAACTCCCAAATTTATATACCTGGCCCCAAATTCTCCTGAACTCCAGACTTCATATGCAAATGCCTGCTTGACATACCCATTTCATTTCTATCATAGGTATTTCAAACTCGATAGCTCCCAAATGGAATTTCAAAACTTTCCTTATCCTATACTGATCCTCTCCAGTTTTTCCTGTCTCAATAAAAGGTAACTCTCTTTTTATTCAATTGCTTAGGCCCAGAACTTTGGAGTTATTCTTGACTGCTCCTGTCTCTCACTGTCCATATCCATTCTATCACAAATGCATTTAGGATTAGGCAATTTCTCACCTTTGCCCCCACCTGGCACAGGCCATGGATCCCACTTGCCAGTCACGGGCTCTGATGTTCCCCAGCTTGCCCACCTAGGTGGACCAGTTACTTCTCTGAACTGTAGCCAAATGGATTCTGTTACAAACATTTGACAGATTGTCACTGTCCCACTCAAGACCCTCAAAACCCTTTTGATCACTCCATAAATCCAGAGTCCTTACCATGCTGTGCAAGTATGATTTGTCCCTGGTCACTGTTCTGAACCACTTCTCACCCTTTCCTGGTGCTCACTGCACATCAACCGCACCACACCCTGCAGTCTCTCTGGATGTTTCCCGCAGGGGCTTTGCCCGGCAGCACCCTCTGCCTAGAATGCACAATTCATGGTTTTTCACCAGGCTCACTCTTCAATTCATTCAAATGTCACCTCTCCAGAGAAACCTTAGAAATTTTATCTAAAGCATCACTGTTCTTCTCTATCCCTTTGTACATTTATTTTTGTTTCTTCTTAACATTTAATGCCCAACCTTGATTGTATCTATTTTCTTATTCTCTGTGTCCTCCACAAAAACGTATGCTTCATGAGAGTAGGGACTCAGACATTGTTTTCATTCCAGTGTCCGCTCCACCTAGAACATTGTCTGCCACACAGTTGGTGATCAAAGGTCACTTTTCAAATGACTAAGTAAGTGTACATGGATGAATGAATTGAAGAATTTAGTGAGTTGGAAGCTGAGCCAGTTTTTGCATTAACATTGGCAGGAAAAGTGAGTTCTGTGAAGGCAAAGCCAGGAAAAGGACTCAGATGCTGGCAGGAATCTACCTTCCATGGGCCAGCACTGTCCTGGAGAGCCAGGGGTGAAGTTCTATGCATCATCACCTTCCCCTAACCCCTTAGAAGAGCACAAAGCAACTCGTTTCTTTCCTCTTCAAAATTACTTCTTTGTTAGGAGTAACACTGTAATCCCCCCACCTTTTTTATTCTTGTCATAGATCATTGGTACCGTGCCAGAAAAATCAACTGCCCGGTCACTGTGCTGGTGCCATTCTAACTAGAGTGTGGCAGATGGTGTTCGACTCTCCTGTTCTTCAATGACCAGAATTAGGTGTTATGATAATATCCTGTCTATTCCTCCCAATAAACCCGAGATGGCATTCAATGATGAAGTCAAAATGAGAACCAGCGGTCCTAAAGTGTAATTCAACCCTATTGTAATAAGCTTAGTAATTGATGAATTCTCACAGATCTCACTTATCAAATCTTGTTTGTTAAAATATATACAGCTCCTTCTTGTCTATGCAAGTCTACACAATGATGAATTTAGGTTTTTCTCTACAGCTGCTGCCTTCTAAGAACTGAGACAAAATACATTGTTATAAGCAACTTCTATTTTTTTGTAAATATAATTTTTACTTTATAAATAATATATTTTTATTGTTTGAAATACTAGAAAATACAGTTAAATAAAAAGAAGAAAATTTAAAAACATCTATGCTTCTACTATACCACTAACATTTATTTGTATAACTTTTAGACTCTTCCAAAAACACTTTTCAATGTATGCATAACATCATTAAAATAGATAAGCTGCACATTTTTATATTGAGAAGATCCTCTTACAATTACAGGGTTATATGCAAAAACCAATGCTGCTGGGTGAACACCTTTTATCAGCATATTTCTTGGCCATTAATATCATAGCTGCTATTCACAAACCTTCTCTTTGAATATTAATATATCCATTCTTGAAGGGAAAAAAGTGTGTGACAAACTGCTGGTAAATAACACCATTCTGCATAGGGTAGTGGCCAAAACCAAAACCCCAAGGCAACACATATGGCTGTGTGAAATTAATAATGCTCATGTAATCTGAAAAGAGTCAATAGATTGTATGACTAATGACAGGGACATTTGAATTCCAAAAAAAAATTAAATGAAAACCATGTTTCTCAGTATTTGGAAGGATTATTATTGCAGATATATTACTCAGCCCCTCTATCCATAATTTGAAAGCCATTGTGAACTTTTTAAAAGTGGTCTTTTGAAATAAATAAAACAGTATCTAAAAATTAGGGTAAATTACAATAGTCCAATGATTACAACTAAAACATTACCTTTTTAGTTATTTTTTAAACAGATTGGCAACCAGAACAAACATTAAATGAATTCATACCACTAGTAAGCCATTTTAACTTAGTTTTCCCCCTCCTCCTCCTCTTCTTCTTCCTTCTCATTTTTTTTTCTTCTCGTTTTATTGCTTCTTTTTACATGCTAAAGAAGTACTGAACCAGAACCAAAGCAAAAGATTCAAATATTGTCTAGATTGGATCTAACTGAACTCACAGTTCATTTATTTTGAGATTCTTCCTCAAAGATCAATGAAACTGAAAGGGAATCTCCCACATATAGACAGATGGAGTGTTTCTGGGTCCTACTCTGAAAATGACTGTCAATCAATTTTAATCAGCACAACCTGTCAACAGGCTAGCATGTTGATTGATTACCATGCCTCATCCTGAAGGTGAAGCAGTGGTTGGAGCTTCCTATCCCTTCCCTTCTCCAGAACTTTGAGGAAGGGCGGACAAAATCACCATTTAGCAACTTTGTAGTCACTTAGTCCATAGTCACACTTCTGATTTCTCAGAAAATAATAAAAGCTCATTCATTTATTCACTTATTCAAAAACATTTATTGAGGACTTCCTTCATATCAGGTGCTACAAAGGCTTTAGAGATATGGGGTATAGTATTTAATTTTATGTGCCAACTTGACTGGGCCAGGGGTGCCCAGATATTTGACTAACCATTATTTCTGGTTGTATCTGTGAAGGTGTTCCCAGATGAGATCAGTAGATTTTGTAGAGCAAATTGCCCTTCTCCATGTGGGTGGGCATCATCTTATCTGTTGAAGGCTGGAGTAGTACAAAAGGTGAAGGAAGGAAGAATCAGTCCCCCTTTTCTGCCTGACTGCTGAGTTGGGACATCTCTTCTTCTCCTTTCCCAAGACTGACACTTAAGCCATCAGCTCCCTTGGTTCTCAGGCCCTCAGATGAAGACTGAACTACACTATTGGCTATCCGGGGTCTCCAGCTTGCAGATGGCAGATCGTGGGATGTCTCTTCCTCCATAATTGCATGAGACAATTTCTCAAATTAGCACGCTCTCTCTCCACACATATATATATCCTGTTTCTCTAGAGAACTTTGACTAAAATGTGCAGTGAACAACATAGACACACTTTTTTATCCTGGTTGATTTCATTGTCCAGGAGAAAAACAAACATTAAATATTTAATCCCAACTAGATGAGTTATAGGGAAGAAAAGATTGTTTTAGGAGTGAAAACCTGAAGAACCATCTTTGTCTCCAGGCTCAAGGTAAAGCTTCCCTGAGTATGTTGCTATTCTGCAGATCCTGAAGGCGAAGGACCAATCGGTGATCCCTACTCCATCTTCCTCCAGAACTTTGAGAAAGGGGCAACAAAATGCACAAAGGCTCAAAAACAGGCAGACACCAAACTTCGAGAAGGCCTCTGTAGCCAAAGAAGAGAGGAGTTCTTGGGTTTATTGTATTGCTGAGTGTCTAAACACAGTTACAAACAGGGGTGGTGGACATTCGGGAAGACTACTATCAGAGTATGGACTTAAATTCATGGAATACCCAATTAGCACTCTTCCTCTTACAGGTCTTCATCACCTTTCTTTGCTTTCCCTTTGAAAGTTGATGCTCCCCATAGTTCTATCCTTGGTCTTGGCTCTCCTTCATACATGTGTATTCTTCTCTTGCTGATCCTCCATGTTTCTCAGACAGGTCTGACATGCTTCCACTCCAGGACTCTTGCCCTTCCATGTCACCCTATAGAGAACTCTTTTTCCACCTGCTTCCCATGGTGCACTTTTATTTTTCTTTAAGGTTTCTGCTTAAATGTGAACTTTTCAGAGAGATCACCTCTGGCCATTTATCACTCACTGTTCCTTTATCATCCTTTATTTTGCGTAAGAGCACTAATATGATCTGGCATTGCATCAGGCTTCTTTATTATCTATTCCCCCCTATAATGAGAGTTCCATGATGTCAAAGTCTTTGTCACTGTTGCACAAATATTCAGCCACTCATATAATGTTACTGGCACAAAGTAGGTAATATTTGCTTATTGGATAGGAGAATAGGTTCTCGAATGAATGAATGAACAATGGAATGGATTTAGCTACTGCCCACATGCTAATGACTGCTTTGATTTCTATAGGGTTCTGCCACCACCATTCTCATTAGCATGGTGATGTTCAACAAATATTTTGAATATATGAATGTATGTTTGTCTTGGTTATGCAGAGTCATCCTGTTTTTGGAGAGAAAGAAGGGTCCTTAGAGCCAGTGTAGCTGACGACCTCACTGCTGGCTATGACCTTTGTACAAGTTTGCCTCTTTAAAGGGGTAGAGCTGTGCCGTCTGAAGAGGCTTGTACAGATATGTGAATGAAAAACTGATTATGTCCACATTTATCATTTCCAGGGAAGAGGTCAGCTGCTGCATGTAGTCAGAGGCTTTGCTGACACTGAGAACTTTCCATTGTTAGTCAGCCTTCATCTTTGATGCTGGTACTATTCCCATAGAGAGGTACTGCTATGGTTTGGATGTGAGGTGTCCCCTAAAAGCTCACATGTGAGACAAAGGTTCAGAGGAGAAATGATTGGCTTGTAAGAGTCTTAACCCAATCAGCGAATTAATCTCCTGATAGGGATTAACTGAGTGGCAACTCAAGTGGTAGGGTATGACTGGAGGAGGTGGGGGCGTGGCTTTGGAACACATATTTGTATTTGGCAAGTGGACTCTCTCCCTGCCTCTTGATCACCATGTGAGCTGCTTCCCTCTGCCCTACTCTTCTGCCAAGAGGTTCTGCCTCATCTCGAGCCCTGAGGAATGGGGTCTGCTGTCCATGGACTGAGATCTCTGAAACTGTGAGCCCTCAAATAAACTTTTCCTCCTCTACAACTGTTCTAGTGAGCTATTTAAGTCACAGCAGTGAAAAAGCTGACTAAAACAAATACCATGGCTGTCTTTAATGTGGTTTGAAGAAATTTTACGTAGAATAGGGAATCCATTTACTCTGTATAAATCTAAATGGATTAACCAGGATCTATAAGCAGAAGCTAAAATCGTGGCAACGCTTTCCTTGGGCTCAATAAAAGAGATACATTTCTGGTGATTGAATAAGCTGCCTGGCAAGATAATGACCTCCCCATGATTGAGGCGATTCACACAGAGCAGAGAGAGGCACTCTGTGGTTATACATTTCGAAGGAATCATATTTCTGACCGGTGTTGAATCAGATATGCACAGATGTCCCTTCTTTGCTCAGATATTCTATTTGTCTCTGAGTCAAAGAATAATTACACAATCCCCCATTTTGCTTGGTTGTATAGACCTACACTTTGGAAAACAGATGGGAAAACAGACTTTGAAACTAAAAGCCCAAGAATTAGTGTGCCTATTTTTATCAGGTGGTTTTGTATAATCCTCAGATTTAAAAAATACCCTGAAGAAAGTTGTGTGGAACAAATTTCCTCATAGTATTGTCACAGTGAAATAGTTTAACAACTAATATATTATCAACCTACAAACAAGAAACCACTAACAGTTTCCAATGCATTAAATAATTTAGATCCTATCTCAAAGTGTATTGCAGCTTGATAAGAACACTTTTCTGTCTTATATTTTGTTGGTTTGATTCTATGAAATGAGCAGCTGGTTGTATCCAGACTTTTAAAGCTCCTGGTTTCAAAATAAGATCATAGAACTGGTTTAAATTAAAGATTTAAGCTTTGAAAAGTTACATATACAGTATTAGTCAGGGTCTATTTAAGAAAAGAGAAACCATTCTAGATATTTCAGGCAGAGAGAATTTAACACAAAGATTGGTTACATGGGTGTTGGAAAGGCTGGAGGACCAAGACAAAAAGATTAGTGACAGATCGGTAAGTACAGGAAGCTGATTCCTCCCTGAACCAGTGTAACTGACTCAGGAACCAAGAGCAGAAACTCAGGGGCTGGCTCTGCTTGGCCACCACTGCAGTGCCGTCACCATCCCCACTGTCAGTGCTGTTAACAAGGCTGCCACTACAGCCTCTGTCACATTAAAGGCACTGCCAATACAGTTGCTGTCACTAACAGCCTCTGCCATGTTGCTGCTGCTGCTATTGTTACCATGGTCACTATGAGTGTGGCTGCTTTCTCCCCAAACTGACACCCAGGGCAGGAAGAAAGGGAGGGATACAGTCACTTCTTCCCTCTTCTTCTTGCTTGAATCCAATAGAGAACCAGGGAGCAAGGTGGCCTGGACAGAGCAGTCGGCAATGTAAAGAGACAAATCCACCACCAATTTAGTTATAAATTTAATTGGTGACTTTTATGAGCAACTCATAAATTGGGAAGCAACCTCCATTATACAAAAGAAGAATGAAAGTTCCCGCTGGACACTTGTAGAACAGTTGATTTTCTAAGCTGGGAAGAAAGGAATAGAACAACATGGGGAAAAACCCCATATGTTAACATCAAGTTCCTTTTTGGTCAGGATTGAGCAAAGGGGACTTTCTTATTACACCGACACAGATAGATTCTAGGAACCACCCATTTCCAAGAAAAACTGCTCTGTTTTGGGATCTGTTTCTTTAAAGTTTCAGTTGAATTATGTGGCATTTAGCTTGAGTGACTCCATTTTGGTTTTGTCTGTTGGGGCCTAGTGCAGGAGTTTAGCCGAAAACAATGGTCTCCTGTCGTTTTTGTTAGTGGCACCATCCCAACCCTTTGCAAGAGAGCAGAGCACATAAGAGGAGAAACTAAGAACACATAAACAAATGGCCTAAATGATTAGAGATTGGTAAAAATTGCTCAAGTTTTTAAGGTGATTTTTATAAAAAGCAAACCAATTAGATTGATACCAGGATTCTAGAATGGTTGCTAAGTGAGCATTTATGAGCATTTACACAGGGAGAAGATGGCCATGAGAAGCTAGCTGGAGGTTATTAACGTACTGTGTTCAATACCTCTGAAAACCAGAGGGCAAAATCTTAGCAACTCAAAAAACAGCAACAGTGGGATATCTCAAAATATGTAGGTCTGAGAAACTTGCCCCAAATCAGAGAGAATAGATATTTTAGGTTAAACTATAGTCACTTATTCCTTCAACATCCATGCACATGCTACACTTCATAAGTGGAGAAGATTATAGTTCTCGAAGAACAGTGAAGACAGCTGGAACTCCAAATTATTCAATGCCTTGTTCAAGGTCACAAAGCTGGGAAGTTGCAGAACTGGGACTGTAATTCAGATCTCTTACCTTGCAGTTAGTGTTTTAGTATGCATTGCTGCCCCCAAATGATTGAACGCTTTGCACAGCTATCTATCATCCTTATAAGAATGATTATTTCCTGTCGGGATGGAAGATTGGCAGAGAATCATCTAAATGTTTACTCTTCGCTCACTGTGTGAATATTGTCATGCATTTGGGAAGCACTGAAGGGGTGGAAAAAGTGGATAAGGAGGTTAAGGGGGTAAGGAGTGTTGACCTTTGTGCCTGGGCATACTGGAACCTTCTGGATTACTTCATCGCCATATCATCTTTCTAGTTCAAGCTAAAACTATTTTTAAAAACTCTCACTTTAGTAAAGGTGTAATATCCTAAATTTGTTAAAGTTTACCTGAAAAATTATTTTAGGTCTTCTGGCAACAAGTTATCTGGTGAAAGAAACCAAAATAATTTGTTGCAAGAAAAGTTCTCTAAACAGAAAATAATAAACATCCTTGGAACATCAGGATGGAGAAAGAACATGGAAAGCCAAAGTATGGGTAAAGACAGTAGAATTTTCTTCTCCTCTTGATTTTATAATTTATGTTTGATTAGTAAAAGCAAAATTATAATGCTGCCTGAGTATTGTAATATTTTTCCAAATATTTGTTGAGAAAATATTTAATACTATTAGAAGCACAGAAGGATAAAGGGAGAGATAATTTCTCCATTCAAACTGGTAAAATGAAATTCCACTAGATGGTAATAAAGTAATATCTAAAACACTACAAAATAAGTTTATTATACAAATAGATACATGCAAAAACACTATAGGAAAATAAAAACTAAATTCTAATAAAGTACTAGCAACTCACAGGAATGCAGAGAAATGAAAACAGAGATCAGGTCAAACAAAAAATAAAAGATTGCCTTAAGCTCTAATATGTCAAAAATTATAGTAAATGTAAGTGATCTACATATGTTAATTAAAAGACATAGAACTTACTAAGGACTATAAAGAATGATTCAACTATATGCTGTCTACAAGAAACACACTTCATATATAATAACATGTAAAGTGAAAAATAAAAGGATGGAAAACATGCATGCATTAACCAAATAGCAAAAATAGATATATTAACATTGGATAAAGTAGGCTTTAGAAAAACTAAAACTTATAAAGACAGATAAAGGTATTACTTAATGATAAAAATGTCAATCCACCAAGAAGACATAGCAATCCAAGTGTATATGTACTAAAAAACAGAGCTACAAGACATGTAAAGCAAAAATTGATAGAATTAAAAGAATAAAGAGATAAATTCACAATTATAGTTGGAGACTTCAATACCCATCTCTCAAAAGCTGATAAAACAACCAGACAGAATATCAAGAATATGATATGCAACTCAGCAAACACCATCAACCAATAGGATCAAATAAAGAATACTGTTGGAGTCACAGTGAGGCAAATTGCTTGCCATGAGTGACTCCATCTTGTGGGAACATTTTGTGGGAAGTAGCACACAGAGAGAAGGTCACATTAGGTGAAAGGAAATTATGATTAGAGAAAAACAATAGAAGCTGCACACAGCAAACAGTTATCTGAGTTCTGCAAACAGAACATTCCAGGAAGTTAAAATAATGTCTTGGGGAGGAAGTTATTAGTTACAAAGTATTAACATATTGTACTCGTTATAGCAGAGCTCCTGCTTGCTGACACATAGGGCTACTTGCTGATAATAAAAAAAGAATGAGGAGCAGGACTCAAAAAGGCTCTGCTCACACATGGTTTAAATGACTTCATGAGTTAGTTTTTCTTCACCTCATTGCCATGGCAATCCAGGAGGTAGTTTTTCTGTGTGTTGATACCAAGAGAGAATACCACACCCAACAACTGCAGGATGCATGTTCTTTTGAATGGCCACAAAACACATACTAAGACAGATGACCTCTTGTGCCATTCAAAAAAAAAAAAAAAATTCAACAGTTTTTAAAAATTAAAAGCATGAAGTTAATTATCTGTTTACAATAGAATGAAACTAGAAATCAGTGACAGAATGATAACAGGAAAGTTTTCAAATACACGGCAACTGAACACACTTACCAATATAACTCATGAGCAAAAGAGGAAGTAGTAACAAAGGAAAATTTTAAAAATACATCATGCTTAATAAAAATGAATATGCAATAAATCAAAATTTGTGTAACACAGGTAAGGCAGTACTGACAGTGAAATTTAAGGACTGAATACTTCAGAAAGAGGTTAAAGCTTTGATAATTTAAGTTTCTGCTTCCAGAATTAAAAATATAAAAATGAACAGCAAACTAAATCAAAAGCAGGCATAAAGAAGGAACTGGAAATAATAAAAAATGAGAGTAGAAATGAATAAAGTTGAAAACAGAAAAACAATAGTCAATGACAGGAAAAAACCTCTCTCTTTGAAAAGATTAATGAAATTCGTAAACCTCTAGGGAGACTGACAAAGAGAAAAAAGGAGAAAACAAATTAGTATTATCATGAACAAGACAGAACATATCACTCCAGATCCTACAGACATCAAAGGGATAATAAGAGAAAACAACAAACATCTATATGCACATAACATTCATGACTAAGATGATATGGACCAATTCTTCAAAAAACACAAACATACCATATCTCATGTAATATGCAATAATTTGTTCAACCCTATGATTACTGAGGAAATTGAATTAATGATTTAAAATTTTTTCTCCCACAAAAGGGAACATCAGGCCTGGACAGTTTTATTGAAGAATTGTACCAGATATTCTAAGAAGAACTAACACAAATTCTACACAATCCTTTGCAGAAAATACAGAGAGGGCACTTTCTGTTACCTTTTATGAAGCTAACATCACCCTGATGCCAAAACCAGACTAGGTACAAAAAATAAATAAGAAATAAATAAATAAGAAAGAAAGAAAGAAAGAAAGAAAACTACAGATCAATATCCCTCTTTAATATACATATGAAACAGAATAATATTTCATTAATATTAACAGAATATTAACAGAGTTCAACAAAATCTAAAAAGTAGTACACACTATGCCCAAATAGAGTTTATTCTGAAAATGCAGGGCTGATTCAATATTCAGAAGCAAATGAATAAAATTCCTCTCAAAGAGCTAACACCATACCTAAATGTCAATTGTGTCTCTAACATCGACTTAAATAGTTAAAATTTGAATGCATTCTTCCTAAGAGGGAGCAAAGCACCCCTGTGCTCTCCCACAGCTTTCATTCAACAGTGCTAGAAGTTCTAGACCATGCAGCACATCAAGAGCAGGAGGTGAAGGAACATAAGTTGAAACAGGAGAAATAAAATTACTCCTATTTGAAGATGATGTGATTCTTTACATAAAAAATTCCAAGGAATCTATAGAAAACATTCATATTATCTCAGGATACAAGATAAACATTCAAAAATCAATTGCATTTCTATGTGCTAGTAATGAACACATGAACACAGAAATTAGAAATAAAATGCCGCTTATAATAGTTCAGGAAAAATGAAATAGTGAGGCATAAATCTAACAAAACGTGTAGAATACTTGCATGCTGAAATTTACATAACACTAATGAAAGAAATCAAAGAAAATCTAAATAAATAGAAAGATGTACCATGTTCCTGGATCAGAAGACTGAATGTAATAAAGATGTCAGTTTTCTCCCAATGTATGTTTAGGTTTAATTTAATTTCTATCAAAATCTCAGCAAGAATTTTGATAGCGCTACAAGGTAATTCTAAAATTTATATGAAAACGCAAAGTAATCAGAATAGCTAAAGTATTTTGAAAAGACAACAGTCTACTTGATTTCAAGAATAATTATACAGCTGCATTAATCAAGACTGTATGGTATCCATGGAGTGGTAGACACACAGTTCAGTGGAAAAGAACAGAGAACCCAGAAATGGATCCACATGAATATGCCCAACTGATTTTTGACAGAGCATGAAAGCAATTCAAGGGAAAAAGAGCCTTTATAACAAATGAGGCTGAACATTTGGTTCTCCATGGTCAAATACACAACATTCCACCTAAGTCTTACTGTAAAAAAAAAATTATTCACAATGGATGATTATCTTAAATGTAAAGCATAAAAATGTAAAACTTGTTGGAAAAGAGCAAAGAAAATCTTTGGGATCTAGAATTAATCAAAAAGTTGACATAAAAAACAATGAAAGCCAGGGACAGTGGTGCATGACTGTCATTCAATTATTTGGGACACAGAGACAGGAGGATCACAAGTTCGAGGCCCTCAAGGGCAACTTAAGGAGCCCTTGTCTCAAAATTAAAAATAATAAGGGTTGGGAATGTTGCTCAGTGGCAGAGCCTTGCCTGGTGTGTGTAAGGCTCTGGGTTCAATCTCTAGTGACACCTACACACATGTACACACCCCAAACACAAACAAAAACCCATAATTGATAAAATGGGAAAATGATAAAATGAACTTAATCACAATTAAAAAGTTCCTATGGAAAAGATCCTCTTAAAAGGATGAAAAGACAAGCTATTGGAGAAAATATTAGTAGATCATTATATAAATATATATAATGCTATTAATCATATGTATTGCTATATTTTGCTATTAATATTTAGATTCTATAAAGAAATCTCAAAACTCGACATTAGAAAAATAAACTTTAGACTAATTAGAAAACAGACAAAAGACAGGAAGAGATGTTTCAATGAAGAGGATCTGCACATGGCACTAAGCAGTGAAATGATGCTCAACCTCATTAATTATCAGGGAAATGCAAATGAGAATCACAGTGTGATATCGCCACACACCTATCAGAACAGCTGAAATGGAAAAGTCATGATGACAATAACTGCTGAGAGGATGAAGACAGACTGATCATTCCTACAGGGTGCTGGTGATGGAGAGTGGAAACTCCAATCCAGAAAACATTTTGGCATTTTCTTTAAAAACTAAATATGCATCTACTGTATGACTCTGAAACTGTACTCCTAGACATTTATTCCAGGGTCATGAAAACATGTTCACCTAAAAACTTGTGCAAGAATATCTACAGAAACTTTATCCATAATAGCCCAACAGTAGAAACAACCCAGATTTCCTTCATTCATATCATAAAATACTCCTCAGCCCTAAAAAGGAGAGAAAAACTATTGACTTGTACAGCAACCTGGATGCCTCTCCAGAGAACTAGGCAGATGGGTAAGAACCAATCTCTAAGGATTAAATATGGTGTGATTTAAATGACATTTTTAACACAACAAAGTTATAAAATGGAGAGCAGATCAGTGGTTGCTAGGGGTTGAGGAGGGAGGGTAGGTGTCAGGGAAGTGGTTATCAATGGGCAACCTGAGAGATCCTGTGGGGGTATTTTCTACTTTGACAGTATCGATGTCTATATGCAGCATTATGTAGACAGTGTTGTTTTTCAAGTTGTTACCATTGAGGGAAAGCAGGCACAGGGTCTGAGGCTCTCTCTGCTTTGTTTTCTTACCACTGCCTATGAATTACAATTATCTCAAAAATTTAAAAAATACTAATTTAAAAATGCTCTGTAGTAACAAATAATTCACCATAAAGGGAATCATTTACACATCATGGAGATACCTGTCTTGTTCTAGGCCATGTTTCTGGGTTCAACCACTGTAGCAACCCGAGGGTGATTGCTACACTGAGCATGAAGTCTGAGCAACCCTATGGAGTCAAATCACCAGGACTTAAGGAAGAGCTGGGTTGGGGGTTGGAGAACAATAGTGCTGGCATGTATCCACCTGCCTTCTTTCTTCCTCTAATATCTTGAAGAACTGAATTTAGTTTGATGACTTTCTGAAATACTGCATCTAAAATATCTGAATATAATGATAAGAATTTTTCCAAACCCATTAACCAATTCTCTTAACAACTTAGGATGTATGTTATAAAGGCAGAGGCTTAAAGATATTCCAATATTCCTCATGTACATGCTTTTTAAAAAATCAGTAGTGGGCTGGGGATATAGCTCAGTTGGTAGGGTGCTTGCATCCCAAGCACAAGGCCCTGGGTTCAATCCCTAGCACAATCCCCCCAAAATCAATACTTCATTTCACACAATTTCCCCAGAAGTGCCCCAAATTTCTTTTCCCAATCTTGTCAAAGCCAAAGCCAAAGCCAAGAAGAGACAGCTACCATTCTGTACCTCTGAGGTTCCAATCACAGCATTGTGTCGTTCACCCCTTACTTCTTGCCTCTTCTCATATAGATGAAAGTCTTCGAGAATCTCTGCTGTCATCAACAATCTTCTGTTTTCTGGTTATATTTTTCTTTCACATTTTTCTCAAGCTATAATCTTGCTTCATCTTTTCTTTTCCTGTTTATTTTAACCCTGGGATTTGACTGATTGCCTCTTTCTGTCCCCACCCCGGAGGCATACTCCTATTTCTTATCATTTGCTTCTTGCCTTGGGAATAAAATAATAATATATAGGTAGATAGATTTCCACATCCATGCACACTTTCTTCCTTTTCTAAACCTCCACAGAGCTAGATGTCTGGTGTCAAGTGCTTTGTAGAACAGAAATCTCAGTCATTTGTTTTTCATTAAAATGAAGGATGCCTGAGTGATTATATGGAATCTTCGTTCCTATCTTAGAATGCTTAGACAGAGGCTTCTTATAAATAGGAATGAAATTCAGAAATATTTGGGATTAAGATGAGGTCTCTGTGGAGTCCTGTGCACAGACATTGCTGTGCACTAAGACTCTTGGGTTCAATGACACGCGTAGGTGCCCACCCAGTGCCCACCATGAGCACCTATGTGGGTGGGGAGGTGCTGGTGCAATTGAAGGCTCTTGTTCTTTGCTTTCCTAATGAAACAGCCTCAGCCATCAAAGTCTTTGATTACCATGTTGCTCGAGCTGTGAGAGCTCTGAGGTATTCATGAGATCTGAATTTGGTTCCCCAGAGCCAACTGTGATTCAGAGAGTAAACCCACTTAAATCAGCGTGTGTAAAGAGCTTATTTTAAGATCCAGAGAGCTTCTGGAATCTAGGGCCTCTAGTAGCAGAAATTGGGAACCAGAAATGTTGAATCTAAGGCACTTCTCCAAGTTTTCCCCTCTCCCTTTTCTCTGTACCCCTTTCTCTTTCTAACCATGTGGTCCCTCCTGTCCATTCTCCCATGGGTACTGCCCCCCACCGGCCTTCTCATTCTCTTCTTTCTCTGTAGGCTTATAGTTCAAAATATCTACCAGCCCCAACATTTCACCATTACCTTCCTACACAGCCTACTCCATCTCTTGGGGTTCAATTCCAAATTCCTGATGAAAAAATTTGGTCCTGATACTCTCTATAAGAACTAACTATAGATTTCTAGAAAAGTGGTACCCTTCCCTGGATCTCACCAGTGACCCTCTGGGATCTAGGGTTTCTCCCCAACCTGTGGCAGATGCCATGGGTAAGATAAGATTATCTGAACATGATGGAGTGCTTTTTATTTTCAAAGTATTGCTTGTTCAATTATATCCTGCAATACTTTCCAATAAAGGTTAAGCTTCGTTGTGGAGGGAGAGGCTCCTTCCTCACAATTCAGCCTGAGCCAGGTGGGGATCCTTCATCCCCCTGTAGCAGTCTGTGGGAGCTGCTATGTAACTGAGGATCATGGCATTTGAAGGGAGTTAGGGTAAAGGAAAGAGCACTGGGTTGAAGGTTGTGAATCCAATGATTATAGCCCAGGCCCAACATGATACCAACTCACTGGGTGACCTCGGGCAAATAATATCATTTTCTGAGCTGAGTCTTTCATTTGTAAAATGAGGAGGCTGGGGTTAATCTGCAGTTCTCAGATTTGTAAAGTATGCTAACTTCTTAATTTCAAAAAAGGCATCCATACCACATGATAATGGTGTGAAGTTTGTTGCTCAGTGAAAAATCCTATAAGAATGTAGGGAATCCAAGACGCTGTGGTTAATTCCATGCGAGTCCAAATGGTGCAGGCTAAAACGAGGGTTGTAGCTGACTTTAAGGCTTCTTCTGGCCTGATATTCTGGGGTTCAAGCCAGGGGGATTTGGGGTCTTTAGAAAACATTCACTTATTCAAGAGAAAAGCTGACAAATATTTCTAGGCTCAAGAGTAGCACTAGAAATTTTCAAGAGAAATTAATTAAGACAGATTCCAGGGTTTCAAAATGTAAGTTGAGAAGATGGAAGGAAAGGTCAATATTAACAGGAGTGGGGGCTGTGGAGTGACCCAGTGGGGAGCAGGGTTATGTAATATGGCTCCTACCAAGATCACCAATAGGAGGAGGGCTGAGGAAGTAATCTCAACTCCCAGGCAAGGTGAAATGACTCTTCTGGTCTTAGGCACATTTTATAATAAAATATTAAAAACAAAATAGCATTAATGAATACAATATAATTAATAATACATAATAATGTATGTTTTATCAAATAATATTAACATATGAAAGAGACAAGATGGTACATGGTACATAGTAGGCTGTTTTTTATCTTCCCTTGAATTACAATACAGTTGAAGTACTACTTAGAAACCTTCTAGTCAAACTTCTCTAAAGATTAGTACCAGCTAAGTAGACATCAAGAAGGCACTGGCAGAGTCCTGGGGTAATTTCTATAATGTGTGTCCAAGACAGATGATCACAGAGAATTACCTTCATATAGCTTATCTCAACACTGTCCTTGCTATGTTTTCTAATGCTCTGTATGTATAATATCAAATAAGAAACTGATTCCCAAAGACATTCTGCCTCATAGCACTCTTCCTGAGGTTGTTGGGAGGTCCGAACTTGACAGTTTATATTTCTCAGAGCTAAACACAGATCCGAGTGTTGAGAATATAGAGTCAAATTTCTACCCAAATTCTCATCTAGTTGAAATGAAAAGCAAGATGTAGTAAATAGGAAAATTTCTTGAAAAAAATTAGGTTATTAATTCTTGGTATTTAAATACATTATTAGTATTTTAGTTCACATATTCTAGCAAGCATATCCTTTGGATAATAGAAACTCTGCCAGTAAAATCAACTGTCAAAACTCTAAGAAATCAAAAAGCTTATAAGAAAGTGTTGATCCAAAGATGGGTCAAACTAAAAGAAAGTAGGATCTTGAGCAGCTCATAGAGTATAAGAAAAACAGACTCTGTATTTGAAATTGCAGAAGTGCTCAAAGAAAAGTTGTACTTCCTTTAAGTAAGTCAAACCATGTTACTTGAATCTTCAATGAATAATATTCATAAATTGTGAATGATGAGTTCTCTTTTTATTCTTCACAGCCAACTCACAGACAAAGTTGGTATGAAGAACAGAATATAAATAAATCTAAATGTTGAAAATTTAAAATTTGTATGTAGCTGATAGCAATTGAAGGGAAGCAGGAGGAAGAAGGAGTGAGGCTATGCAGGAGGGCTAGCTTCTTCCTCTTACATGGCCAAGGGTCAAATCACAGACTATTATAAACGAGTCAGTAAGTAGAGATTAAGGGCTTATAATTTTAAGGTGGCAGGGAAAGACATTTCTGTACCCTTCTTTTTCTCAATAATCACCTAGAGCGACAAAAAGAAGAAGGAAACAAACCCTAACTTTGACAACACCATAGAGAAGACATGGGAGATGACAAGCCTTAGAAGGAGGATGACAAGACTGCCTCCAAAGAGGCCCCACTGGGAAGCAAGGGGTCTGAAGGGAACATCGAAAGTTTGCAAAAAAAGTAGTTATAGCCCAAGTCTCCAGTTCTGTTCCTCCTATCTGAAATAAGAGAATACAGAACCAGACAAGCTCTGGGCTCAGAAACTTCAGGCCCAGAGATAGCAAGTAGAAGGAAGATGAAGGTTTGTAAAACTTTTGACATGCATCTGGCATTTTTCAAAAGTTCAAAACCTGAAAATTGGCATATTAAAGATTAATAGCCACAATTCCCTCACTTCCCCACCATCTCTACCCACTGCTGTAGAACGCAGGCAACAACTGACTTAAATCACTCAGGCAAAAGATTAGCGGATCCTTTCCTAGGAAAACAGACTCATCCCAGAATAAAGACTCACAGATCCTGACATCTGGGGAACTCCCATGAAGAGCTGGCTTTGCTTGCTGCGAAAACCATTGGTTAATGAGTCATGTCCAAGCATACAGTCAACCAAGAACTATCCAGAATTCAAGAAGAACATGAAAGAGCAGAAGGAAAAAGAACAGCATCCTAAAAGGAAAAGAAAAATCCAGAAAAACTGAAAAAAAATTGTGGAAATTTCCTAGAAAGTAGAATAAAAGATGGATGTATACTAGGAGAGGGAAAATATAGGAGGCCCAACACCTGGATAATGGACGCTCCAGGGAGTGATAACAGTGGGGTAAATTTATCAAAGAAATCATACAAGGAAATTTCTTGAAATACAGGATGCATTTCCAGATTGAAAGGTGGAACTAATTGACCAGCTTAGTGAATAAAAAGGTGTCCATGAAAAAGCCATGTCATTGCAAAATTTCTAAACCCCAGATATAAAGAGAAGATTCCAAAGTTACTTGAGTGAGAAGGAAAAAAACAAATTACCCATAAAGGGATGGGCATAAGAAGGGCATGGGTGTAGCTCTTGGAACTCTTACAGAGACTTTTTTCTTCTCTCTAAGCCTGCCTTCCTTTCTCCTGAAGGTTCACCTTCTGAATTTTACCCCCAAATTCTCCCCTCACCACCCCTCTTGCTCTGCTTGTTGAAGACATTCCTAGGAAGTTCTATCATATCCTATTCAAAACAATCACTTCTCTCCTTAACTCATTTCCACACTGGACACTGTGACAGATGAGGGTATACAGGGCTGGGACCTGCCTCCCAGACAGCCATCTCTTCAAACATCATGTGAACTGGGCGGTGGGGTTGAGAGTGGATTTCCTCAGCATACACCAGCAAACCTCAGTTACCAGGATCTCTGCAGACACTATTGACAAGTCTTCCTCCTGCTTGGAGCCATCTCTGCCCTCTTTGGTGGTAGAAGGGGATGAGGATATTAGTCAGGTAGCAACTTCTATAATCAAATAACATCGAATCAACTACAAACACCATGTGAGAATTCTGCTGATTCCCACACAACAGACCCATCCACACCTCAGTACTATACAGCTGTGAAGAGGAGGCAGCAAGGATCTGCTTAACAGAGAACAGACACACTAGGGTGCAGGTATTATGCCTGAGAAACTCTTAGGCATGTGAGCTTGAGTTTACATATTTTTACAAAATCAAAACCCCTCTCTTACTATGTCGCCTTTCTCTAATCTCTCCTGAATTTCCCTTGTATTATAGGGGATAATGATGATGGCCTTACAGTGTTCTCTACCCTGGGATCACATTAGGCTCAAACTTCTGGTTCCTTCCATTATTATTCCATGATTCTGTGGAGTTTTAGATGTTTCTATATCCTTAGAGCCTACATGCAGATGGCAGAAACTATTCAAATGTTTCCATCTTGTATCATTCAGTTTTTGCTGCATAACAAGCCACCCTCAAATTTAATGACTTAAAATAGCAACTGTTTTTTAGCTTATGACTCTATAGTTCAGCATTTTGGGGCTAGGTTCAGCCTACCTAGCGAGGTAGGCTGGGGTTTGGCTGGGGGTGGGGATTGGTTGAGGTGGCTCATCTCTACTTTACTTGGCTTTTCTCTTTCTAGCAGGCTCTCCTGGGAATGGTGACATGGTGACTACATTATTCCAAGAGTATAAGATAGGAAGCTGAAAGGCCTTTTGAGATCTACAATTGAACTTGTTCACTGCCACTTCTACCATAATCTATTGATCAAAACTCATTGCAAGATTCAAGGGAACCCCATCTCTTCATGGAGGAACTGCACAGTATTAAGGCCATTTTTACAATGCACTGTATTTCA
Organism: Glaucomys volans; assembly: GCA_020662805.1. NCBI lineage: Eukaryota > Metazoa > Chordata > Mammalia > Rodentia > Sciuridae > Glaucomys > Glaucomys volans. Next base: position 227,096 of record JAJEJO010048248.1, on the reverse strand, counting down.
GGAGAAAAACTGGGAGTACAGGAGTAGAGAGAGAGATAACTTTTACTTTTCATTTATATCATCCTGATTTGGTAGAATTTTAAAATTTGTATACATATTACTTCTATAATAATGATAATTGTTTTGGTCAGCTTTCCATTGCTGTGATAATGTACTTGAGAAAAATCAGCTTATAAGTAAAAAGTTTATTTTGGCTAATAGTTTCAGAAATTTCAGTCCATGGTCCTTTGGTCCCATTGCTTTGGGCCTGTGGTAAGGCAGAACATCATGATGGCTCACCTCACGGTAGCCAGGAAGCAAAGGGAGAGGGTAATGGGTAGGTACCTTTGAAAGGCACACCCCCAGTGACCTTCCTTCCACTAGGTCTCACCTCATAAAGTTTCACCCAACAGTCTGGCAACCAAGTCTTTCAAACCTGAGGCTTTGGGAGACATTTAAGATTCAAACCATAACAATAATATTAAAATATAACACCAAACATGTCTATTACCTTAGTTACACACTGGAATAATAACATAATCCATAATCTAACCCACTTTTTTCTTTTTCTTTAGTTTTTTAGGTGGGGGCAGTAGTCAGGATTCAGCCAAAGGTCTTGTCAGGCGAGGCAAGCCCTCTGCTACTGACCTACTTCCCCAGTACTTTTTATTTTAAGACAGGATCTCACTAAGATCCCAGGTTGTCCTTGAACTTGTGATCCTCGTACCTCAGCCTACCAAGTAGCTGGGGTTACATTAGCACCACTACACTTGGTTAATCCACTTATACTTTGAAGATCCCATGATCGAGTTTCAACTCTTAATTCAGGGTATGTCTTTGGACCGCTTGTAATTTTAAGACCAAGTAATGCCAGTTTGCACATGAGAACCTCCGGCTTGGCATGTAAGTCCTTAATGAATGCTGGATGAATCTGAAGCTGGATGAGCAGATGGGAGGACAAATAGGTGTAGAAATGAAGGAAAACACTCTTAAAGTCTCTTCTATTAGTTTAATGTTTATAAACCAGGTTTCATCATGGCAACCTGAACTTTAATGAGCAAGAAAAAAGCTCCAACTCCCACACACCTGTGGTGTGGACCGTGACATGAAATAAAACATTATTCCCAGCTGTGACAGTAGCTGGGAATTAGGGCCCAGGGCAGAATCAGCCGCGTTCTTAAACCCCAGTACTGTAAGTCACCAATCTACCTAAGAAATCAAGCGTCTGTACAAAGGCTGGGGATGCTCCTCATCCATGTCAAGTGGGGCCTTGAAGAAGCACCCAAAAGAGCTGTTTTTTAAAAACTTTCTTTCTTCAACAGCTGCAACACAAATTAGCAAGACACAGAGAGTGGCCTCTTAATTTTGTTCAATAAACTCCATGTTCAGTCTGATCTGGTGCTCTTACCAGTTCTTCCTGTTTCTACAATTTAGAAATGGATAGCCAGAAACAATAAAAACATGTTGCAGATTCTTCATTGGCTGATTTTCAATTTAGAATATGTTTTCCTAAATCCTATTTATTTAATATTTTCAAGAGTAGGCTGGCTCTTTCATTTAACAGTCATTAGAAGTCATCCTGGCCCTTCCCAGGAAGGTCAAAGAGTAGCCTGTTATTTTGATGCCTAATGTAACTGGACAAAGGAAATTGCTTTCATCGTTTTGCTTTGCCTTTCTTAATTGAACTGAATGTCAACTTTCCACTTGATGTTTCCCGACAAACACTCATGTTCCTAATGCAACTAGATTAGATCAATCTGCATCTGTCTCCATTGTACCCTGGGATTGCATAAACTTTGAATATATATTTATTTTGTGGATTTCATTTCCATGTTAATTAGAATGCAGGTTTCTGGAATTTCTTTTTTGAGTAATCTTCTTAACAATCAGCCTGGTGGAAACAGCTGTGTGCTGTTTACTGTAGAAAAGATGATGTTCCTTTCTCTGACAATCATTGGATGTATACTTTCTAGATCAAAACATACACCTCCATTCCTTTTAATGTAATAATAAGGATATGCTAACTTACTGAATTTCAAACTCACTTTTATTAGGTCACTGTGTTTTTAGGAAGGCATAATGCACAATAACAATTGCTGAGAAGTCCTTCTTACAAACAAGCATTTTCAACCAAACTCTGTTCTCTGTTCTAAGTAGATTTTTTAAAAGGATGAAATATTTCTCTAATTACAAAAGTTACTCATGTCAAGGGTGGAAAATCTGGAAAATAGACAATCCCACTATTGCTAACATTTTGATGACTTACTTTCTGTATACATATAATTAATTTTTGTAAGATGCTTTTACTCGGAGCAGACAAACATGGTATCATTCCCCAAACACTTTTTCACCAACCATTCTTCTACTATAATCAAGAAGTTATTAGAACTAGGTGATGTGGCACAATAATGCCAACAACTAGGGAGGCTGTGGCAGGAGGATCACAAGATGGAGGCCAGCCTCAGCAACTTAGTGAGACCCTATCTCATAATAAAAAAGGGCTGGGGATGTAGCTCAGTGGTAAGGTGCCCATGGGTTCAATCCCTAGATTGTGTGCGTATGTGTGTGTGTGTGTGTGTGTGTGTATGTGTGTGAGAGAATTGTTGCTGTTCTTGTTTTTGCATAACACAAAGACAAAGGCAGTAGTGTGACAGCTCTGTGATATTATCAGGGACTGGGTTTTTTCTATCCTTTCCCCCAGTCACCCTTTGCAAGTGCTTTGTGTTCACATGTGAGCTGCTGAGCTCCAGTGAGCACCTGCAGGTTCCCGGCAGAAGGGGAGGGGCCCAGGAGACAAAAGGGCCTATGACAAGTGATTCAGTTCTCTTTAAAGAGCTTTTCCAGAAGTCCTACTTGCTGATTCACTTGCATTCCACTGGCCAAAGCTCTTCACGTAAACTTTCCTAGCTGCAAGAGGCATTGAGAAATACTTTTGTTGATTCAGTTGGTCGATTCAGTTTGGTTTGATTTGTTCAAGTATGTTACCATCACATATAAAATGAGGGTTGGTACATAAAAATGGAAGAATAGATATATCAACTCACAGACTCCACCATGTCCCTTGAGAATAGCCATGTATCTCTTCAGGGCAACTTTTACTGGTTATACCAGATGTCCTAAACACTTCCAACCTGGAGAATTTTCTCTGTCTCTCGAGGGACAGGAATATCCTCTCATCAGCACAGGCAAGGATCAGACAAAAGATTGAACCTCATCTTGCTTGGAGACTCTGTCTCTTGATGACTTCCCCATGCTGGGAAGGCCCATGTGGCAAGGAGCTGAGGGTGATCTTTGATGAGCATCTAGCAAGGGTCTGAGGCCCTCAGTCCAACATCCCTGAGTTACTGCATTTTGCCAACAGCTACTTGAGTGTGGAAACAGATACGTCTGTTTCTACCTCTGCTGACACTTTGATTGCAACCTTGTCAGAACCTGAAACCAAGGACCCAGTCAAGTCAGGCCTGACTTGTCACCACAGAAACTGTGAGAAGATAAGTGTCTGTTCCATTAGACTGCTAAGTTTGTGCTAATATTGTTATACAGCAATAGATAATTAATACAAAAACATATCAATAAAGTCCAGAAAACAAAAGCAGAAAGTGAAATTTTTGTTTTGTTGATTTAGAATCATGCCAATAAGAATTTCAATTAAAAAAAATCAGCATTAAATAGTATCCCTGGTCTCTTAAAAATGTGAAAAATAAAAATAAATAAGAGATTGAAATGGGGAAAATGGACTAAAATTTTGAAAACATTCTAATGCATTTTTTCTTGAAAAGAAGAAAACATATCTACTTATTGGTCTGTGATAGAAATGAGTAACATTGTAGTTTCTGGTTTTAACCCTTCTGCAAATTTGTCAAAGATTCCATCAAAATTGATCCTTTTTCCATATTCATGTTCAATTCAGAGTGTGGCTTCATTTGTCAACTTATGTTGCCCACACTCACAGTTGATCCTTCCATGGGACTATGCCATACCACAAGAGTTGAGAATGCCAACTGTATCCTAAGAAAACTTGAATTTTTCTGAAGAGTTACAAACTTACTTTCCAAACAAACATGTCAATGACCAAATGACCCTTTTGTTGGGGGTTGACCATATAACTTGAAGTTCTCTGAATTAATTTCCAAACAAAATACCATTATGTTTTTAAGAAGCAATAAAATATGCTAATTTAAAACACAAAAACTTAAAAGTAATTGCAGCAATTGTTTAGAGTTTAAACCAACAAAACGTGTTTTTGTTTTTCTCTTGGAGAGCACTATTTCACCACAGACATTTAAATTCTCAGTACATGGTGATAACGGAAAGCATAAGTTTGATTATTGTTGATCTGAACCTGGGCACGTTCCACCCCTTCCCTGGTGCATGGAGGTGAAGGAGCCAGGGAGAAGTGAGAGGTGCTATTATAGGGTGCCCAGGGGAGTTACCTCTAATGGGCAGGGAACTGAAGGAAGAGAGGGAATGAGCTGTGCCACTCCCCGGGGAGGGTGGTCCAGTAAGGGTTTCGAGGCCAGAATGTGATTGGTGTGTTGGAGGAACTGCAGGAAACCACGTGATAGGAGTAGAAGGACTGAGTGAGCGGGAGGTACTGATGTTAGAGAAGTAGCAAGTCAGGGGCTGGGACAGGAAAAACGTGACTGTCAGTCATGTGCACTGTTTCTATCGTATCCCTTCCTGCTGGGTGATGAAGTTTCTGATCCAGAGAAGCTACGCTGGATGTCCAGTTGGAAGACCTCATTTGAATCAAATATTTCCCACTTAACCCAGTTTTCTCAGTGTGGGAAATGGAAATAGTATAATTTATCTCACAGGGACTCTGTGTTTACTGTTTTAAATGGGTTAATGTTCATGAAAGTGCTTTGTAACCCATAAAGCATCATGGTAAGGATGACTCTCATTGCCATTGAGGTGGGAGGAAGAACTTCTCCTACCCTCTTAAATTCTGTAGCTGGCCCAAGAATTCAACTGGCATGAGACAGAATAATGGGGGAAAGCACCCAAATCTAATATTTTATGTGCATGTGGGAGTCTTCAGAGAGAGATATATAAAGAAGCTGTGGGGACCAAAATCTTATATACCTTTTACATAAAGAAAAATAAATTATGGGGATGTGATAAGACAAAGGGAGTTGGTCAGTGACTCCAAATTGTGGGACATTGACTAGGAAGTGTGTAGAGAAAACCAATGGGAGATAAGGATTATTCTGGTAAGTTTGTTTGTACATGCTTATTTTGGCATTGATTCCCATCTTTGGTGATAAGAATGTTCTCTTCCTGGTACAGGGAGGGCACTTTCCTTGCAGGAAATTTTATGATCTTTTTAGGGAGAAAGTGTGGCGGGGCAGAGAGCCCTCTTTGTATCTGTGATTGCTCAAGTGTCTTCAGCTCAAATAATCAACATGTGTAAGCGACATATTTTGGAGTGGCCTGTTCTGGACCCCTTCACTGTCAAGAGAGGTTGATGTTTAATTGCTCCAGAACCAAGGAAGTAGAGAATTTCTAGACTGAGTGCTGTGCATCCTGCAGTTTTCTTCCTATGATTGCACGTTCATTCTCATGCAGCCTCTCTCCCAGGGAGCCCTTGGGGAACCCAGCAGGCAGGCATGCTTCTCATTAGTGTGACAGGAGGCACATCACCACCCACGGTGATAACGGTTAACCAAGCTAAACAGTATAAGATAACCTTCATTTGCAAATCTGATGAGCAAAATTACATGGTTCAACTCTAATAAGGGGGAAATGAAGCTCAAGATCATTATTTCCACATCTAAGATTAGCAGCTGGAAAACCCAACACATCTGTAAAATGACAGTGTCAAAGATACACAGCTTAGCATGACACCAACAGACACATACACCAAAGAGGAATTACTTGGAAAGTAGAAGTAGAGGCGTAGCCCTCTGAAAGGTGACTGCTCAACGCATACCATGCCTGACCACCATGACATTACAGGTTGAAACAACTGCAAAGGTCTGGGGAGGGGGGGGGGAGATATCTCCTAACCAAAGGAAAGCATGAGCTGTCTTTCCATTCTTTTTCATTTTATCAGTTGGAAGAATGTGTTCTTTGCCTGAAGAAATACTCCTTTCTATAAATCAAATAGGGACAATGGGGCTGGAAGGAACCAATGTGGGAGTAAGAAGTCATCCCAGAAGAAACTGAGCATCTCCCTCACCCTTCACAGGATGTTTATTTCTATGTCATAGCTGATAATTTACTGGAGGTCTTGGCTTCTAACAAGCCTGGGTTATAAGCCTGTATTTCATTCACAGGTTTTGAGACATGAGGCAAGCTATTCAACATTTCTGTTTCTGTTTTCTCATCATTCAGTAAGAGGTAATAAGAGAGACTGACTGAGAGTGTTACCAGCTCAGTCCTGTGCTCTCAAGAATCAGGCAGAGGTACAGTGGAACAGGAGCAAGGCTCTGGACTGGGGGTTTCTGCTCAAACAGGAAGGGAGGCAGCGTGACCCAGAGTGTCAGGCTGGCTCAAGCAAAAAGCAGAGGCGTGCGGGTTTTGTTTTGTTTTGTTTTGTTTTTGGCACAGGGGATTGAACCCAGGGGCACTCAGCCACCGAGCCACATTCCCAGCCCTTTTTGTATTTTTATTTAGAGACAGGGTCTTGCTGAATTGCTTCGGGTCTTGTTAAGTTGCTGAGGCTGGCTTTGAACTTGCAATCCTCCTGCCTCAGCTTCTCAAGTCGCTGAGATTACAGGTATAAACCACCACACCCAGCAGCTGTGCAGCTTTGATGATATCTACAGGGCCCTCAGGAACTGGGTCTCTTGATGTCATCACACACACAGGTGGGACTTTAGTTACATCTGTGTGCCTCTTCTTCATGCTTCTTCTCATTGCTATCTGAAGTCTCCCCTGAGGGGTGTGTGTGTTGTTGTGTTAATAAGGAAAGAGGGGAGCTCAGTGGGTTACTTCAGCGACTCTTCTGCCTATGGTTGGCCCCTCACCACATGGAATGTGTCTCTTACTCTCTGGAAAGTCTGATATTATTTTCAGAATGGGCAGACTATTGTTCTGATTAGATGACCTTGTCTTGATGATGTCGCTTTGTCTGGCTCCAGCTTCTTGGCATTTCTGCTCACCACATAATCTCAAGAGCTGAGCTGACTTCTCAGCCTCCCATCTCCTGCAGGGTTATCTCACCCAGCCTCTCCAGTCTTGAAGGCTGGTTCACTTTTTAACCCTTAATTTTCTGGTATGGCTGTTAGTCCCATAAGACTGTCATATCTCCCCTGGGAGGTTTTATCCCTTAATCCTAAGGGGTCCTGTTTTTCACAGGGGTCCCTAACTATTTCAGTCATGAGCATTAAATGAGAAAATGTGTGTGAAGCACACCACAGTGCTCGATCAATGCTCGTCTTGGGGTTATCATTGGGGAAAGTTCTATAAACAAGGTTTATCAGAGGGAAAAAAGCATGAGAATGAGAGAAAATACTAAACCTTATGAATTACCCTTAGAGAGCTGGGAGTGTGGTTTGGTTGGAAGAGTGCTTGCCTTGCTTTCACAAGGCCCTGGGTTCAGTCCCCACCACTGCAGGAAAAAAGAAAAAATCATTTTTAGTTTTCCAGGACTCAGCTAACATAAATCTGATGGAACACTTAGTGTACATGAATTTTTTCTTTAAGGAGTTTATTCAATAAAAAGCACTAAATATACTGGAACAACATGAATGGTTATAGATATTTCATCTAAAACCGTGGAGGCCAAAAGAACTGGCACATTTTTTAAATGCTCAAAGAACCTAGAACTCTATATGGAGAGAAAAGAATCTTCAGGAATGATGATATAAAAATATTCCCAGAATCAAAGATTTATTGTGAACATACCTACTATGTTCACATAGTAGGAAGGAAATTTAGAAATCCCAAAAGGAATTGAGAACATCAGGACTGAAAAAGAGAGTAACATAAGTGATAAATATCTGGGTAAATATACTAGACTTAAGTTCTTTTTAAAATGTCTGATAACTGAAAGCAAAGATTCCACATTGTGTGATGGATCCTGAATGCGTGCAGATATGATGCCGCAGAGAGCTACAGCATGAAGAGGGGAAGGTACAGGGAACCATTAGGCGGTGAGGTTTCTACATTCCTCATGAGGTGGTAAAATATTGATTCTAAAAAGACTGTTGAATGCTAATTATTTATGTGTAATCACTCAAGCAGTCCCTCAAAGGATATGCAAAGCCACGTGGGGAAACAATAGATAAATGAAAATGAGAAGGGAAAAGGGGCAGTTCAGTGGTAGAGTGGCAGAGCCACCTGAGGTCCTTGGTTCAATACCTACCACTGCAAGAAAATAAGAACAATAGCATGGAATACTATAAAATGTTCAAACCACCCAACAGACAGTAGGACAGAAGAAATAGAGGATCAAACAAACAAAAAATAAACAAAAAATAAATATGAAAATGGTAGAGTCAAACAAACCCAAGCATATCAGTAGTTGTACATGTTCTAAACAAAAGGGCAGCATTTTTCTTTTCTGTAACAGCTAAATAGTAAATATCTTAGACCTTGGGAGCCATACCGGTTGTCACAACTACTCAACTCTCATTGTGACGCAAAGGCTGCCATGAACGGCAGCTAAGTGTGTGGGTCCAGCTGTGCTCCAACCAAACCTTATTTACAAAATCAAGCAGCTGGAAACGGCCCACAGCTGCAACTTGGTGACCCTGGCCTAAATCTATCCATTAAAAGAGAAAGATTTTTGGACCAGATGAATAACCGTAAACTGTATGCGGTCTATAAGAAATTCACTTCAAATATGTCATAAGTATGCTAAAAGGAAAAGTGCAGAAAAAGATTTATCATGCTAAGTGACATAAGCCAAACCCAAAACCCAAAGGTTGAATGTTTTGTCTAATATGAGGATGCTAATTCACAATAAGGGGTGGGGAATAGGAAAGAATAGAGTACTTTATATTAGGTAGAGGGGAGAGTGGGGGTGGGAGAGGGGCATGGGGTAGGAAGGACAGTAGAGTGAAACAGACATTATTACCTCATGTACATATATGACTGCATGACAAATGTGATCCTACAATATGTACAATCAGAAAAATGAGAAATTATACTTCATTTATTTATGATCTATCAAAAGGTATTAATGCATCCTACTGTCGTGTCCAACCGATTAGGACAAAAAAATTAAAAAATCTAAAAAAAAGGTTTACCGTGAAACTGTAATCAAAAGGAAGCTGGTGTGGTTATATTAATATCAGACACAGCAGACTTCAGGGCAAAAATTACCAAGCATAAATAGGGACATTTTATAATAATAAGAGGATCGATTTGCAAAGACATCATCTTGAATGTGCATGTATCTAAGGGCAAGCATCAAAATTCATGAAACAAAAACTGACAGAACAGGGCAAACATATAAATACCACTACTATATTCAGAGACTTAAACTCTTTCATAGTATAAAGAAAATTAGCAAAGAAGCTGAACAACTCTATAACCAACAGGATCTAGTTGACGTTAATAGAAACTATCCATCAGCAACATCAGCAAATTGAATTCAGCAGTATATACTAAGAATAACACACCATGACCAAGTGGGCTCAACCCCAGAATACAAAAGTGGTTCAAAATTCAAAGATCAATCCATGTAATCCACCATATTCCATTCTTTTCAAGTATATATGGAACACTCACCAAAATAAACTATATTCCAGGTGATAAAGCAAACCTCAACAACTTTAAAATAATTGAAATCAGACTACAATGGAATGATGCTAGAAATAAATAACAAAGATAAGAGGAAAACCTCCAAACATTTGGAAAATTAAACAAAAACACGTCTTAATAAACCATGTCAAACAAATCTGTAGGAAAATTAGAAACTAAACAAAAATGAAAATGTAACTCATCAAAAATTGTGGGACTCTAAAAGAAAATAGTCTATTTCAAAGGAAAAAATTGTAGGCTAAAGGCAAAGCTGCCCTTGGGTGAAATTATGGGATTAAGGGCTTGTATTAGAAAAGAAAAAAGTTCTTCCAACTAAGAAACAAAAAAGAAAAATTTGCAAAATGGAGACCTAGGAAAGTTAGTGGTTTAATTCAGTCTGAGTCTGAAGACCTGAGAACCAGGAAAACAGTAAAGTAAATCATAGTCCCAGAGCAAGAGAAGATAAAAAGTCTCAGCTCCAGTTAGTAAGGGGAAAAAAGGGATGACCTCCTCCTTCCTCTGCCTTTTGTTCTATTCAGGCCCAAAATAGATTAGATGATACTGATCCAAATTGCAGAGAGCACAATCTACTGAGTCTACCAATCAAAAGGCCAATCACATGTGAAAACACCCTTATAGATGCTCCTAGAAACAAGTGTTTAATCTGGGTGCCCTCTGACCTATTCAAGTTGATACAAAAAAAATCAATAGTCACAACGATCAAGTGGGTTGATCCTAATAATGAAAAACTTGTTCAATATTCAAAAATTAGTCAGTGCAATTTACCATAAAAGGGAAAGCATTTGAAAAAAATTAAACATCAAATTATAATAAAAAGTTTCAGCAAACTAGGAATAAAAGGCAATTTCCTTAGTCATACAAAGCATTTACAAAAACCTACACAAATAGCATACTTAGTGAGAAAAGGCTGGATTTTTTGACCCCTTAATATCAGAAATAAGATAAGAACAGTGATCTCTCTGTTTCTTTAGGGGGAATTGGTTCCAGGATCCCCTGCAGATACCAAAATTCATGGATGCTCAAGTTCCATATGTAAAATGATGTAGTAATTGCATAAGACCTACCCACATTGCCCTGTTCACTTTAAATCATCTCTAGGGTATGATATCCCATAATAATATCCAATACAAAGTACACTGTAAATATTTGCTAGACTGTATATGTAGGGAATCGTGGCAAGGAATAATGTCTGTATGCAGATGAATTTGATTTTCAAATATTTTCAATGCATGATTAGTTGCATCTGTAGGTGTGGATTGCCGTGTATTCTTTAGGGGTGTATATTTAGATGGCAAATCCCTAAAACAAAGCAAGGAATTGATTATCACCCAAGTCCATGTTTAAGAAGAGATAGGGAGGAAATTATAATCAAGAAGGAGCAAATAAGATTGTCGGGCGTGTTGGCAATAGTTTATTTCTTGACCTAATGGTGATGGTTTATTGGGTATTCATGTCACAATAGTTTGTTAGGTTGTACACTGTGTTTGTTTTATGTGTTTTCCTGTATTTTCCTGTATTTGCATTGTATTTCTCAATATAATGCTGAAGAAAAAATGAGTATGTATTTTTTGTTGTTATGGTGCTAGAGATCAAACCCAGGGCCTTGCTCATGCTAGGCAGTGTTTGCAGTGTTTGGGGAAGGAACCCAGAGCCTTGCACATAGTAGGCAAGTACTCTACCACTAAGCTAGGTCCCCAGGCAAAACATTTTCAATGTTAGCTTTATTAGAAACAAAGTTTAACACCTTACATCTCATAACGTCCTATATTTTTAGTATTTATACCAATAATCAAAAAACAGCAGAAGTAATAAATTGCCCTCAAGAGCTTTTTAAAAATTATTTATTCTTTTTAGATATACATGACAGTAGATTGTATTTTGACATATACATACATGAAGTATAACTTATTCTAATTAGGAGTCCATTCCTGAGGTGATACATGGTGTGGAGTTTCACTGGTGGTGTATTCCTGTATGGACATAGGAAAGTTAGGTGCAATTCATTCTACTGTCTTTTCTATTTCCATCCCTCCTTCCTTCCCTTCATTGCCATTTGTCTAACCCTATGAAACCTTTAACACATGGCCCGTTGGGGACATTCAATATCCAAACCATGCAGTTGGCTCTGGGTGGGGCCCATACCACATCTACAGTCATGCGAACATCAACCAGCGAACTCCTTGCTCTGTTTTCAGCTTCAACCCAAACTCTTCCTGATTGAAAAACAATATAAAAAATTGGCCTTAATTACCTGAAAGCTTTTTATATAAGTTCCTTAGAAGGTTATTTATAGCAGTCATTTAATATCATTAAGATAATTTCATGTGCATTTAAAAAACTTATTTTAAATTCTAGTGATGGCTTAAATTGCTTTGCCTAATTTTTTAGTTTTCACTTGCTTAAAATAGTGTTTAAAATTAAAATTTGGATCAAGAAACTAACTGGAATTTTGAAAAACAAGCATGGAATTAAGAGTGGTAAAAAAATCCCAGAATCAATCCTAATTTTTATCGGTACTACTTGGAAAATATAAAACCATGTAGGCAGCCTTCAGCAAAATTACTTGTAATAAAACTCTTTTTTTACAGTGTTGGAAAAAATGACTCAAAACTTGAAACGTTATTAAGAACATTTATTCATTCCAAAATTTTAAAAGTTTTTACCTTAGGGGTGAGTTGAGAATTGTCTAAAATATATAGTATAGTAGCTTATCTTTGTATTTTTTTGAACACATGCTGAAGTATTAAATTGGTATGTAATAAAATTGAGAATCCCTTTCTTTGTGATTCCTTTTATCTTCTTTTATGCTTTGAAAGTATTTCTCCATACGTATCTCATCATATAATTAATCTAATTTATTTACTTAATACAAAGTATCTACTATGTGCACACATTATTCTAGATATATATCAGAAAATAGGCCACATAAAATTTCCTGCCCTTGTGAAGCCTTTTTTTAGAGGACAGAAACAAGAAGTATGGTAAGTATGTGATATGACATGTTAGGAAATAATATTGGCCACTGGAAAACCTACTGCCAGCTTATGGAGATTACTAGTGCTGGGACAGGGTCTAGCTGGTGGGGATTGTTGCAATCATAAAGAAAATAGTTAGAATAAACCTCATTTGAGGAAACTGCATTTGAAGAAGATGATTTAAAGGAGATAAGGGAGTACAATGCGTATTTGGAGAGAAAATATTCTAAAAAAGGAATTATGTGTACAAGGGCTCTAGGACCTGAGAATGCTTGAAATGTTCAAGAAAGAGCTTGGTGTCTGCCATGGCCAGGGCAAAGTAGACAAGGGGGAAGTGGCCAAAGGTGTGGTTACAGAAGTAACTGTGGCCTTATCCTGTTGTAGACTCTGGCATTTACTCTGAGTAAGATGGGAGCTTTTGGATTGTTGGTGATCTCACTTGGGTTTTGCCAGTATCACTCTGGCTGTTCTGCCCCCCAAAAAGAGGAAAACCAGGGTAGAATGATAACCTGTTAAAAGGTATTGTAATAATCTAGGTGAGGTATGAGAGTGGGGACCACTGTGGAACATGGAGGTGGAAAAAAGTGATCAGTTCTTGGATATAAGACAAAGTTGAGACAACAGGATTTTCTGATGGAAAGATGGAGTTGTCATTAATGGAGATGAAGAAGAATATGAGTAGAGGAGAGATGGAAAAGATTACTTCAGCTTGTGATAACTGAATGGCAATGCTGAATAGTGTCCTCCCCAAATTCAAGTCCACCTGGAACCTCAGGAAATAGGGTCTCTAGAGATGTAATTAGTTAAATTAAGATGAAGTCATAATGGGTTAGGATGGGCTCTAAATCCTTATAAGACGCTATGGGAGTACACAGAGACCCAAGAGAGAGTGCCATGTAAGGATGGAAGCAGAGACAGGAATGATATGTCTACAAATCTAGTAACACTGATGATTAGCCAGAAACCAGGGGAAAGGTGTGGAAGGACTTCTCCCCAGAGCCTCCAGAAGGAACCAACCCAGCTGACCCTTTGTTTTGTACTCCTGGATTTCTGAATTGTGATGGAATAAACTTCTGTTTTAAGCCACCCCATTAGGGGTAGTTGGTTATCGCAGCCCTAGGAACTAACGTAAGTAGTTCAGTTTAGAGTAAAATTCTGGGCTAGATATCTATTTGTGAGTTGGAAACTTACAAGGAGTATTTAAAATCATGGACTTAAATTTTAAGTAAATTTAATAAATTTGGAAGAAGGAAAATAGGGAAGAGGAAAGAACCAACAACTGAGCTCTAGGCCCTCAATATTGAGTTTGGAAGATAAGGGGAGTCACCAGCGAGGTAGGAGGAAAAGCTCAATGTGGTGTCCTGGAAGTCAGATGAAGAAAATCTTTCAGCTTGAGAGTAGTCATCTAAACCATCAAGCAAGATTAGAAATCAGAATTTAGCACTGAATTGGTTGATATGATGGTCATTTGGAGAACTTGACAGAGAGTGTTTTGTTGGAGTGCTGGAAGGGAAAGCCTGATTGGGGTGGACTTAGGGGAGGATGTGAGGAAAGGAATATTAAACTATGTAGCAAAACAATGTAATTTTGCTTTAAAAAGGAGCAGTCAAAATAGGATTTCTGGATAATTTCATGGAATCAAGAGAAGATGACTCTAAAATGGGAAAAATCACAGAATGTTTACAAGAGAGTGTGAGGAGAGAGGTGAAAATCAGCCCTTCAGGAGACTCAGAGACTGGGTGATGTCCTGTATGGAGGATGGGATTTGAGGCTGTGCTGTCCAATAGTGGGAGGAGGACCTTCGTGTGGATGGAGAACCTAGAGTGAGATGTACTGCAAGTAAAAAGTACACATCAGATTTCTAAGACTCAGGATGAAGAAAAGAATGTAAAATATCTTAAAATAGTTTTTGTTGATTATGTAGGGAAAGCTAATGATCAGCTCGACCCATTTGAGATCTCGAATGGGATCTTCCGCTGGGACCAGAAACCAAATCAACATAAGATCGATTAATAATTTTATTAATTTTACGTGAACCTAGGGATCCTCACAAGAGAGTAAAGATATAAATAAATGACCAACACAACATGCTTTTATACTGTTTAGACAAAGAACAATCCATTTGTGATAAATTATAAGAAAAAAGGATTTCTGGGAAGTCGTTGGGAGGTATAGCGGGTTGAGGGGGAACAGCTATTGGAAAATAAGGGTTCCTCTGTCACTGACCCAAGCCTGTTTAGCCTAATACGTAGGATGCCAAGCAATGAAAAAAGTTTTGTAAAAGAGAAAGCTTATTTGTGAGGCAGCAAAGCATGGGGGTGGTGGACCCAAGTCTCAAATCTGCCTGTCCAAGAATAGAGTTTAGGAGTTTTTATGGGCCAAAGAAGCAGGTGATTGAAGGCAAGGGGAAAGACGACTGGCGGTGAAGCAATCAGTGGCCTGTAGGGGTGTAGTCAGTCTTCACAGCTCTGCATAGGATGCATGTTCACAAAACTACGGTCTTAGCATTGCTCTGAGGGTGGAAGTTTTCTGGTGACCTGATGTCAAAAGATCACCTGTCCCAAACCGTTGGAGGCCCAAATGAAGAGCTGATGGCTTCGATGAAAATGGCCTTCAAGTTCCTGAAAAGTAACCTAGGCAACCGTTATCATAACCCACATGCCAGAGGTATTCTCTACAGCAAAGCCAGTACGAGACTAGTGACAGACAGATAGTGCAGCTGTGTGACCTCCAGAGTTGGTGATTTTTAAAGCCAATGAAAAGCATGAAATGAAAGGGGAGCAAGGAAGCTCAGAGTCAGAGAAGGAAAGAGTCCCAGGGCCTGGGTAGTACAAATGAGAGTAGGCCAGCCACGTTTGCTGGCTGACAGTTACCAAGGGTAGAATTCTGGCCTCTCCTGGAGTCTTGGAGACTTGGGTCTAACTCCTTTGATGGCTCTCAGGTCCTTGGGAGATGCTTCTGAGCTGTGAAAGATGCATGCTTACAACTGTAAGCCCTTCTCTTAGTAAAGGCACAGCAGACGATTGTGACCCACCAAGCAAGGGCTCAGTTTTAACTCTAGTGAATTTATTTGCATCCATGACTCCCAGTTTCTGGTGACAAGGACTATGCTCTTGCTCTGGCACAGCAAGATGCCCACCCACGAAGGAAACTTCGTGGACTGTTCCATGTAGGAAAAGGCAGATCTGACAGCGTAAATCCTGCCTGGTGAACAGAAGGGGTGCTGGGTGTCTGAAGATTGCTTTAGCTTTCTCTCTGAGGGAGGAAGCAAGATTGTCCATAGTGTTCAATTTATTGTGCAGAATTAATTTTGGTGTGGAGTATAAGGTAAGGATATGAATAGATTCCTCCCCTGCCAATGATTAACCATTTGTCTCCACATCATGTATTGAGTGAGATTTCCTTCCCATTGATGTGTGATGCTTCCTTTTACATAAAACAAATTCTCCGATTGATTCTGGGCTACCTTCTCCATTGATGTGCCCAGGCTCGTACCTGTCCCTCATTGATTTAGTTCTTATAGCCATGTAAGACTCTCTGTATGTTAGGACCGTCCCTACCTTTGCATCTCTTTCAAGATACTCTCACATTTCCTTGATTTTTATGATTCCAGGTGAAATTTTAAGATAGTTAAGTTCCAAAAAATCATAGGGCAGGGATTTTACCTGGAATTATCCTAAGTCCACCTGCCAGAGGGAGATGTCATCTCTACTCTGTCATCGCTATTCTGTTTGGCTCTTCAGGATCTGGGAATATCTTTCTTTTTATCAAATCATTTTGATTTGTAATCAAATTAAATCATCAATCTCTGTAATCAATCAAATCAATCATCAAATCAATCATCTCTGTAATTTAATAATGTTCCTCGTGTAAGTGCCACACATCTTTTCTTCTTCCCTGGGATTTTGATCTGAGGCTTGCATGGGTACTCCTAATGTAATCCATTTTTCCCCATTTTAGTTTCTAATTGGGAAAGCTCTGGATTTTTTTTTTTTTTCAGGAACCTTACACTTGCTCTTGATCACTTGTCAAAAATCTACTGTGTCCCAGATGATGTGCAAGTGCTAATCTTTGCAGTAACCCTGAGGAAACTGAAATTCACTAGTTATTTTAATAATTTTCCAGTTAAGTACCTACCATTTTCTCTGAATGCATTTCTCCTGTAGGCACACAATGATAACCGTGTCTCTGTCTCGTCAATAACTACACCTTTATTTTCTTCTTTTGCCTTTTTTGGGGCATGGAACAAACTAAACACCACTTAAACCTCCTTTAATGACTCAGGCATATCCATAGGGAGACTAGCTACCTGCCCTTTGCTGCCAGGCTAACAAATTATGTTAAGCTGTTTTCCCCTTAATTGATCCTGTTTATACCTTCTGTTATTTTCCTAGGTGTCATTTGTGTTTACTAGCTCCCGGCTACTTTATCTCACCTATTCGGCAGTTTCTAATCTGATAAATAATACACTGTTCAGGAGGCGTAATTCTGGGCTGCTTTCCACGAGGAAAAATATATAGTTGGAAAGTTCCATTGGAAAGTGCTGTTTTGAGTTCAAAAACGCTTTCCTGCTTACACTACACAGTTGGCATTGCCAAAAGCCTGCCTTCTGGACTAGGGGATGCTCTTGTACTAAGATTAATTAAAAAGTCAACAGTATGGGAGTTGGGAGACATGGATTCTATTTCTACTATGAATTTGCAATATTTGTTATATTTGCCTTCAAATAAATGGAATATGATGACAATATTAATATCCATTTCTATGAATATCATATCACAGTTTTCTCAAGTTTTTCCCATGCATTATTTCATTTGTTTCTTCTAATACCCTTTTAACTGATAGGGCCAGAAACCATCATTTCTATTTTACACATGGGGAAAACTGCAGCCCAGGAGACTAGGTTGTACAGATTCAGGTTTCAGGTTGAACCTGAGCTAGAAGCATGGTCTGGTATTTTCTACTTCTCTTTCCTGTACACTGTCCTCTCTTTATACCTTAAAAGTCATCAGTCTACTTGGGAGGCTGAGGCAAGAGGATCAGGTGTTTAAGGTCAGCCTAGGCAACACAGTAAGACCCTATCTCAAATGAAAAAAAAAAATCCATTGAAGCAGATTCCCCTAGACATTTTTACCCAGCTGGCAAATATACCATTGATAGATTTTGTCAGGTTTGCAGGGCAACATGCAAAACATTCTCTCCCATCCTCAACCTTCAGCACTTGAAAGGTTGCTCCTGGTTTCCAGTGCAGATCCTCCCAAGGTCAAAGTGGTTTCTTATTCCCAGGGCCTTGGGTCTGGTTCTTTTGGAAGGGTGTGTATGAGGAGTGTAGGGCCAATACAAAGTTAGAGGGCACAATTCTCTAATGCTGTCCTCATTTCTGACTCCAGCTGCAAGTGCAGAGGGCTCCCCAAACCACCTCTGGCTTGGTATTCTCTAGGAAGATTCACAGAAGTTCCTGAAAGCTGTTATGGTCAGAGTTATGGTTCATTACAGGGGAAGGATGAAGATTAAGATCAGTCAAAGGAACAGACATGGGGCAGGGTCCAGGGAGGTTTCAAATGCAGAGCTTCAGTTGTCTTTTCTTTGTGGAGCCAGGACACTCTGTGATATTTGTGTCTGGCATTGATGTTGGGCAATACACAGAGTACTGCCAACCACGGAAGTTCACCTAAGCCTCAGTGGTTAGTTTTTATTTGTGCTCCATTACACAGGTATGATCCCAGTCTCCAGGTCACTGATGGTAGGTGACTCAAAATCTCTACCCAAAATCACATTGTTGGTTTTTCTGGAGACGACAGCCCCATTCCTAAGGCTCTATGGGAGTGGCCAGTCCCCACCCTAAACTGCATTGACTCTCCACTGCCAAGTATGAGCTCCCAGGCAAAGAAAGACACAAAAGATTATTCACCAGAAGCCAAGGGAAAAGGCCAGATCTCTTTGGCAGAAGGTTAATTCTTCACTACACAGTGCGGTTGATGTGTCTTTGTTTCCTGTGTAGTTAGGAAGAGAGCTCAGGGACTATACTCAGGGGCTTGCACTTCTGGAAGAGAGCATTCTCTTTGGCTGTGCCTGAAAGGCCCTGCTCTTCAGTTCTCCCAGGGAAAATGGAACTTGCCTGCAGTTGGGAAACAGCCCTTAACCAATCAGTAACCCAAACAGAATACTCCAGGAGGCCTTGAGTCTCTAATCAGCAACAGGAATCACGCTGAGGAAATTGCCCTTAATGTGTCATCCAAATTTCATGCAGACCCAAATGTTTCATTTAAATGTAAAACAGAGATAACAGAGTGTATTTTAGTGAAATATGCCTCCCTTCCAATCATGCTGCTCTTTCCATAGTGTTCAAAATTCACACCCTGCTGAGAAGTCACCCTACATCACCCCCTCCAGCCAGCAAAACTCCCATCACAGCAAGTCAGCCATTTGTGAAGCCTTCTCCAGTGCACTTCAGAAATGAAGCCAGTCAGTCAATGAGCAGGAACCTACTTGGTGGCAGGCACTGGCCTAGCACTGGAGAATGCAGAGGCAAATTAGCAATGTGCCCCATTCCCAGGGGTCTGGTAGTCTAGAAGGGCAGGGAAAGACAAAAGTAAAGGAAATGAACAGTCTCTCTGGGTGCAGGCAGATACCTAGTCCTTTCCACGCTGAGCGACCTTTCTTTGTGATCTAGTCCTGGAACATTCATTTGCCTTGGAAATCATGCCTCCGTCTGTCACCAGGTAAACACCTCTCAAATACTGAGAAACAATGCTTTTTGTTAAACAGTTTTAGCTGTTTCAGACAAGATACCTGCCTAGCCAGCCTCACAGACATCCAGGTCCTCATCTTCGATGTGAAACAGGATGCAGGATGGAACCAGGCAAAACTGGTTTCAGCCATAGAGGATGCCGGAAGGACCTGCTATGTGCTTGCTGACTACACACTATCTATTGTTAATACACTGCCTTACTAAGTTCCCACCTGGTAGGGCCATCTGGGCCCCAACTGTTTTCCACCCGGAGTGTAATCCAATGACTTAAGGACTGAAGAAAGGTGGAACCCGGTGCTGGGATGGACTTTCCCCACTCTCTGGAAAAAGCCATGAAGAAGCCAAGTCATTAATTGAAAAGAAGTTCTCTCCTTTTCTCTTTTTACCCTTAAAAGGAACCCCATCCTTTGTCCAGACTAAAAGCTAATTTGTGAGTCTCTTCCCCTTCACTTCTCCTTATTCTCTGACCAAGAGTAAACCATTCCCTGTTCAGTCATCCCCTTGGTTTTGTTATTGGTTATATGATTCCAAGAGGGAGAAAGAACCCAGCTTGGGGGCAGAAATTGGTAATGTTTTTGGACGTTCTACCCCAATAGTCCAGTGTGGACCATTCTGCTCTTTGGAAAGCATTTCCACCAGACGTCAGGTTTTCTCAGCCATTGCTTTCCACTGGACCTGAGATCTGAAATGGCTAAGTGCAGAAATGCAACAGAACTGGGGTTTGAATTGAGTTCTGGAGTTTTCTCTGTGAGCTTTGAGGAGTTGTGAAAGATGGTGAAGTTCATGCTCCCAGAAGAAACAAGACCATGCGCTGAGCAGTTAGCAGAGATGCTCCTGTCTGCCAACTCAGTGGATGATAAAATTCAGTTCAAGAGTGCAGGGTGCATTATTTTATTTATTCAGTTCCTCATTGGAGTTTTCATATCAGATGATCTGTTTTTTAAAAAGCAATACATGTTTTTATTTTTCTAGTAATATGCCATGTGATTAAAGCAGGAGTGGAGATGGGGCAATGGGGAGCTATACATGGAATACAAGAGACTTAGAAGCCCTGCCTTAGTCAACATGAAAGTCTTGTGTAGTCAATTAACTCTGCCTCAATTTTTTGATCTGTTAAAAAACAAAAAAACAGGCAATAGGGCTAGAGTTGTAGCTCAGTGGTAGAGCTCTTGCCTAGCATGTGTGAGGCACTGGGTTTGATCCTCAGCACCACATAAAAGTAAATAAATAAAACAAAGGTATGGTGTCCATCTCCAACTGAAAATATTTAAAAAGAGGCAATAGATCAGGCCACTCCCTCCTCCCTCACATAGCTGTGCAGTCTGCCAGAGATTAATTTTCTAATAGCATAATTTCCATTTGGGTCTGTCTTTGCTTCTTAATGGCCAGCAACACATTTCCTTTCCATGGCCTCAGTCTAGCCCTCAAGATTGAACTTACTCATAGTCTCAGCATAATAAACAGAACTGGTCCTACCACCAGTCTCATTTTTCTCTACCCCTCAGCAGAATGAATTCTCATCTATGTCAGTGCCCTCCTATGGAAGACCACCAGGGATACCCCTGTACCTGTTAAGTTTATTACTCACAGTGAAGGAACACACATCTTAGGAAAGCATGGGCTGTCTCAGTAGGAAGGCATTAGAAAAGACTTAGAGGACTAGGGCTTCTGTTCCTTGATTTGGCAGGGAGTTCAAGGAAGCAGGGTTTTGTTCTGGAGTGCATACTGTCAGGAAGCTAGGGTAATCCCATGACCAGTACCTTAATAAATGCTATTTACAGGGAGGACAGGCGAGAAGAAGGCTAAAGCTGCACTTGGTAAAGAAGCAGCTGGAAGAGAGGTTGTGTGGTATTTTGTAGCTCATGCAAGGCTCATGCTTTGTTTTCTGTTCAGACAGAATTGCCAAGTGGTCTTGTTTTTATCTTGTTCCATCATGACAGCAGAGTGGCCTTATCTGATGTCAACAGCCTGTGAAATTGTTTTCTTTTAACAGAGAACACCAAAGCCTAGCTGTTGGTTCCAGCTCAGCTCAGAGCAACGCCAAGGCTAATAGTACCAGGTCAGCTCTGGATGTCAAGACTGCTGTTTTCCTTCTCAGCACAGAGGGTCTCCTTGCTGTCTTCTGAGCATGCAGCTTTTTGCCAGGCCTTAGAGCTGGATCTGGCTGAAGCAAGTGAGGTAAGCAGGGCACAAACTTCAGGAAGAACTTACCCTTGGGTGCCAGCCCTGCACCTACATGATATAGATGGGGAGTGTCTCCTAGACCTCTAACCTGTGCAAAATCTTTGTGTGCAGTCTCTGCCCTTCCTCTTTTCTTTTCTCCCCAGAAATCCTACCCAGTTGCCTTCTCCAACATCAGGGAGAGCTTTCCATTTTCTGACCCAAAACACTCTCATGGTTTCTAAGAATTTGCTAATTGTTCATGTGGATTTGTTGCACTATAGATCTCAGCCTGGCTGTTCCTTTCTCATCATTCATGTCTGGGTTTACATGTGCCCCTGAGAGGACTTCCCAGCCCAGCCTAACTAAAAAATACCATGCCTAGTCATTTTCTCTCTTTACCTTGATTTTTTCCTTGATTCATTAAGCACTATCTGAACAATTCTTCTTTATTAGTTTGTAAGTTATTTTCTGTCTTCACCGACACCTCAATGTTGTAAGCATCTGTCTGTCTTATTCAGTCCTGTCTCCAAGGCTTTGCTGTGTTTATGTTTATAATGGCCATATACACTTGTTGTAATTGAATGAGATGTACTAAGATGTACAGTAAGTCCCCTCAGTGCACATGTTGGTGACTGGGAGGGATGTTGAATGAGAACAGCAGAATCCTGGCCTTCACATGTGGCATACCATCTAAGTTTCACCATGCTCAATGGGCATATTTTAGGTAGGTTGGGCTTCATCAGTCTATTCTCAGGAGTTAAAATAAAGAAGCACTGAGAGAATGAGACATTTTATAGTGAGTGTTGTTGAAAATATGCAAAACAAAACAAAAGGCGTGAAGTAAAGTGGTACCACGAGGAACCTTGAACAAGTTGAATAGAGATGGAGCAGCAGTGATAGGTGGACAGATGATAAAAGAAAGAGTGTAAGCAAAGTCAAAGCAAAACAAACAAACAACACCATCACAACCTCAAAGGTGGGAAAGCCAGTTGATGGTGCAAGAGAACCAGAGATGTGCAGGCAAGCAAACTCGCAGAGAGTAAATGAATGGGTTATGTTAATGGTGATGGCCTACCACAAGACCCAGAAACTCTACTCCCTGGGTTCCCAGAATTAGATGACTTGGCATCTAATCCACTTTCTCATTTCAATCGCCTTAAAGTCTGACTCAGATACTGTTCCTGTTCTTCTGAAGCCTAGTGGTTCTGCTTCTGCTGAATTCCCTGAGACTTGGCCATGATATCACTGTTCGCACATCTCAAAGGTGATAGATAGAGCACATTCTTCATTAATCCAGGTGACTGGAGTCTCCCTCCATGTACACACATGGAACTGGGGATTGAACGTGAGGCCTTGCACATGCTAGGCAAGCACTCCATCACTGAGCTACTGCTCCAGTTTGACCTGAGTCTTGTTCTTAAAATCAGGAAAGCCTAATTCAGACAGTCAGCTTGTCATTCAGGTGTCCTTCACCACAGAAGGTAGAATGGAAACAGTCTTCCATGTGGACTGTCTTGAGTTTCAATCTAGGATCTGCTAAAGGTGAGCTCTGAGACTTTGGGCAATATGAGACCTGAGACTGGTCCTTTCTATCTTTAAATGTCTGGGGCTCAGGATTGCTGTGAAAGCCAATAATGGTTTATGCAAGCAGCTGGCATGGGGCCTGACAAGACTTAGCACTCAGTACTGGCTGGTTCCTGCTCTCTTCCTTCTCTCTGGTACTTCCTGTCTTGCATAATAAAGTCTACCCACTCGACCACTCTAGCAGCAGCATCATCAGCAGCAGCAGAGCAGCACCAGGAGCTCTGGTTAAGTTTGTCTGCTGCCTATCTCACAAGGTTCTGTCTGTGTTTAACTGTTTTGTGCTCACACATTTAAAGAGTGAAAGTCAATCTGACAAAACTATAAGCACAGATTTGGAGTCTGGTTTGAGCCCATTTCTCTTGATAGCCACCAAAAGTTAATTGGAAGAAAATGGTTAACCTACAGTGCAATCAATTGTGGAGGGTAGAGTGGGGTAAGGAGTTCACTTTATAGCTTCTCCCTCAGCTGGTCCGCCACCAACAAAGAGTTATTGAGCCACCATCATGTGTAAAGCTATTATAAAGACAGTACATAACATTACACATGATGAAAATTAGATGTACATGTGACTAAATCACAATAAGTTTATTTCAGGTTTCACTTACACAGGATTTGACAATGTGCACCATATATTTGAACAATGTAATAAACATTGTAAAGATTAACTCTCTTACCTGGGTCTTAACTAGAGTTAACCAGTGTCTCCTGAATATTGCCACAGCATCTTGCTCCTAGACAGGGCTTATAAAATATTGGTGGATGAAAGAATCAATAGCTGTTCCAGATTTTTCAGGAATTAGCAAACATCTATAAATCTTGCTGCGCTAAATGGGAGTATTGCCATGTAGAAAAATATATGGTGGTATTGTAATTATGGCACTGTCAAGTTAACCTAAAATTGTACTTTTTTTTCTTTGCCACATTCCCAGCCCTTTTTATTTTTTTATTTTTGAGACAGAGTTTAAGTTGCCCAAGCTGGCCTTGAACTTGCATCCTTCTGCCTCAGTTTCTTGTGTAGCTGGGGTTACAGGCATATGCCACAGTACCTAACTAAAATTATAAGCTTAAGAGCCATCCATTCTTTTTAAACCAGCAAGCCTACAGACTAATTTTTGAAAAAGGAATAGTATAAAATTTTCTGGAGTTGCTTGCCATAAATTCTTTATTTTCTAATCATCTCAGCAAGTGGCTTTCTGTGTCATTCTGACACAGAAAAAACAAATAAAAAGAAAGCATAGACCAAAAATTCAGCATCCTCTATCATTTATTTGGGCAATGCAGAAATACTGGTATTCCACAAGCTCCATCAATTATTTTCGAGGCATATAAACAAGTTTAAATGTAAGTATTTCTCCAACATAAAGATCTACCTTAGAATAATAAAAACCATAGTATCAATACCTCTCCAAGAACAATGAGATAAGGGAATAAATGTTATGAAAAACCAGTGAGAAAATTTGTAAGTAATTCACTCTTCTTACCACATACAAATATTCCCCCAAAACATATATGTTCAGAAGTCAGTAAAAGTCCCAACTGAGTAAAAAATACCTTTTGCAAGAAGATTACTATGATTCTCAGTGAAGTAATGAAAAGTTAGACAGGTTAGAGATCTAGAACCTAAAATTAGAGTTATATACTTTGGAAGCACTTTTCACCTGTCACATAATATACAAAACATGTTCTGTGGCTTTGTCAAGAAAGTTGGGCAGAGATTGTTCACATCAGCAAAAAATGTTTAACTTAAAAAATAAAACGACTGGGCTAAGGATGAGGCTCAGTGGTAGAGTACTTCATTAGCATTTGTGAGATCCTGGGATTGATTCCCCAGAACCACAAAAAGAGAGAAAGAGAGGGAAGGTGGGGTGGGGGATGACAGACTTGCTTTTCATGTTGAAACCATTCATCTGAGAAGTTCTGCAGCAAGGAGCTATCTTAGATGCAAGATTGCTCACCTGGGTGACATCAAATTGCTGGTACTCCAAATGCTCATTGAGAAAAAGATGAAGTGAAAGTAGGAGAACAGGACAGGGCATGTAATTACCAGCTCCCAAGTTGACATTTAGTCATTAGGTAAGCACTGTAAGACACGATAATGAACAAAAAGGAACAGAGTAAAGAGGAAGAATCGAAATTGTCAAAATTGTTCAAGAAAGAGAAGGACTAGAATACCGTCTTTAGGTTCCACACCACGAATCAAGTGACACTGTAATGTCCATGTAATGAAATCCAGCTACCTGTGATTAAATAACTTGGGGTGAGGATGAAGCCACACCATTTTCTACAATTTCACTTCATTTTAAGACACATTTTTCCCATCATCATCATTATCATCAAACACTGAAGAAACTTTGTGGGCTTCCTAAGAGGTGGGGTCAGAATGTCTACCTACTAGCACAGCGACGCTCTTTCCCTGGCACTTCTGCTCCTCTGGTTCTTTCTGTTCTCTAGAAAGAGACAGTTCAGTTCTGTTCTCTTTGACCATCCATCCAGTCCTGTCTTAGGTTTGGCATGCTTCCTGGATCCCATCAAGCCTGCAGGGATTCCAGAGGGCAGAGCACGACCTCATGTTCTTCCTCTCCACTGTTCTCAACTCCTCTAGGATGGCCCTGAGCCTGGAATATTCTTTCAACAAGTAGTGGTAGAAGAGCAGTCAAACAGCTCAGCCATGCATGCTCTCCTCTCATTCTTAAGGATGTTTTCCTTCCGGAATCCTCACTCTTCCCTTTCTGCAACTCAGGCCATGACAATGCCATCTTTTCATCAAGAAGTTATACAATGAACCTTACAGATTTTCTTTTCCCCCGACAAGTCATCCTGAATTTCCCCCAGAAGTCCCTTCATTTTCTTAGAATTCTTTTGTTGTTTTTTTGGGTGGCCTTAAGCATAGTGGTGCGTCTGTGCCTGTTCGGTGGGTGATCTGTGGGACCCACTCCTCTTGCCCTTGGAGTTCCTTTGGACTCAGAAAGAGTCTATATAGACACAGTCATTGTGCAGGAAGAGGTATGCTGCCTGGCGTGATGGGGAACTCTGAAAAGGGAGTCTGTTTTCATCCAGTAAGATTAATCTGGGTGATTATGATACTACCATTTTTTAAACAGCTCATCAAGGACACAAGCTGAATGGTGTAAGTAATGTTGAATGGCATTTTAGAGTTGCAAAGCACATACACGACACTCCTGATTATTATCTCCAGAAACCCAGAGCTCAGAAAGCAGTCCTGCCTCCAAATTGCCAATTTCCCCCTACATGAGAATATACAAAACAGCCGCTTTCCCTCCTCAGGGAGTCCACAGTCACCCCTCCTGCTCATTTCTCTCAGCCTAGGTGGTCACTAATTAACTAATTACTTCCATGGTTTGTTAATTTATTCATTCAGTACCTGCTCCCAACTCCACTGCTCATTCCGAGAGGATTTCAGGTAGAATGTTATCATTTGTGTGGAAAACAAAGGGGAAGTCTTGTTACCCAGCATTTTCTTCAGTGACTAAGTCCTTTGTCCTCAAGACGGACCCCTGCTCCTTATATATCTGGGCCAAGAGGCAAGGCTGGCTCTGCAGAGATGGCCCCCGCCTTTCTCTTCTGGGCGACTTTGAAGAGTTTGGCCAGAGCAGGACCTGGAGACCCGCATCCCCCAGGTTCCCTCTTAAGATCTGTAGCTTACCCGTATCTCCTCTGAGTTTAAAAGTCATGTATGCAAACCTCTGATAACAAAAGTTCAAGCTGCTTCTCAGTGGCCTCTTCTAGAAACATGAGTTTAAAGTGAATCTAAATCATGGCAAGACGTGACACAGGTTGGGAGCTTGGGACTCCGTTTACAGAAACTGAAACCAGTCAAGGGAACCTTGCCCACGCTTCCCCACGGCATCCCCTCCTCTGGTGGTGTGCATGCGGTGGTCTTCCCTTGGCTCCATCCAATCGTCCTGAGTTCTAAATCCCTCCTGCCTGGGATGGAACTGTTCCACACAAGTGTTCTCATTCCCCCATCTGCTTCAGGAAAATGCCCCTCGTTCTCAGAGATGTCTGATGGGAAGAATCTGAAGAAAGAAAGTGGCTGGGTTGGTAAACGTGATTGTCTCCCGCGTCTGAATGGACGCACTCTTTGCGCACGTTGGGACGATGGGGAGACTCTTTACCATCCTGTCACACTCAGCTGTTGTTTACTTTCTGTGAATCGAGTGTTGACAATTATAGTTCGAGGGTTTTTTTAACAGCATATGCTGAACATGATAAAATATTTAGAGCAACTTGCCTTGGACTTACAATTATGTTACATTCTTTCAGCCCATTTATGACTAAATTAGAACATTTAGTAATGTTTGGTGACAACTCCCACACTTTGTAAGCACCAAGGGGAAGAAAATACAATTTATTTAATTGGTTTTCATTCGAAGGGAAATAGTCCCGTTTCAAACATCGCAGTGTAAGAAAAGACACAGTATATTCCCCACATAAATACGCAGATGCTCATACATTTGGGAAATTAACATATATCCTCTACAAGGGAACTTACCCGAAGGCTATTTCTCCTTTATGTCTCAGCCATTCCTTTCACCCACGTTTCCTCCCCCCCCCCCCCCCCCCTCCCCTCCACCCCCCCCCCCCCCAGGATCACTACCAGCCACCTCCTCTTCCCATCACGTGTTCCTTGCACAAGCCCTGAACTGCAGAAAAGGCTTCCAGGCCACAGAAGGTCATAGGTGCTTAAGGGGCACCTGCTCTATGCCAGGCCTGCCCTGGGCACGGGATTCTGAGATGAATTTAATGTGTTCCCTTTTGCAAAGAGCCTGTGACCTAAAGGCAGAGACAAAGAAAGAAAAGAAGAGTTCTCACTCAGTAGACAAGGGAGACTAGTTAGGGGGCACCTGACTAGCCAGGACAGGGCAAGGAGGTGAAGCAGGGCAGCCTGAGAATCACAGTGAGTGCAGGTGATTCGAAAAAGTGGGAGGGAGGCATGCATTCAAAGGCCTGCAGGCAGGAGAACCAGCCCCTAGGTCAGTGTCACCCTTGGTGCAGGTGGCTGTGGAAAACAGGGAAGGATGGTGAGCAGAAGAATTCTGGTTGAAAACTTAAGTACAGTGCAGATGGTATCCTGAAAGCCACAGGGAGACTCTGTAGACTACACAAGAGGAAGCCAATCCAGCACCAAGGCAGAGCATTGCAGAGCGGGAGGGCAGACTTGCGTGCACTTTCAGAGAGAATCTAATATGTCTTAAGTGCAGATGACTTTATTTTAAGAAAGCACGGGCAGGAAAACTGGAGAAGGAAAAAAAAAGCCACCTTGCTGTGGCTGAGCTCCAGCACGACCTGGTGTCAGGGGGAACATGCTACTCTAATGATAGGTGATCATTCAGCACTGACTGTCAGCAGCTCTAGTGCCAAGGCACTTCCCATTGAAGGGGATCAGAAATACACCACTTGAGCATCCGGATTATTTTTGAGTTGAAGACAACTGATAATCAACAGATGCAGAAGAGTTCTCTAACTCTTCCCTAAGCTGTCTAAAGCAGGGTATAGATTTCCCTTTGTGAAGGTGTTTTCCCTCTGTGCCAGGGAGGGAAGAGCAACCCTTCATGGAAACTGAAAGTCAATACCAAGATGAGTTTGCATAAACAAATCTTACTAAAATAACCCTTATCTTCCTTTAGTTCTCCCTCTATTTTCTAGTTATTTCCCCATGATTTAGCTTCCCTTGTAGCCCAAACCCTCTTTGCTTTGCTTAAAATGGTATAGAAGCCTCTGAGTTTAGCCACATCTTTGAGTTTTACTCCTTTTCTGTGAGCTCCTCTGAATTAGCATTAAGAAAAATGACCTCTTTTTTCCCCCTATTCATCTGTCTTTTGTTAGTTTAATTTGCAGGCACCCAGGAAGTAAACTTAAGAGACTAGAGTTTTTCCTCCTCGCAACATTCAACAATCTATCTCATTAAATCCTCACTCCTTTTAGTGAGGAAGTTACTATTATTATCCCACATTTTAGAAACAGAAACTAAAAGACATTAATGAGCTAGTCCAGGGTCAAGCAGCTAACAATGGCAGATTTGGGATTTGGACCACACTGCCTGAACACCTCACAACTCTGCTACAATTCTAACATGTTGGAAAGATAGTGTGACAGAGCCAGCAGACAGGGATTGGGAAGCCAAGAAATCCATATTGTAATCTTGGCACTATTGCTGTCAATAGCAATATTAACCCTGTAAATATTTGTTCTGTTCTTTATAGTTTGGATAATTAGGTCATTGAATGAAATTTGATATGACCTTGGAGTAAATCATATAACCTATGGTGTCTTAAGGTTTTTCTACTAATTAGCACACAGCTTTTAAATTCCCACCATGTTCCAAGACCTATTTTAATCTGAAGATTATAATCTTTGATTTTTTAAGAATCTACTTTGAAAAGGCAATGATTAACACCTCTTTAGTGAATCCACAAACTAACTAATCATCAGATACTTAAATTCCGTTGGTTCCAAGAAACGAAACGGAAAAAAGTTTTTTCAGTTCCCTTAAATGCAAAACAAACACCTATTCAGACCAGGTGGGGGATACAGAAATTACATTTTGATTTAGGTACCAACCAATATAACTAAGTGGTCAATGACTATAATTGGAAAGTGGAAAAGGAGGCAGAAAAGCTCTTGTAGATTACATTATTTTGAGCAGGTGCATAATCTGTAGTTAGTGGGGTAAATTGAAGGTCTCAGGCTTGATGAAGCTGCAAGTACCAAGCTGTTCTATAAATACTGTTTATCTGATCCCAAAACTTTGATTGGTCACCCAGGAAGCCCCAAGGAAATTTCCTGTTGGTAGAGAGGGTGAGTGTGAACTGGAGTCCCCTAGACTGTTGCACAGATCATTTGCTGAAGGGATTCAGAGAGAGGGTGGGAGAGGGATGATGGAAGAAAGCCGGTAGTGGAGAGACCGAGCTGAGATGGGAAGAAAGGTGGAGCAAGACTTGGAAGCTACTGCAAGAGCAATGTTTGAAGAAATGACAAACATTTTAAAACATCGAGCATGTGGTATGTAACACAAATTCTTTTTTATCTACAAAAGCATAACAACACTTTTCCCTGTTGAACGTTGTGCTGCCAGTTGGTCTATTTGCTCTCAGATCCATTGCCCATCTCTGCTCCTGTGTCTGATTGTTGCAAGCTGATTCCCAGGCCAATGAGAGGCCTGTCTATCAAGGGGCCACCAGCTCCTTTCTCCATCCCTGCAGCCCCAAGAGTGGGCCATGGCTTCCCAGTTGCTCATCTTGGGGCTGCCTCATCTACCAGGGTTACTCTTTTAGCTCTTTAATATCTGTAACCAATTCCCTCTGTTTGTTATCATTGTTTAATAACCTTGGGTGGATTTTGTTTTCCTGATAGAAACTTGATGGATAGAGGCTCCTCTCCTTTCCATCCTTCCCCTCCCTCCTCTCCTCTCCTCATTTCTATAATGAGGAATTTCCTAAAACACAGGTCTCATCTCTCTTTTCCCCTTTGCTCATACTCCATTCCTAGGGCTCTGGAGTGAAATATTTGATAGTAATTTTGGAAGAATCCCTAGGCTTGTAGGTTCAACTCCGCTGCTTCCTTCCTGAATGAGCCTTCAGAGGGAGAGCACCAAGTCTCCCGGTGCTGAGAGCCTTGCCTGGGCAGGCCTCACCCAGTCTAGCAGGTGCCCCATTTGGGGTAGGTCTGTCTATTATTAGCTGACATGACCACCAGGCCTAAAATCTAGATGTTTAGCCTGGCTTCTGGCTGTCATGAAGGTATCCTTATTTATTTATTTATTTACTTTTTGCTTTTATTTCAACTTTCTCAGAACCCAGGAGGGAAAGAGAGGTTCTATGTCATGAGGCTCCCTCTTTAGATCTTTACCAATATTCACCAATTCCTGGGGAACTGGATTCCTGTTTTTAGGTGCTATAATAGCAGAGAAAGGCCTAAAGGCAGGGAGGGGCACCTGGGCTCAGCTAATCAATGTTTTCTTCAGCAGTTTCGGGGACTCTCAGGTTGGATGCCTGTGTTCAAGGATCAGCCCCGCCACTATAGTGGTGTCACTAAACTAGGATAGTATTCCTAATGCCCAACTGCTGCAGTGGCGAAATCAGCTTTTGTCTGTCATGTGTTGTTGCTGTTGAAAGTAGAGACCTGCTGTACTTGGTGTCAGTGAGGCTGATTTCCAGTGTAAGTTTCCATACAATTCTAGAACCACTGTTTCCCTCATGAGGATTTCTTCCTCAGTCGTCCCTGTCATTTTCCTGTGATCTGGCCACCTTGGAACTACCTGACATGCCGTGAACACGTGGATTATGTCTGGTCCCTCTGATGGACCTGGTTCAAGTCTCTTTTTCTAGTAGCTCCTGAGCTCCTGAGCAAATCAGATTTAATAAATCTACCCGGAGAGGTTATTTCCAAACGATGCTCTCCAGAAGCTCCTGTGTCCCTTGCGTTGTGACCTTGTGTCAACGAGTATTTGAAAAGTAGAGTCTGTGCTGAAGAGTTCTGCCTCCCAGATCCCACCTGCACTGTTTCTCCAGCCTCTGAGCTCCTGGAGCGATTCCCATGAATACAATGGACAACACTGGAGCTCCTGGAATAAACTTAGACAGAAGCACCTGACAGAGAGCATATTTTATCACAGATCTATTTGGATCCCATAAGGGAGCCAGGGTTCTGGAACAACAGGTAGCTAAACTGAGCAATAGATAAGGACTCTGCTGCAGTGAACCTACTTGGCCCCCAGCAAGAAGGAATCGGAGATAAAATGAGGTTGTTTGTAATAATTCTGCACAGTGGTGCTTCAGGCTGACTTGACGCTAGGGTGTTTATGTCAAAATTCCAGTGAAAGGGAACAGTTGAGCGTGTGTTCTTCCTTTCTTTTGTATCCTTATGCTCATCTCTAGTGCCTGCTCCCAGCAGAGGAGCAGTCAATGATGATGGATTAATTGTATTTTAAAGAAACTCCAAGTACAGTGGCTCATGCCAACAGCTCAGGAAACTGAAGCAGGAGGATCGCAAGTTCAAAGCCAGCCTCAGCAACTTAGCAAGACCCTGTCTCAAAATAAAAACATTAAAAAATTAAAAAAAAAAAAAAAAAAAGGACTGGGGATGTGCTCAATGGTTAAGCACCCCTGGGTTTAATCCCCAGTACCAATAAATAAATATTAAACATTCTGTTTTCGTCCTTTCCCTCTTGTTTCTCAAACCCTAATTTTAATTCCCTCTCCTTTGATCTCTTTATTTTACCTTATTTCACCCTCTATACTCTTATCTATGGGCAAGAAAGTCTTTGTTCTGTGAGGTGATTAGGGAAATCACATTCTCTTTTAGCTAATGGACTCCAGAAAGAATGGCGTGGCTTGGCTTGGCGCTTCCTGCTGCTATCATCCTGCCTGTCCTTAGGCAAATTGTTTAACCTCTCTGGGACTCCATTTTCTCATTCCTGGGTGACATTAGTAAGAGCAGCCCTATGAATTTGAGTAGAAGATAGAGAGACAGTTGAAAACACCATCTCAAAGTTAAAAGCCCTACCTTTTATATACAGATCATTGATCCCCTTGTGACCAAGTAGGACAGTCAGTGCCATAACAGGCAAGAGAGCCAGCAGACTTATTCCTCTGAGGTCACTGGTGCCTCAGAGGTCCTATGTGTGTGCTTTGGTCCTTTCAATGGGAGAAGCAGAAACCCAATGCAAAAAAGGCAGAGAGATGAGAAAAGGAGAGGCCTTGAGGCCCTGAGGCCAGCTCAGGAGGGGAACACCTGGTGGAGGCTGGCTGGGAGCTGGGAGAGAAATTCCTGTGTCGCCCTGTGACCTTCTAAGCAGGGTTGTTGTGGGGTGGCTTTGTCCTTATGGTAGACAGAGGAGAAGGAACAACTGGGAAAGCAAAATTAAACATATATGTGAGGGGAGACATCGTGTGTGATATTGATAAGGACAACTTGGCAAGTGTTTACCAAATGCCAGTTGCTTACTCAGCTTCAGACTACATTTATCTCTTCCCACAGCACTGTGAGTTAGGTGATGGTCTTTTGTTTTGTTTTTGCAGATCAGGCAGAGGGTCAGAGGGTTCTTAACCTGCTCACAGACATAAACCTACTAGATGGTACTAGATAGTAGAACCGTGATTTGGCCCAAATTAATTTTAACTGGTTTTGTTTATCTTACGATTGGATTGACTTTTCTAAGGTTCTGGGAAGAAGGGAGCCATTTGTCTTTGAAAAGAGGCGAGAAAAGGGCAAAAAATAGTGAGGATACCAAAATGTGTTCAAATGGTCTCCAAGCATCCACAGGCAAAGAGCTTTGTCTTTACATTATCATATCCTCAGAGCCAGGGCACTACTAGATGATCTCTTTCCCTCCTTCCCTCTCCTGGCTCCTTTCTTCCTTTCTTTCTCATTCGCTTTCTCTCTCCCCTTCTCTTCTTCTAACCTAAGGGTATTTTACTGCTGAGCCACATCCCAGCCCTTTTTATTTTTATTATTTTGAAATAGGGTCTGGTTAAGTTGCTGAGCGTGGCCTTGAATTCATGATCCTCCTACCGCAGCCTCCAGAGCTGCTGGAATTACAGGCGTGTGCCTGGCCTAGCTGTTCAATAAATGCCTTTTGAATGAATGGATGAATGAATGAATTCATGAAGAAACAAATACAATGTTACAGAGGTATCCTGAAGCCTTAGAAGAGAAAATGAGGAACTTTGGAGGGACTTTGCCCTCTCTCTTCTATATCTTGAAAAGAGATATGAGGAGTTGAGGAAAGTAGAGTTTCAGAACTGCCACCTGGAAACATGATTGAGAAGTCAATAAAAGATGAAAGCAAGAAGGGCTGAGCGGAAATGACAACCCTCCAGAAGTTTGTGTGAATCTGTCAATGATTATTGACTAAGTACTCACTTGGTCAGGGGGCTAAAGAAAAGGATTTGGGATTTCTTTCTAATCTCACATAATTGGTCAGAGCTATCATTCATTTTTAAAAATCACTAGGTAAAAACCTGCCATATGGAAAGTATTTTATAAAATAATGATGTTGAAAATTACGATCTCAAATTATTGAAGAAAATAATGAATAGTGCCAAATAAAGCCAGGAGTCAAATCAGGTCCACACAACTTTAAATATTAGTTTCAGTAAATGGAATGGACTCCTCAATAAACATAACTACAATACAATTAATACATCAAAAGGAAATTAACAATTATTTTAATAATATCAAATATAGTCAATATTCAAATTTCTTCATATTTTGTTTTTTAGACATTTGACTAAATCATATCCAATATGATGCACACACACTTTGCAGTCAGTATTTATGAATCTTTAAGTCCACAGGTGCTGTCTAGTTCTTTCTCCCCACTCAGGTGAAGGAAGTGAAATCTGTCTATTGAGTTCCCCAGTCTGGATTTTTCGGATTGCATCCCCCATGTGTCATGTAACATGTGTCCTGGACACTCGTTTCATGTGAAAAAGGTATTTGATTCTAGAAGCTTGAAGAGATTGGACTTTTTTAGCAAGAACACTTCATAAGAGGTGCTGTGTACTTCTACCAGGAAGAAGGAAGAGTCTGGACATCTCTTCTTGAGAAGTTTGCATCTGTGGATGTTCTAGATGATCTCATTGAGGGTCCGAAACTAATGATATTCTATCATTCATTCATCTATTGGCTGGCTTTCTCCTAACAGTAGAGACTCTCCCTCTCCTCTGCTGGCCACCCTGAGATACAGCTTGCAGGGGTGAAGGCAGGATAAATGCTTGATACTTCCTGTTTGCCATTTATCAATCATGGGGTGGTTCTCTAGCATCATCTGAGGTTTCAGTGATGATTTTTGGCTATGGTAGTTGTTTCACTCATATGATGGTTTAATCTCAGTTTTCTGAGTATGGTCTCTGAAGCCAGCCTGCTTGGAATCAGAATTCCAGTTCTGCTTGGAAATTGAGGATACTTAACTTTATCCCACAGTCGTTTCAAGGATTAAATGAAACTCTGTGTGTGTGTGTGAAGTGCTTGGCATGTAGTAAGTCAACATAAGCACTTGTCGTCATTACTATTGTCATTATGATTGTTTTTAAGTGGTTTGGGATGGTTTCTAGACAATGGCATTGTGTAAAAGCTTCCCACGTAATTCTAATGTTACACCAGAGTGAAGAATCACAAGATTATGAGGTTTAAAGGGATAACATTTACAAACAAGGGGAATGAAATGACTAATTTCAGTTTTTAGAAGACATCACAGCACGGCAGCACTTTTTATCCCAGCTACTCCAAGACTGAGGCAAAAGGATCACAAGGTCATGGCCAGTCTTAGCAATTTAGTGAGAGAGCATCTCACAATATAAAAATGGCTGGGCATGTAGCTCAATGGTGGGGAGTTTGCACAAGGCCCTGGGTTCACTCCCCAGAATGGGGGGGTGGGGGTGGTGGGACAGCCCAGGGACTGACATTCTGTGCCTGCTCCTTCACTCAATAGTAGTGAATTAACCTCTCTAAGCCTCAGTTTCTCCATCAGAAATAAGATGAATAATAGTGCATGGTTCATAGAGTGACTGTGGGGATTATTAATTCTCCCCAATTCCTGGCACATAGTAAATGCTCAAGAAGTGTTAGCTGCTATGTGTTGAAAAGCTACTGCACAGGCCAGAGTCCATGTGCCCAGCTGACGTTCCTCTCCCTGTCTAGATTCTTCTGTCTATACAACTTGAAAGGTAAGCACTAGGAATCTGAGAAAACTGATTTCACACAAACATCCTTAACAGAACGGTATCTGTGCTCAGGTTGCTAGACAGCTGTGTAAACATGCATTCCAGTAGTTCACAGTAGAACATTTTAATTTAAATGATATTTTTGAAAGGGAGAATCTTCAAATTGGATAAGCAAATAAATAAACACCATCTGACAAGCTCAGTGCCAAGTCCAGATGGATTTTTCTCTCCATATTTGTACTTGCAGCCTTTTCAAGATGTTGCTTCTCTTCCTGCTCCACAGCTTTAAGTCTTCTGTTTTTCTTATCTACACACTATAAATTTGGGGCATTTCATTTGAGTTGCTGTGTGCTTTAAAAAGAAAGTATTTTGTTCTCCCAACATCCTGATTTGTCATCCATGAAGACAACAGACAAGGTAGTCTTTAAGAGACAGATGCTAAGGGATGAATTATTGATCAAGCCATAAATAAATTGGAAGATGAAATACATTTACCAAATCAGTTTATTAAAAAAAAAAATCTTTTCAAAACTTTTCAACCTCCAACTCTAGAGATCTATCAACAATGGAGAAAAATGCCATACAGGCATCCACAGGAGGACCAACTGGAACAATCAGAGGTCTTACTTTTCAGGCAGATTTGGCAATCTTTTCAATGCTGAGATCCGCTTTTATGATTTCCCCTTCCAAATGGCCCTCTGTTTTGAAAAGCTGAACACACCAAACTGCATTTATCAATATTTAATTTATATCCCCATTTTTTATTAATCAAAGTCATCTATCACTGCCAACCAGAACATCCAATCAGTATGAATCAACCTGAGTTACTATACTGAATTGTTATTCCAGATATAAAAAAAAATTGAGTTCAAGTAAAAATTTGAATTGAAACCATTTTTAACTTGAAAACATGAGAAGACTGTAGTTTCCTTCCTGGCATGAAGAATGAGAATGACAACCTTGACAATTGAAGTCTTTCAATTTGGAGTTTGAGCCAATGGTTGGCAAAATAATACCCCCCAAATAATCTATGTTTGCCTAGAACTTATGAATATGTGGTTTCATGGCAAAGGGGGATAAAGTTGCAGGTGGAATTCGGGTCGCTGATAAACTGACTATAAGATGGGGAGATTGCCCAGGATCACCTGGTTGACCCAAAATAATTATAAGTGTCCTTAAGTTTGCAGATGGGTGGCGGAAGATGTGATGTGATGTGCTATGAGACCCTGCTGGCCAGTGCTGGCTTTGAAGCTGAAGTGGGGCTACAAGGCAAGGAATGTGAGCAGTTTCTAGCTGGAAGAGGCAAGAACACAGATTCTCCTTCAGATTACCAGAAAGGTACACTGTCCTGCTCACATCTGATTAGAGCTTAGTGAGACCCATTTCATACTCTGACCTCCAGAATGGTAGAATGAGAAATTCATGCTGTCTTAAATCTGCCCCCTGCCCCTGTTTTGTGGCAAGTTGTTATAGCAGCAAAGAAAACTATATATAATTTATTTTCCCTAATTCGTTGACCTCTACTTTCCTTCATGGGCCATGTGCTCTGGTCAAAGTGATCTTTTCCACAATCCCTGGGTTCTACAGTTGCAATGAGCTTTGTCCCCTCCCAAAACTCATGTTGACATTTAATCCCTAGGTATTAAGAAGGTTTAAACTGAATTCAACTTTGGTGGGGCCTTTGGGAAGTGGTTAGGATTAGGTAAGATCATTAGGGTGGAGCTCTCAAGATTGAATCTGGTGGCTTTATAAGAAGAGGGAGAGGGACCAGCAGATACTCACATGCTCAAATGAACACATGGTCCCTGACTCACCATGTGACACCCTGTGCAGTCTCAGGACTCCGCTAGCAAGAAGGTCATCACCCGATGGGGCATCTTGACCTTGGACCAAAATCAGGAGCCTAAATAAGCCTGTTTTCTTTATCAGTTATCCAGTCTGAGGCATGTTATAGCTATAGAAAATTGGTCAGTAACTGGGTATGTTTTCTACCTCCTTCTGAATCCTTGCTTATGTTCTCCTCATTATGATCACATCATGCCAACAGAGGAAAATCCTGTCCAGCTTTCAGAAGGCAGCTCACACAGCTCCTTTGCCCCTGTCTGCACTGTTTCTGCATCTGGGATGCATGTTCTCTCTCCCTCCCTTGAACTCCTGAAGTGGTATAGCTGTCTCTCTTTCCCACCTTACTGCGTTTTCTTCTGAATTGGAGTTATCTGTGGATGTGCCATGTTGTCTCTACCATATTTACAGCTCCTGATGACAAAGCTAATGGTTGATTCATCTCTAGATCTACAGTGCTGAACCCAATACATTTATGTCCTATAAAAACTCGGCCTTTTTTTTGTATGTATGTATATGCATATGTATGTATATGGTCAGGTCTATATGTTTATATGTGTATTATATGAGTATATGCACATATGCAAATGATATTCTAGAATGATCATATGCCTTCATAGGAAGTAATAAGAGAAAGAAAACAAGTGTTTATAATCAACTGCCACACAATGGTAAGCATCCCAGGCACATCATTATTTGGGGACAGCTGAAGCACTTATCCAATAACAAGCCCGAGGCAGAACAATGGATGAATGTGGGGGAGTTCACCCCTGATCGGGGAGGTCTCTATTAAACACGGAGAGCTGTGCCAGAAACTCCTCTGTAGACCCTCACAGGATCTGAACAAGAATTCTGGTATGTGAAAAAGAGTAAGGTGTTCTTAGGTCAACAGCCAAAGGTTTTCGTTTCATTTGGGATCTAGCCACGCAGAATGAATGCTAAGCGCTTTTTTTCATGAAGCTATTGAACAATATCTTTCTTTCTAGAAAGAAACTGAGAATGAAACTAAATGAGTCACAATATCCAGTGGACTGCTGTCATACTGACTTACATGTCTGAGATATAAAAGCCTTTCTTAACAACAAAAAAAGTGAAATGTTTTGTCTTCAAGATAAGCAGGTATCTCTGTTGCACCATAATTTCCAATTATGTGAAAATAGCAAAATGTTCTTTGAAATACATTGCCTGTTAAAGCAATTATTTTAGCTATTGTCTTTCAAAAATAAACATTGGACCCAAGAATATACATCCTTCCAAGGACTGTTCTAATCCTGGTATGTTTTTAGTTCTTTTCCTTTCAGAAGCTGGATCATGGGTACATTTTCAATTGCTTGCATTTATTGACTATTTATTGTGTCCCATACATGCTAAGTGTTTTACAGATATTATGCCATTTAAAGCTAACAATCCCATGAGGTGGGTATTATTATTTTCATTTTAAAAATTTAGGTATCTGAACTATCAAGAGTTTGAGGTTCCTATCCAAGCTCCAATAAAAGGCATAGATTCAATGAACTCCCAGGCCTGTGCATCCCCCAGCATGTTCTTTCTTACTTTCTTGAGTTTTTTTTTTTTATTTGCTCTTTTTAGTTATACTACTTTTCAGTTATACATGAGAGTAGAATGTATTTTGACATATCCTATCTACATAGAATATAACTTCCCATTCTTGTGGTTGTACATCATGTGGAATTACACGGGTCCTGTATATATAAAAACATAGGAATGTTGTGTCTGATTCTTTCTACTATCTTTCCCCACCATGTTCTTAGCCTCAACATCACCTATCAGTGGGCTATTTACCAGAGGAGGCAAGTCGCATACTTGCTCAGACATCAGCATCTAACCTGAGACACTAGATTTTTATTTATTTATTTTTTTGTGATGGTGCCTTGCTATGTTGCCCAGGCTGACCCCAAACTTGTGGGTTCATGTGAGCCACCTGCCTCAGCTTCCCAGGTAATTGAGACTACAGGTATGCACCATTACACCGAGTTCAGATCTTAGAATTTTAAGATACTCCAGAGCAGTACTTTCCAATTTTATTCTATAATAATCCCTAATAATAATTAAATTATACTTTTAGTCAGAGTACATGCACACATTGCACCCACGTATATGAACATCCCATGGAATACCATTACTACTTGACTTAAGTTTGATGTTTTTTATTCTGTTCCACTACATTTTTTTAAAGAATTCTGATCAGGATGCACTGAATTATTTTCACAATTCAATAATGGATCATTATTTTGAGAAACACTGCACTAGTGCATAATAAGTCTTACACATAAGCTTTATGAAGAAAGCTCTACCACTTAAATTACCAAATTTAATTTAAATTCTCAGTCTCAGTTTCTTAATCTACAAAATGAAGGAGTTGAAGTAGATCATTTAATTCTTAATCCTGACTGCACATTACAAATATTTGAAGAACTTTTAAATACACTTATGTTCAGATTTTTTACCCCTGGAGTTTCTAATTTAATTGTTTTGAAATAAGGCCTGTGTATTGTTGTTGTTTTAACTGTCCAGGTCATTGTAATGTGACACTAGAATTAGAAATTACTAGACTAAGCGATTACTAAATTTTCTCTCAGGCAAAATTTCTAGGCTACTCTGACATGATAAACAGGATATATATTTTTTAACATTGAAAAAATATTATTTTTAAATTATTTTGTGAAGAAAAAAGAGCACGAACACTGAGCAAAGTACCTTACAATAGTGATCTTGACATCCTAGTTACATAAGGAATTGGAGATTGTCTAACATCCTGATTCCTGGGCCCATGCCCAGTGATTCTAACTACACTCAGGGTGGGGCTGCACATTCTGCGTTTTTAACAAATACCTGAGGTGACTCTGATGAAAGTCGTCTAAGAGCTACTGCACCATATTATCTCAATAAATGTTTATTCATTCCGTGGTCCTTAGTGCCTGGCACTGGGTCTGTGGCCAGTGGTCCGAGATGTTAAATGTCTGCCCTATCAGCCTGGCCACTGTGGCTGCTCTCTGCCCACACTCTGAGCTTCATGCCACTTCCCTCCATTCTTCCATCCTTTCCCTAACTTAGCCCAAATAAATACATTTTCTCTTCTACTGCAACCATAATTATATCTTTATAAATTAAAATCACATTCCAACTGGGTTATAATATGCTGGGAGGTGATTCCAAGGTGGTAGCTAAAACAATAGAATAAATATGGGATACCTCTTTCATTTTACTTAACTAATATTTTTATAGTACTAACTATGTGCTAATCA
This sequence comes from Glaucomys volans, assembly GCA_020662805.1. Taxonomy (NCBI): domain Eukaryota; kingdom Metazoa; phylum Chordata; class Mammalia; order Rodentia; family Sciuridae; genus Glaucomys; species Glaucomys volans. The sequence continues at coordinate 186,136 of JAJEJO010048248.1, read as the reverse complement.
CTATGTGCTAAGGGCTTTGTAAACACTGGCTCAATTGATGTCCACATTCATCCTATATGAGGTAGGTTCTCTCATCCTCCAGATTTTACTTGAATCCCACTGTATTTTTATAGCACTGACTTTACTCATTATTTTGAAGAGTACTATTATTATTTTTAAAACAAATAATACTGTGTAAAATGAACATAGAAATTTGGTAAATATTTTAATATGGGGCTTGAAATTAATTTAATTTTTGAGTTAGGCTGCTGCAGGCAAATGGACTGTATATGAAGATTCAGTCTCCTCCATCATTAGAGGTATTTCAGTGGAAAGATTTGCTAACATGGTATTAAGGAATTATCTAGTAAGCTATTAGATAATTCACCCTAGTACTAATTTCCTTAAATACTCTTATATAATACGGCTTTCTTATGTAAATTTTATCTCTAGCCATGAAAATATAATGCTTGCTTAATACAAAATTAACATTTTAATTGAGTTGACAAATACACATTTTTGTATATTTGTATACAATACATAGTATATGTACAAAGTATCATAGTATACTAGTTCATCATTTGCCAACTCACAGAGATACATAAATACCCTTACTTCAATATGTAAACACTCATTGTTTGATTAGGAAAGGCAAAATCCCACAATGAAGATGAGTTCACATGCAAAAAAGTTTTTTCACTTTAAATGTTCATCATCAACTGGGCTTTGAATTCATTTTGTAAAGTTTTACCTAATCAACTGTTTTCTTCTTCTCATCCTAGAAACAAGTCCACTTACTCTCTATCTATAGGTTCATCTTACCTGGTCTATATCTTTGCCATCAGCCTAGCTCTGAGCTTATTTCTCAGTGTTGAGACTGGGGTCTTTGGGTTGTTTCAAAGACCTGTTTCTATCTAGAACCACATTTCAGATTAAGTGTCATGTCTCTTTCCATGAACCTGGGTCCTTGTTGGTAAAGCCCCCATCAATTGTGTATGCGCGTTGGGGAGGGGGGTGGAATCCAGTTACATTCATTGTCATGCTTCAGACAGCCTCTTCTGTAAGAGGTGTGTCTTAAGATGATCAGATAGCCCTTGTTGACGGGAAAAAAATCTTACCCCCCCCCAAAAAAACCCCAAAAACAAAAAAAGCCAGCTACAACATACAAGGAGCTGAGCATGGTGGTGTATGCCTGTAATCCCAGAGATTTCGGAGCCTGAGGCAGAAGGAATACAAGTTTGAAATCAGCCTTGGCAATTTGGCAAAACTGTACCTCAAAATAAAAAACAAAAAGTATTGCAGATGGAACTAACGGCTCAGTGGTAGAGTCCCCCTGGGTTCAATTCCCAGTAGAGGGTGGAAGAGGAAGTGCAAAGAATGGTAACATGAGAAAAATCACAATCTTCCCATCTCTAATGAAATCATTTTTTTCAACAAAGAGTCATCCATGGGTGCCATAATCATTAAGTTAAAGACTGATAAGGAGTGGCAAATTTACGTGGCACCCATGTATTGTCCTGTAGGTCACTTAATGGTTGCATATGTGAAAACATAACTTTCAAATGGAGGCTTCCAGTTGTCTCCAACACTGGGAGCATCTGACACTGGGAAACCAGTGTAGTCCCTCCTATTGTGGAACTGTGAGCTCTACCTCAACTATGAAGTATCCTACCAAAAATGTTTCATTTGAATATAATTGAATTTTTGGGCCTAAACATTCACTTTATAGGAAACACAGGGGATAAAGTAAAAGCTAAATGATACCATGAAGACAGTTAGACAAATTCAAAAAATGGAACTTTGTATAGGACAGTTCTTTTCAGCAAGTGAATGTCTTGAAAAGAAAACACCGTGTGCTGTTTCTCTTGTAGATTAAAAGAGATTTCAAGAAACAAAACAACTAAGGCAATGGATCCTCAGTGGATACCAATTTGAATAGCTGTAGAAAACATTTTGGGGATTGGGTATCAAATGATATCAGCAAGCTACATCAATTTTGTTAGGTACCATACTAATCTTCTGATTATCCAGGGAAATATCCTTGCTTCCCACAAAGTATTTAGAGATGAAATATTAAGAAATAATTTACTTTAAAATACTTCAAAAGGCGTTGTGGTACACACCTGTAATCCCAGTGCCTTGGAAGGCTGGAGGATCAAGAGTTCAAACCAGCCTTAGCAACTTAGTGAGGCTCTAAGCAACTTAGTGAGACCCCCATCTCCAAATAAAAAATAAAAAGGATTTGGGATGTGGCTCAGTGGTTAAGAACCCCTGGGTTCAATCCTGGGTACAAACAACAAGAACAACAACAGCAACAAAAACCTTTGAAAAAGAAATAATATAGTAAAATGTTAACAGTGGTTAAGATTATGTGGTCGAGATCAAGGCTGCGTGAGTGGGAATACCTGCCATAACCTAAATTTAGGTTTTTCTATACCTTTTATACTTTTAGGGCAAAAAACAAAACAAAACAAAACAAAAACCTTAGATTCGCAGTTTGCAAAGTATGATCCTTATCTTTTGAAAAAGTACTTAACTATAAATGCAAATTTTAAGGTCCCACTCTGCACATATGGGATTGAAGTTTGAGCAAGCCCATCAGGAGATTCTGATGCTAAAGACAATTGATAATCACTGCCTTAAGACCTGGTGAGGCTGATGATAGGCTATCATCAGGGGGCATGATAGGGGAAGGTCAACTTGGTAGTGTGATTTAATTGCCAAGATGAAATACAAGATCAAAACCTACTTGCCAAAATTCAACACATGATATTTAGATACAGACATCAAATTCAAGAAGCCATGATCAGCTGGGTCACAGGTGTTGTGACTATAGCATGAAGGACGGCAGCTGCCCAGAGGAGGCACTGTCAGTTGACATTGACTGGTTGTTGCTTCTGCATCAGGGTGTCTGCTCTGCCACAGCAGCTCCTGCTGGCGCTCTTGTTCTTCTAAGATCCTTTACTTGGGATCAGAGTCTGGCACCTAAAAATGTTGCCCCTACATGTTGGAAGAGGGTACTACTGTCGAATGACTATCTGCTCGGCTTCAGCATAGTGTTTATTCTCTGCTTCCCAATTACCATGTACGATTGGGATGCACCTTGGGATATTCTGTGACCTTACACCAGGCATCTGATACTGGGGCTGGAATTCCTCCACTACATGCCATACTCTTCAGGCTGGACTGGACAACACCCTAGACCTTGCTATCAAGGTAGGCTCTTCCAGTGCCTCCCTTACCTTAGATAAAGGAGAAGGCACTCATTTCTGGTCCATTTCATCCCACTTTGGCTAGTTAGCCCTTCCCATGCTTGTTCCAGGCTTACTTAACAAATACTAGCTTGTAACTGGACACTGATTATTAACAATGCTACATTAGAGAAGGGCTTCATATGTCACTGTCAACTGTCAAATGTCACTCTTAAACTTTTTTTTTTCCTTCCACTTCACTTACTTTCACTATCTTTATCTTGAATTCTCTAAAACAATATTTCCTAAAATATATCTTTTAAAGATGCTACAAATTGGCTCGGTGCAGTAGTGCACACCTGTAATTCCAGCAACTCAGAAGCCTGACGCAGGAAGATTGCAAGCTTGAGGCCAGCCTCAGCCTTTTAGCCAGGCCCTAAGCAATTCAGGGAGACCATGTCTCAAAATAAAAAATAAAAAAGGATGGGGATGTGGCTCAGTTGTAAAGAGCTCCTGGGTTCAATTTCCAGTACCCCCCCCAAAAAAAGAAAAAAAAAGCTACAAATGAAAATGGTTCTATGGTTAAATCCATCTAGCTAATAAACACATTTAATCAAGTGATTTTATGCAGAACTACTCAGAGTTTCATTGTGAATTTCCATATTGGGCAATTATGGAATGACTCATTTGCAAACATCCTTGCCCTTAGAATACATATGAAGATTATGGTTCAAAGGGACGTTTCAGGAGATGGTACTTTAAGAGGTAAAGTCTTATGAAAAAGCTATACCTACAAATTAAGCAGTGGTAGAAGCCTTTCACGAAGCTGTGAGGATAAAAATATTGTTTCTAGAATTTATAGAAATGAATATACAATAGCTTAAAACAATAGTAAGTTCTTTTTCTGACGTAGTCTTTCTCCCCACCCCTTTTTTGAAACAAGATCGCTCTATGTTGTCCAGGGTTGTCTTGAATCTCTGTGCTCAAGCAATCCTCCTGCCTCAGCCTCCCTAAGTAACTGGGACTACAAACAAGCAGCCCTGTGCCTGGTTCTGACATAAATCTTAACTGTGTTTTCAAAACAACTTACCTTTGCAGAATTCATGAACATATGGTCATCACAGAAACCTACTGCTTCGCACAACTCCAGCACTTAATGTGAACATTGCCGCAGAGAGCTCTGTGGCTGATGAGTGGAGGAGGAGTTGATGGTGCTCCTATGGCAGGAGGTAAAGTTTCATTTATTTTCAAGTTCTGGGCCTTGCTTTCTTCATACTTATGGAAAAAATATAGTTATAGCTTTAAAGTTTTGGTCTTTGGTATAACATATTTTTATACAATCTTCTGAGAAACATACACTGCTTGGATAATGTAAACTTAATCATTAATTTTACTTCTACTTTTCATTTTCCAGAAAACTTGAGACGAGTCAAGTATGAAAAGCTCTGAGTGCTGTCATTTCTTGAGGCTGCAGTACAGGCCAAATGAACCCTGCATTGTAAGTCCGAACAATAGAGAAATAATTTTTCTCATCAGTACTGAATAATTTTGGCTCTTTTTATCAGACAATAGCTTGATTGCATTGCTAGGTCTCTGGATTTTAAGGAACAAGATGACAATAGCAGAAATGGACAAAGAAACCCTTAGACTTAAAGAAAGGCCAGGATATGTATAAAATTAAATGCAAGCATCCACTGACTGTGCTATCAGGCTCTGACCCCAGTGGCTGGGGGATTGGGCACAGGGAAGAGGGGGAGGGTAGCCACTCAGGGTGACTTAGGTAAAGCTATGTCGACAGACATTCCCTGAAGAGTCATCCAATACTGCCCAATTTTAATACAAATTGCATACATAATCTAATATATAATGTGAATTATCTTTTCACACATTTAATTAAAGCAAATGTAGTAGACCATATCTTTTCCACATCTGTTGCCTAGTAGGGATAGGGAATTCAACAGGGAACAAGACTCATAGTGCTTTAATTCTGGAAGAAGAGGATAACATGCTAACAATGAAGCCATTGCTGAGTGGGGAAAGTAAAATAAATGAAATACAGTGCTATAATAGATCATTACAATACTTTCAGATTGGTCCTGAAAGGACTTTAAGGAGGTGACTTCAAAGACAAGAATAGAAGGATGAAGGGTTAGACATTCAAAGAAATGGAGCTAGAGGATGTAGACCATTCCAAGCAAAGGGAATATCAAGTGCAAAGATCCCAAAAGAGCTTGACATGTTACATGGACAGGAAGAAGTCCCATGTGGTTGAAAGCATAAACAATGAAGAGAGTTCCAGAAGATAACATCGCAGGGGCAGGAAGAAGTCTGATCATGTAGGACAGTGTAGGATAAAGTAAGAATTTTATTTTGGAGTAATGGATTTCAGATTTCTGATCTTCTGCGAGAGAATACTCTTTTCTTTCTTTCTTTTTGTGTGTGTGTGTGTGTCTGCGTGTGTGCTACTGGGAATTGAACCCAGGAGTACTCTACCACTGAGTTACTTCCCCTCTTTTTAAATTGTATTTCGAAACAGGGTCTCACCAAGTTCACCAGGCTGGTCTTGAACTTCTGATCCTGCCTTAGACTCCTGAGTAACTGGGATTACAAGAGCGCACCATCACTCCTGACTAAATGTGTGTTGTTTTAAGTCACCACGTTTGTGGCACCTTTTACAGCAGCCGTACAAAATTAATACACCTGGGAAGGAAGACTTTCCCTGCATTCCACATCTACCTGCATTCCTATCCACCTGAGGAAAAAAACTTGTTGAGTAGTTGGCTCAATTTAGCCCATAAAACAGTAGATCATCATGTGTGGTTCTCAGCACTGAATGTCTAAAACCTCATTTTCCTTGATTCATCAGGCATGGTCAGATTATGGAGGATTAACACGTGCTAAACTAACTCATGACAACCAAAACACCAATTTATTGGTTTATTTCTGGAAATATGAGTACTAAATGTGTTGATTCGATTTACTCAGATCAGCAGCTAAATGCTGCTTGGGAAGTGTAAAGTCAGAGTGTAAAGCCATGAGGCAACTGGCTCATCCTGAGGGCCGATGTTACTGAATCTAACAGTCTGACACACTAGAACATTTACATGACCAGACATGTCCCTCTTTCTTGAACATGTTGGGACATTCCTTCCAGGGTCCTAAAGAGCCACTATCCTCATGCTGTTTTTGAGCAATATTCCTTCAGAGGGGTTACAGAGATTAAATGTCAATTTACATGATCTCTTTAGACAATCATCAATGTATTTATAAGGCACCTCTTCACATCCTGTTTCAATGAGAAATACTAATCAGTAAGTGCTCAGCACTGCTAAGATTTTAGATACAAAGGTAAAGATCAAGGCCTTATGTGGGAATCACACATTCCTTTGGAGGGTTAAAAGCCACTGTGTTTTTCTTCCATCACTATCTGATCTTATCCATTTCTTGTGATTTCATGATCTTCATTTTTGTAGGCTAATATTTCCTCACTCTTGTCAAATTTAGGGGTAGTGGTATTGGAGACCAACAAATCAGTCAAATCGATTCAGTAAAAAATCCTATTATTCAGAAGATTTTAATTATATCCTATGGACTATTTTATTTAAATAGTAACATTTCACTAGTCCAGTGGACCAGGAGCCTAGCATTTAAAATCTTAGTGATGTTAACATTCCTACAAAACAAAATAACAACCATGGCATCTGTCAGAGCTGAATGAGAAGGGATCTGTGGACTGGGTTGTCCCTTCCAATTTGTAGTTTTATTCCATGATGGTGACTACATGGGCATTAAGAACAGCTTACAGCCAGATGCAGTGGCACAGGCCTATAGTCCCAGAGCTTCGGTAGACTGAGGCAGGAGGATTCCAAATTGGAGGCCAGCCTCAGCAACTTAGTGAGGCTCTAAGAAACTCATCTAAACCCTGTCTCTAAATAAAATATAAAAAAGGGCCAGTAATGTGGCTCAGTGGTTAAGCACCCCTGGGTTCAATCCTCAGTACAAAAAAAGCAAAACATCAACAACAACAAAAAAAACAACTTATTTTTATCTAATTTTCTTAAGTCCAAAAATCAGGACTCTCAAGGGAATATCACTGTCATAAGCGAGACTTCCTCTCTAGTTTACATAATTCATCATATATGTAACAACAGATCTCCAGTTATGGTCCCAGAGATGGTTTAGCCATCACTTGCATAGTGAGACCATGTTTGGTGGAGTTCCCCGTGTTTTACATTAGCTTTCAAACCTCAGGACCCAGGAAACTAGTGTCAACTAGGAAAGACTAGGGGAAGAATGGTTGTCTGAAGGACTTGGAACAAGTCACACTCATCTTTCTTGGATTCAGTTTTCTCCTAAGTGTTGGTCAAGTTTTATGTCTTTTGTTTCCCTAATTCTAAAATTCAATGATTCTTTGAGAATCTCTGGAAAATATGATCACAAAAAGTTAAATTTCTTTTGCTTACTTACAAGGAAGTAGACCCATTTATGGAAACTCTCAGAATTTACTTTAGACAAACTAGTCTGAATAGTCTACCAAGTAGATGTCACAACTATTCTTCAGTAGACAGTGTTGTTTCCACAGAGCTAATTATTTAACTGCAAGGGGAGGCATCCTTTAAATATAGACACACACAAAAACTACAACTGTTTTGTGAAACAATTTCTGCATTCCAAATTTATTTTTTACAAAAAGGGAAAAGCAATAGGGAATGGGGAGGCAGGAATAATGCTTGGTCCCTCCTGCGCCACCCCATGCAGAAGACAAGATAAGCACTAAGAATCAGTCAGAAGGCTCTCCCCTGCCTGTAATCCATAACAGCTACGAAGGCAAAGATGTCCAAACATGGACTATTAAGGCTTAAGGTCAGTGCAAGCAGCCTGTGCCAACATAACCGCAGAGTCAAAACAATCCACGCCATTCCCCTTCAGGAGAAGGGAAAAAAAGGCCCAGGAGGGCCTACTGGCGCCTTGAGTCTGGGTGGGTTGCGGTCCCTCTTTTTGATGGTCTGTGCCGCCCTCTCCAGGGCATATAGGGGCCTCGAACTAGGTACCGGGGTAAACCCCTGTACACCACAGGAGCCCGCTGCTGATAACAGGGTGAGAAGCTGGGCATGGGTGGCGGGGAACAGAAGTTAAAGTCAGCTTCGAAGGCAAATCCTGGCTGGGTGGGTAAGGGGACATCCGAATGGAAATAGAATTGATCTGACTGGAAATCATGGTCTGGGGGAAAGTAGGAATCATGGGGATAGAGCCGGGACTGGGGCGACACCTGGGGTGGGGTAGCGGGAAAAGGCAGCAGCGGGGGCAGGCGTAAGCTGGGGTGGGGGGTCTGGAGCAGGGGGCGGCGCCTGGGAGGAGGCAGGGGCGGGAACAGAGGTGAGGCCAATTGGTCTCTGTTGGCCTGAGACTGCCTCTCAGCCGCCTGGCCAGGCTGTTCCCACTCAGGGGCATCGTGGATCTGCTCGCCTGCGAGGGCGGGTTCGCGGCAGGGCAGCTCCACACCCCAGGCCTCGGCCACGTGGGTCAGCAGCAGGTAGGAGAGCTGGCGGTGTGCGTGCTCGTTCCAGTGCACCCCATCTGACTGCAGGCAATCCCAAGCATGACGAAAGTGGAAATGCAAGTCTAGCACATCGAAGCCGTGTTTACTTGCCTCCACGGAGCTGTGGAAGTTGGCGTGGACCAGGATCCTTCGCAGGCGGTTGGCCCAGGGCAGGGGCTTGCGTGGGAGAAAGCCCGCGGTAATTTTCTCACCCACAGGCATGGCGGTGTTCCACACCAGGAGGCAAGACTCGGGCAGCACTTGGCCCAAACGCGCAAACAGGTTCCCCAGGTTCCGTAGATAGCTGTTCCAGGAGTGCGGACCATACCGGGACAGGTCCCAGAGGCAGGAGTTGATGATGACCAGGTCAGGGGCGTGCTCACCGGACTGCAGCTCCTCCAAGATGGCCTCCAGGTATTTGGAGTACACCCGCGTGAGGAAGTAGAAACGCACCAGATGGTGAGCAGAGCAGAACTGGCGGACCTCGCGGTAGTTGGTGCCATTGTGCATGGGGCTCAGCTGGCCTCCATTCACCAGCTCGTCCTGTTCAAAGGTCAATTCGCCTTTGGCCTTGAGTTGATTGGGAGTGAGCAAGCAGTCTTTCTGCAGCAGGAGCACCAGGTCTTTGTACACCGCTCTCTGCACAGAGTCCCCCAGGATGACCACAAATTTGTTGTGGAGCAGCTGCTGTACTTCGGAGGCCAGCAGGCGGACCATGATGCCCAGAGAGCGCAGCTTACTTAGCTCCTTCCTTTGTGCAGGGTTAGTCTGCAGATTGCTAGGACAGAAGGAGAGAGTGCTGGAAGGGACTCACCCCTGGGCAGGGCGGGTAATTCAATGAAGACAAGGAAAAGCCCTGGGAGCTGGGGCCTCTGCCCTGAGGAATTACGCCTGGGGCGCCTGCCTGGCAAGCTCCACTAAACCTGAGCTTGAAAGGGGAGAGAGCACTTAGAGATACAGGTGTGCTCGGTGGTGGTCTGGCTGCCCTTTAGGCCTGGGACTTGACCTCTAAACTCCTCAAGATGTTCAAGGAGTTCAGGCTCCACCCAGAAGGGAGAGGCCAACCCCAATCAGCACTGCTCAGGTTTGATAACACCCCATGACCCAGCAAGAACATGCAAGCGGTCACGAGCAGCGCCAAACACTCCTAATCCCAGATATTTGGGAGAATGAGGCAGGAGGATCGCAGATTCGAGGACAGCCTGGGCAATTTAGTGAGACCTTATCTCAAAATAAATTTTTAAAAAAGAGCTGGGTATATAGCTCAGAGGTAGAGCCCTTGCCCAGCATGGTTCAATCCCCAGTACAAAGAAAAAATAAAGGAACAAACAACGAAAAACGTGGAAGTGGCCAAGATGCCTAACAACTAGAGAATAGTTAGGCAAACTTTGCAGCTATTAAATAATGAGGACTGAGTTTAAGAACACGGAGAATGTTTGTAATGCAATGTTGTTGAAAAAATATTATACATTGTGTGCCCATATCACTGCAACTCTGTGAAATAGGTAGGCATAGATAAAATTGGAAGGAAAATATGTAATAACATAGTTTTTAAGAGCAATAAAACAGGGGCTGGGGATATAGCTCAGCTGGTAGAGTGCCTGTTTCACAAGCAGAAGCCCTGGGTTCAATCCCCAGCACTGCAAAAAAAAAAAAAAAAAAAAAAAAGGAATAAAGCTATGAGCCGAATAAAGCTATGAGCCGGGCACAGTGACTCTTGCCTGTAATCCCAGCAGCTTGGATCAAGAGTTCAAAGCCAGCCTCAGCAAAAGCAAGGCACTAAGCAACTCAGTGAGACCTGTCTCCAAATAAAATACAAAGTAGGGCTGGGGATGTGGCTCAGTGATACCCTGATCCCCCCACCCCCTGCTCCACAAACAAACAAAAAATAGTAGAATTATGGGTGAGTTGCCTTACCCCTTTTTTGTAAATATACTTTATAGTTTTATTTATAACTTAAAAAGAATTAAATGCAAGAAGTAATAGAAAAGAGTATGTGTACTAGGTTAGAAAATATTAAAAGAAAAGGTTTCTTTAATAAGGAAGTGGCTGCTTTTCAGTAGGACTGAAAAATACTAATCAAAATAAAATTTAGGGGCTGGGATTGTGGCTCAGTGGCAGAGCGCTTGTCTAGCATGTGTGAGACACTGGATTTGATTCTCAGCACCGCATATAAATAAATAAATAAAGGTTAATTAACAATAAAAATATTTAAAAAAAACAAAATTTAGGTATAGTTCAGCTATATTCTTTGCTTTCCATTTGAAAATCAGACTATGCCACCTCAAAGATACACTTTGATAAGGGATATTTCCAACTGAAAATAGATGCAGAAAATTCTGTGACCTTGTTCCCTTGTAAATTTCTTGTTATTTTTATTTGTTATATTAATGAATTCATTCTTTTTCTGACCTCCCTCTATCTGTCTAAAGTCTGGGCATAAACTTCCCTTTGAGGAAGATGACACCCCTCCCCCTCAACCAGGAAGAGAAGAGTTTCTTTCATCACTTAACATCAGACAGGTTGTGGAAATTGACACCTATTTGATGTTGTATAAATAAATCTCACTAAAATAGTCCTTAGCTTCCATTAACTCCACCTATTTATTGTTCCGCTTTCTTGAAGCTTAAATACTTGGTTTCATTTATTAAAAAATATATAAGTCCTCAAATCTAACTGTTGAGTTTCACTTCTTTTCTGTGCATTCCTTGCATGTAAATATTAACTAAAATTGTGGGTTTACTCCTGTTAATCTGTCTCATTTGCATGTCCACAGGGGCCAACCTAAGAAGTAGAGAAAAAGGTTTTCCTTTCCAACACATTGGATAAAAATGTTAAAAGCTGTGAAGCTCATCTTCAAAACTTTGGATTGTTTATTTCAAACTGCCACTATGACTGTCTTCAGGGAGGACTATGGGAGAAACACGCTTCAACACTGCTAACAAAACTTGATTGGGAGGAAAATGGCATCCACTGATATACTTACACAGAAGCTTTAAAATCCACCAAGACTTGACAGTTGTAAAATTTTATACATAAGTTTACATTTTAATAAGTGTTGATGGATACTTAACATTAAATTACAAATTCAATTTTTTTTTTTTTGTTTTGGGATTGAACCTGGGTCACTTTACCACTGGACTACACTAGTCCTCTGTTATTTTTTATTTTGGGACAAGACTCTCACCAAGTTGTTGAGGCTGGCTTCAAACCTGTGATCCTTCTGCCCTAGCCTCCCTAGTTGCTGAGATTACAGGTCTATACCACCATGCCTGGCTAAATTCAATTTTTAAAAGTTATACTACTTGTGGTTTTAAAATGGTTAAAAGTAAAAAAATTAAAGTAAAAAATATGAAAATAGGTGGAATATTAAATTTCTATAACAGTTGAAAATATTGGTTCATCTTCCCCATCTTCATAGAATAATTTTGCTATCAGAGAAAATAGAAAGAAAAGGAAAAAAAAAAAAAAAAAAAAAAAAAAAAAAGAAGCTTGAGCCAGGCACTATGGCCCATGCCTGTAATCCCAGTGATTCTGGAGGCTGAAGCAGTAGGACCACAATTCAAGGTCAGCCTCAGCAATTTACAGACCCTGTCTCAAAATAGAAAGAACCTAGGGATAGTGGTAAAGCACCACTGGGTTAAGTCCCCAGTACAAAACAAACAAACAAAAAAGCTTACAAATAGAATATAGCTCATGTGGTACTACTTGCTAGCTCTTTGACTTTAGACAAATTATTTGGTTTCTCTATGCCTTAATTTTACTCAGCTGTGAAATGGGACTGTTAGTACCTACTTTATGGATTTGATGTGAGATTAAATGTAAAATGTTTTGGACGATGCCTGACAATAGTTTTTATTCCTGATAGTAGTTATTATTCCTGCACAAGTTGCAGAACACCAGATTCATCCTCTACAAAATAGGGATACAATATTTCTACTTGTAGGACCAAGAATTTCTCATAGTTCTTCTCCAGTAGGACATGCAGATGTGATTGTGAGACAAGGGGCGGGTGACGGAAGGATAATTCTCACAAGAAGTTGAAACTGAAAGGAAACTCATGAACTTCTTAGTGAAGAGTGCCAGTAGCTCCAACAGGATTAACAAAATCAGACACTGAACTCCCACTGTGGGAAAGGATTGTTTAAGCTAAGAGTCTAAGCATCAAAAACACAATGTAACAAAACCAAAACATGGTTAAGCACTGAGTTGGAAAAAAATAATGTAGAGAAGTTCAATCATCTCTTTCTTTCTTTCTTTCTTTCTTTCTTTCTTTCTTTCTTTCTTTCTTTCTTTCTTTCTTCTTCCTTTCTTTCTCTTTCTTTCTTTCTTTCTTTCTTTCTTTCTTTCTTTCTTTCTTTTTAAGGCAAATAACTTCCATTTTCAGGCTTTTTTATTTACAAAAATTAAACAAAAAGGGATTTGAAAGCCCAATCAGTGGTCTTTTGAGGTTAGGCTTCTTTCTTTGCTTCAGATTTGCTGAAGAAGCAACTCAGGAGGCTGAGGCCAGCCTCAGCAATTTTGCAAGACCCCGAATCAAAATCAAGAATAAAAAGAATTGGGGATGACAGAGCATGGTGGCCCTAGTCTGTAATCCCAGCAGCTCAGGAGGCTGAGACAGGAGGATCAAGAGTTCAAAGCCAGCCTCTGCAAAAGCGAGGTGCTAAGTAACTCAGTGAGACCCTGTCTCCAAATAAAATACAAAATAGAGCTGGGGATGTGGCTCAGTGGTCGAGTGCCCCTGAGTTCAATCCCTGGTACACCCCTAAAAAAAGGGCTGGGAATGTCAGTGGTGGCGCACTGAGGTTCCATCTCTAGTACCAAAAAAAAAAGTTTCAAAATGATTCTCCATCCCATGGTTATATGTAGTTTCATGGTTTTCTTTTTTCAAAGCAAACTTAGATTTAGACTAAAGTGGTGGCAAGAAATATACATTATTAATGGCTACCTCTTTAATAAATTACTTCCAAGCAACTTGCCTATATTTCTCCACTTGGGGATAATTAATTTTTTAGTAACTTCATAAGCCATGTATTATAAATAATTGACTATTGCTTTATAACCATCACAAGCCAAACAGCATTTATTTTTCATTAATCAGTATTTGTAATAATTGGGTTAATTTTTGAGGAAGAGTGATACTGAAACAGGCTAAGTTGCCCCAGAGACCCTGCAGAGAAGTCTTAAATCAGAGACAGTTACTAACAATTAGGATAATATTTGATTACTTGTAGGAAGTACTGAACTATCTTAAAAGTTTCTTGCATATGACTACCTTAATGCAATATGGTATTGGGACTATAAAAAGTTCATTTCCTTCTGCTTGCTTGGGATCAAACCAACACTTAGAACTTTCTAAGATTCCCTTAAATTTTAATGGAATATATGATATAGATAATAGAATAATTTTTTTTTTTTTGGTATTCACTGGAGTTTTTATCTGGTTTATCATTTAAAACAGTGAAACAAGTAAAACTGCAATTATTTTTCATGAATTCACCTGTTTGAATTATCTATTTCTTGGCATTTACTTAGTTTTCTATTTCAACTTGTCAAAAATTAAATTGAATGTCATATGAAGTGTTAAAAGAGAAAAGAACCAACACTTAAAATTTGTCTTTGGGAAAGCTTAATGACCTGAGGATGGATTGAGGATTTTCCAGACTCATTTTTTGATTTGAGGCAAGTTAGTTAATATCTATTCTTCCATAAACCATCAAAGTGAGGAAGATAATGCAGGTCTACTATTTTAAAAAGAGGTTTTAGGAGCAAATAATAATATCTATCTAGAAGTACCATGAGACACTATGGTAAGTAATGCAATAGAGAAATAATTGCCAAATAGCTGTTGGAAAGACCAGTTCCAGTCCACCACCCGCAAAGACCTCACCTCTTAAGTAGATCTCAGCATTGTGCCTATTCATTCAGTAAAAATTTAGAGAACACCCCTATGTGTTGAGGCTTGTGGCAGATGTCTTTCTGCAAACTTAGTTCTCATTCCCAACAACCATCATGGTTCCTCTACCCAATCCCTGCATTATAAACCCCAGTGTATGGCTCACATCCCTAACTTGATTATTCAGGTAGTAGTCCTTAGTCACACATAAAGTCTGACACATGTAAAATAAATGGAAAATGGTAATCCCAGCGACTCAGATTGCTGAGGCAGGAGGATCACAGGTTTGAGGTCATCCAGAGCAACCCTGTCTCAAAGTCGAAAAATTAAAAGGGCGGGCAATGTATCTCAGTGGTAAAGCATTCCTGGGTTCAATTCCCAGTCCCAAAACCAAAAACTGAAAAAACTACAATAATGATCTCCAAACTGGGGACCATGTGATCACAAGTTTATTTCCTGAAGGCAGGAGTCCCTGTGGACATACTCAATTTGTAGTTTTACCATCCCTACAGTCTTAAAATTGTGATTCTTTTGCAATAAATATCTTTGGAAGAATTTCAAACACTTCAAATCTGAAAATTAACAATTTTAAAAACTCTGAAAACAGAATAGATATTCCACAGTAATAATCTAATGCAAATATTTCTGAATAAAAAGCAATGCAAGGAATATCCTTAAGAATGAAGTACAAGTTCACAGTGCTAGACCTGCAGATGTTTTTTATAAAAACAAAAGATAAACTTCACGTGGAGGCGAACACAGGAGGATGGCAAGTTCGAGGTCAACCTCAGCAACTTAGTAAGACCCTGTCTCAGAAAAATGAATTAAAAAAAAAAAAAAGCTGGGGATGTGGTTCAGAGGTAAAGCGCCTCTGGGTTCAATCCCCAGTACCAATAAATAAATAAATAAATAAATAAATAAATAAATAAATAAATAAACTACTATGGGCCTTTTATTCAAATAACCTTATTAAGAAAATTTTGTTTTGTTTTGTTTTTCAAAGGGATTCCTCTAAAGTAAATAATCAAAGCAAGTCATAAAAACAAAGATTTGATACCGATCATATGTAGTCTATGGTAAACTTTCACATTATGCTCTTGGGGGTCATTATTTAAACTACATTTTCAGGGTTGAGGATAGAGCTCAGTAGTGGAGTGCTTACCTAACATGGGTGATGCCCTGGGTTGGATCCCAGCACCACAATAAAACTACATTTGCTAACTTCCTACCTATTACCCCTCTACCAGGAATGAAAGGTATCAGAAGGCAATGACCTGACTTTCACCTCCACCTCTGACCTTCCCATTCTGTAAAAACAGGTATATAAGCACCTGTCTCACTGAGTAAGAGCAAAGATGAAAAGAGAGCCCATATTAGGGACATTAAGCCCCTTAATAATCTCTGGCACAGCAAGCTGTCCCCACTTGGTTCTAGAGAAAACACAAGCCTGCTCAGATTCCCTCCTGAAACCTTCAGCCCCAAAGGCCCCTTCCCACTCGTGTGCAAAGGCAGAGATGTACCTCCTTAGGTGCAAAGTTAATCCTTCCACGCCGGTCTCTGGTCCTCTGGCTTCCTCAAGGACTCCACTTCAGGATGTCCCCTGGTGAGGGGCTAATTATGTTCTGCGTTTTCCTAACTCAACTCGGGTTGGCTCCTTTCTTTCAGCATTAAATACATTCTAATTTCTTGCTTTAAAAAAAGAAAGGAAACTTCTCGACTCCACCTCCAGGACAGTCCTATCTTTTGCCTCCGCGTCAAGGCCACATTTTAAAGTGCTGTTTGCGCTGGCTGGCCCGTCCCGGTCCTTACCTCCCACTCACTCCCTCCTTGTATTTTAATTTGGTCTCCAGCTCCACAAAAACCAAAGATGTTTTTCTGCAAATCATCACTGATTTCTTCGTTTCCCCTTTTAATGGCCACTTCTCCGTCCTTCGCAGCCCCTGAGGCTGGGGTGCTGTTGACTGCTACCTCTGAAAAACTGGGCTGAATCTGTGTGTCTGTGACAACCCTGTATCTCTTCCCAGGATCCTTGGCAGGTTTCTTCTCTATCTCTGGGAATTCCCCCAAAGGCCCACTAATTGGTTCCTTTCTTCTTCAACTTTCTTATTCCTTTGTTGATCCACTCTCAGAGCTACAGGCAGTAAGGAGATCACACATCCCCACCAGCCCTAAACACTTCTGGTTTAGGCCTGTTTCCCCAGCATAATTATTAATAGCACCCCCTCCCCCCTCTGGAGTCCTAGTTTGAATAATGACAATTGGCCAATCGCCTTATCAATAGCAATACCATTTGTATGCAGATGACTCAGAACCGAGGCAATAAAGCACAGTGGCTAAGGGGGAGGGCCCTGGAGTCAGCCCCCCTGGGCTCATATCCTGCCCCACCGGCTTTCCAAGCCTCAGAGACCCTAGGCAGATTGAGTAGCGTCCCTGCTTTGAGGAAGCATTGTCAATGGAATAAGCAAAGTTTTACTATGGATTTCTTAACAAGTTAGGGTTAACGAACATTGGCAAGGTCATTAGCATGATCCTGCCACATTTAAAATACACAATGAATTCAGCTACGCTCTCTCCAGCCCAGGTCTGTCTTCTAGACAGAATTCAAGTGCAGAATAAAGTTTGCTGGGGGGTGGGGAGAGTGAGGAGTAACATTCTCTAGACACTCATTTATCCTCCCATCCAACTGTGGCTGAATTCCTGAGATTATTCTCTCCTGACCTTTGAACCGTCTTCCTAAAGGTAAATATTGATTATTGATGGGAATAGGGGCAGCATATTCTCACTGTGGGTTTTCAGAGAGCTGCTGCATAATTTTGCTCAAAACACTGGATGTATGTAACAGGGCGAAAATAAACTGCCTTTGAAAATGCTTGGGCCGAGTCATTTTTATTTTTCATGACTGATTATTTCCACTATTCCTGAGACATCAAAATCCTTGGATGGGGCTGGGGTTGTGGCTGAGTGGTAGAGCGCTTGCCTAGCACGTATGAGGCACTGGGTTCAATCCTCAGCACCGCATGTAAATATATGAATAAAATAAAGATCTATTAACAGCTAAAAAAAAAAAATCCTTGATTGATTTCCTCCATATAGTTCAGTTTAACTATTTCTTGATGTACATACATACATATATACATACACATCTTGAAAATATACTTTAGGAAGGAGGATATATTTTCCCTTTATTTTGAAAAGCTGAGCACAGTGACAAATTTCTTCTGTTGTGGGTCCAAGGTTAGCCTTTTTATTTTTCACTAATTTTTCTTCATCCGTATTATTATTAGTCTTACTTTGATTAAAACATTATTTCTAAAATGGTCCAATCCTCAGCACTGCAAAAAGAAAGAAAAAAAAAATATATATATGCAAAATGGTCTAGTTTGGGACGGGGGTGGGGGGAGGGCAGGGATTAAACCCTGGGGTGCCTAACCACTGAGCCATATCCCCAGTCCTTTTTTTGTTTTTTTTAACTTTTTAGTGAGACAGAGTCTCAGTAAGTTGCTCAGGGCCTCGTTAAATTGCTGAGACTGGCTTTGAACTTACCATCCTCTTGCCTCAGTCTCCCAAACTGCTGGGATTACAGGCATACACCATCACACCCAGTAAGACCGACTTTTTAAAAAGCGATTTTGTCAGGGAAACTTTTCTGTTTCAGGAAGGATGGAAAAATCTCTCCTTCCTCTGACAAGGGCCTCTAACACTTGGTTTTGTTCTTGTACTACACCTAGCTACCTGTGTGCCTCTCAATCCCCGCCTGCCCTAGTCTGTGATGGCAGACTGGGTCTCACCCAGCCTTGTCCCCCTGACTGCCTGGAGATAAGCATCCTAACAGCATTCATGGACTATTAGCTCAGTGCCAGTCTGCTCAGTTCTCACAACCCAGTGGGGTAGGAACCACTGCGACCTCCATTTCATAGGTGAGTAAAGGGAGGCAGAGAGAGGTTACATAAATTCCCCAAGACTGCCCCACTAGTAAATGGCAGAACTGGTCTATTATTGTCAGGAATTTTTTTGGTGGCACTGCAGAACCTAGGGGTGCTCTACCATTAAGCCACATCTCCAGCTCTTTTAATTTTTGATTTGGCAACAGGGTCTCACTCAGTTGCTGAGGCTGGCTTGAATGTGGGATCCTCTTGCCTCAGCCTTCCTCATCTCACCGGTCTGAGTCACCACACCCAGTGACAGTGAATCTTTTAATCCATTAGATAAGTTTAAAGTTTTGTTTTGTTTCTTTAGGAGAAAATATGGCTCCAGGCCCTGAGCTTGTTAAACTTCAGCTATAAGTACTTGCTAAAATTAGGAGGAAAAAGTAATCTTATCTAGAAAGAAATATCTATATGTAGCTCTTATATTTGTTATTCAAAATAATATTTTCTGCAGAGCTTAAAATTTTTTTTTATAAGGAAACAAAGCAGGTATGAAGTTAACTTAGTTGTATTCTCATAGATTGCTAGGTAGAATTCTTAAGGAAAGCCTAGGGCTGCACTAAAACTTCATTTGTATTTCAAAAAATTTTATACTCATGTTGACAACTTGAGATTCTCACCAATGACTGGATAAACTTCCCCATGGTTGAAGAAGGGATTGGGTGGTTAATAATGACTAGTTGCTTTCAACCAATGATCAGGTTAGAGTCTGAAAATTCTGTCTCCAGGACTGGCCACAAAAGCCCACTCATACTGTGACAGGAACACAGGACTGAGTCAGCAGGCCTGGGTTTCTGCCCATCCGGTGCTCGTTTATGGAGAACTAGCCCTTGTGTTCTTTCAGGGGAATTACCCAAAAGAACTTTAAAAATGAGCATAATTTTATTATTGTTGTTGTCCTCAACACAGCAGTATCTGAATTCTATGTGCAATAGTGTTTCTATGGGAAAACTTTCTGAGTTAAAGCTTTCTGAGATTCGAGGGGCTGGGGGTGTAGCTCAGTGGTAGAGCTCTTGCCTAACATGCACAAGGCACTGGGTTCAATCTCTGGCACTACCACCAAGAAAACAAAAACAAAACAAAAGAAAGAAAAAAGGTTTTCAAGAGCAGGTCTCTGTCTGCCTTGTCTCCACCCACGCTCTCTCTTAGAGGGATCTGAAAGACCTGGAGACCTGGGTTTTTGCTGCTCATCTGTTGTCTATGGGACTGAGGACTTGCCTGCTTTCAGGCTCTATGCCTCAGAACTGGAGGAGAGACAAGGGTCAGGGGGTGAGGAAAAGTCATGGCTCTTCTTCCTTCAGCTCCAAGTTTGGACTCCGGAGTGTCTCTTTCTGTGACCATGTCCCACAGAACTATCTGCTTCTCCCTTGTCCTCCAGTCCCCAAAACAAATCAACAGTTTTGCATTGCCCACCTCGGAGTGAATTGTGGAAATCAAATAAAATGCTCTGTAAACACCAACATGTTCAGTGTCTCTGTAGTTCTGAGCCACCTCAGCATATGCAGGGGTGGGCTTGGTGGCAAAGGGAGCCTTCCAGTTCCATGAAGTACTTCACTATTTGGCAACACTGGTAGTTTAGTAACATCGTTTAGTCTACCTCCAACAGGATTTAAGTACTTTATCTGCTTGTTTATTTATTCCTCTTTAAAATGCTAAGTAATAGTTACATTATTTTTTTTTTCACTTTGCACATAAAAAATCAAGCTTAAAACATGGAGTCATCGGCCCAAGGTCATCCATTTTACAAAAGGCAAGGCTGTGAGTCAAAACTGAGGCCAAGACTTTGTGGTCAACCACAACACACGAGATCGTTCAGACAATAGCTGCTCCTTTTCTCCAGTTCACAACTAAATGGCTGTTTTCCCAGCTCCCAGCCCAGTTTTAGAAATGTGGTAGTTTATCAATCATGAATACTTCATTATCATCAAGTAACAGCTGACTTTTTAAGTGCTGCTAGGAGAGGTGGCCTGAGACAGTGATTCCTTCCTAAGTAAGTGCCCAAGAAATGGGATCCTCCTTTCTTAGGCGCTCACTGTAAGAACTTAGAAATGCAAAACTAATGTTAAAAGAAAATGGGAAAACTGCAAAGTACTTACTCATTGAAGCAACTGGTGACTTTAAAATGTATCTCAGTTGATTCTACATCTCTTCCCTAAATGGAGAGCTTTCCAGGCTGCAGATCAGAGCAGCCTAGAGTCTGGCAGACAGGGTAAATAAGTTCACCTCTGGGTGGTGCTGCATCTGCAAACCAGAGTCTGGGGAGTGATATCATTTCCGGTGGCATCTGGGGCAAATGACTCGGGTCAGCATTTACTTTCTCGCTTTAGAAAGTGGATGAATAATGACTTCAAGACTTTGGTATATATGAAAACAAGAAGTGGTAAATAAATACGGGAAAAAAAAAAACCCAGAATCTTCCAGAAATCTGGTTCTGAACTTGTTTTCACTTCAACTTTCTCAGTAATTGGAATGTAACTTATCTTGACTCTTTTTTTTTATTCTAACAACTCAGTTCCTCAGCTCTTAGTATTCTTGATGGTATTGTGCCTTCAAGTTGTTCGAAAGGAGAAGGAGGAAGTGGGAGAAGACTCCTGGGGAGATGGCATTTCTCTGTGTTCTAAATTGTGCTTAGGAACAGTGATCCTGCACCTTGGAGTGGCGCCTATGGTTTGCAAAAACGCTTCCGAATTCTTTCACTTGATTCTCTGCCCTCTTGTTGGAAGAATAACCCCAGCCACAGCTAGGGGAAAACACAGAAAATAAAAGGCCTGAGCTAAGGCCCCAGGTAAACACAGCAAGCTGCAGAGCTTCTCCTTTGCTTCCATTGAAAACCAGTAGGTAACTCAAGGGGGACAGTGTGCTTAGAAGGAAATGGTCTTTTGATCGAACAGATAAGCATAGGGCTTTTGCTCTTTGTTTGGAAGGGTAGAATTGGGGGAGAAACATTATCACCTTCTCTGCAAATACCAAGATGAAAGAAAAGGAGGAAATGAATCAGAAAAAAAAAAAAGAAAGAAAGAAAAGAAAGAAAGAAAAAAGGAAGTAAAGCTTTAAGAAACCTTTTCTCAAACTGGCGAGACTTCTATGGGTGTTTTAAACACTTTAGGAGAGAGAATTTTTCCATTACATTAATTCTTTTTTCCTGGGAATTGAACCCAAGCCTTGCATAAGCTAAGCAGTTGCTCTATCACTGAGCTCTACCTGCAGCCTCCATAACATTAAATGGTAGAAAATAACAAAAAACAACACTAGCAGATTCCAAAACATGCTGAATTGCATGCCCTCCATGCTCTGTTTTTGATTTTGTTTTTTAAATACTAAGCTATTTAGATAAGCTGACCGGTAAAATGACACAGTTGTCATTATTGTTTTCATCTTCTTTCTATTGCCACTGATCAAATTATTTTGCATTTTTTCCATGAATTTTAATACAATCATTGCTGTGTCTCCAGGAAGGACTGCAGTCTAGAACCCAATTGATAGATAACTTGAGTATTTTTTAAAAATTCATTATTACATAACTTGACAAATCTGCCACTATCTGATCCTAGCAATTCTGAGAGTGGCAAATATTTCCAGTGTTTTAGATCCCAGCGAGCCTGTGCATTGTGAGAATAAAACAACAAGCTACGCGAGGACGACTAATACTCTTCTAATCATCACAGAGAACAGAACAGCTGTAATAATGCAAAGGATCATCAGGCTTATACTCTTGAAATTTTAAAATGAAGTTATTTAAGGTCAACCAAAAGATTTTCAAGCTTCCAAGAATTTATCACAATAGCTGGCTACTTTGGCGTAGGTCTGTAATCCCAGCAACTGCAAGGCTGAGGCAGGAGGATCACAAATTCAGGGCCAGATTGGGTAATTTAGTGAGACCCTGTCTTTTAAAAAAATAAAAAGGATTGGGAATGTAGCTCAGTGGTGAAGCACCCTTGGGTTCAATCCGCAGTACAAAATAAAATAAATAAAAGAACATTACAATACAGTTTCGATTTGAAATGCACCCCAACAGCTCATGGGTTAAAAGCTTGATCTCTAAGGCAGCAGTTCCCAGGGAGGTGACTGGACCATGAAGGCTCTGATTTCATTAATGGATTAATCCATTGATGGAGTCATGATTTATTTTGCTGTTGGGAAGTGGGGGATGTTTAGGAGGTGGGGCCTAGTTGGAGGAAGTAGGTCCTTGGAGGAGTGCCCTGGAAGGGTCTATCATGTTCTCTGCCTCTTCTTGTTTTCTCTCTCCCATTTTGCTTCCCAGCTGCCATAAGGTGAGCAACTTTGCTCACCACATGCTCCCTGCCATGCTGTTCTGCCTCCCCACATGCCCAGAGGCAATGGAGCCAAATGACCATGGCCTGAAACTATGAACCAAAAGTAAATCTTTCCTCCTTTAAGTTGATTTTCTCAGGTATTTTGATACAGCAACAGAAAAATGACTTAACACAAAGGCTAACAGCTACTGTAACTGTTCCAGCTACTATTGTGATTCTGGTTCTCTATTTCATTCTCCAAAGTTTGGGGAGTTATCTGTTTTTCTTCACCACATTTGACTCTTTCCTAAAAGATAAATGACAACTTATGAATGTTTTATTCCTCATCTGTGCTTTCTCACACAGACCTTATTGTTATCTTCACTCTGCAGATGATGAAATAGGCACTGAGAGAGCTTGTGTGACATGTTAGCTTGATGGAGCAGGCAGGCACTTGGAGCCAACTCTTCAAACCACACAGTGGTTAGTAGGTTGCTGTCTCCTCAGTGGGAGGCCAAACAGGCGTACTGTCTTTATTGTCATTCTTAAATTATTTTGCTCATTTTTAGAAGGTAATCCATGCACATGGCACAAAACTTCAGAGTGTCAGACATATAAGTGAGAAGTATGTCATGCACCCTTTGGGTTCCCAAATCCTTGTTTCTCTTCTAGAAGTAACAATGCCTGCCACTTTCTTCTTCTCTTTTATGTCTGAAAGTTTCTATACAGATGTTCTGTATCTTTCTGAGATGGATTATTCCCTCTTCCTTCCTGAAGATCTGATAATCCCTTTTATTAAAGCAGTTGTTTGGATAATATGTGAGCTTCACTTGAACGGATGTTAAACTGTGGAAATGCTTTGGTCAATTGATCATCCAGACTGTTTCAAACATTCAGATATTTGAAATGATACAGGAAACCCATTTCTTGCAGCATCCTGCAGCAGGAGGCAGGCAAAGCTGTCCTGGGAGGCAGCACCATGACTGACCTGGGCCTCCAGTGAGACACAGTGACAGCATGTCTGCTCATGGTATGGGTTGAAAGCAAAGCTGCAATGCTGTGAAGCAAGTGAGCTGTGAGATCCTCTGTCTCTGCAGCCAACAGACTTGGGTTTAAAACCTCTTCAGTCATTATGTCTACATGACCTTGGCAGTCATTTAGTTCCCTGTGATTATTTTTTCATTTACAAAATGGTGATAATAATAACCATACCTAGACAGAGGCAACAATTGAGAAAACAAAGCCAGAGCACTATGTCCACAATGTAGTAAAAGATCTCCATACCATTATCCATGCCCATCTAGTTATTCTCTATTTCAGTGAAAACATATTTATGACAGGTACTATTCTATGTAGTAAGGATAAAATGAATAAGACTATTTTGTTTTGTGTGCTGGGAATTGAACTCAGGGGCATTTTACCACTGAGTCACATCCTCAGCCCTTTTTGTTTTGAGACCAGGTCCAAGTTGCTGAGGCTGGCCTCCAATTTGCTATCCTCCTGCCTCAGCCTCCAGAGTTGCTGGGATTACAGACTCGTGCCACTACACACAGCAGAATAAAACCTTTTTTAAAAGTCCTTGACCTTATGTAATTTATACTTGAGTTGGGGGAGGCAGACTATTAAAAAAATAGATGAAATAATACATTAGGTGAAAGACCAGAGGATAATGAGTACTGGGTGAGGAGGTTGCAGGGACTTTGAGTTGGCATTTCATTTTTATTTAAATAAAAGATTGTGGCAGTACTTGGAATTGGCACTCTACCACTCAGCTATACCCACACCCATTTTTTAAATTTTTATTTTGAGATAGGGTCTCACTAAGTTGCTGAGGCTGGCCTCAAACTTGTGATCCTTTTTCTTCAGACTCCCAAGTTGCCGTGAATATAGTCAAGTGCACTGCTTGCTGCATAAGTTGGCATTTTAAATAGAGTGGTTTGAAAAAGACTTGTGGAGAAGACAACATTTGAGTCAAATCCTGAGGAAGGTGTTAGAGCAAGCTATGGTGAACACTGGGGGAAGGACATCCATGAGGAACAGCAGTCAGGAGGCAAGGCTGACTAGGCTGGAATGAAGAAGAGTCAGGAAAGAAAGGGGGACAGACCATAGGCCATCTAAAAGGCATGGGCTTTTATTTTTGGGAGCCATTGTGAGAGGTTTGAGCAGAAAAATGACACTTCTCACTAATTTTGAGGGGTGGAGTACTGGGGATTGAACTTACGGGCATTCAACCATTGAACCACACCCCCAGCCCTATTCTGTATTTTATGTAGAGACAGGGTCCCACTGAGTTGCTTAGTGTCTCACTGTTACTGAGGCTGGCTTTGAACTCGAGATTCTCCTGCCTCAGCCTCCCAAGCTGCTGGAATTACAGGCATGCGCCACCGCGCCCACCTACTTCTCACTAATGACCACTTAACATGGTCGTTCTTGCTGCTCCATCGGGAAGATTTTACAGGGCAGAGGCTGCAGCAGAGAGGACCAAGTAGGAGGTTACTGAATATTGAGGGAGTTGTGGCTTGGATCAGAGTGGCATTGCCCAAGGGATGGAAAGTGGTGGGATTCTGGATATAGTGTTAAAATAGAGGCAATAGAATGTGCCAGGGGAGAGAGGTGCAATGTGAGAAGAGGTGATGAGGATGGGCCCTTGAATTTTGGCCTGAGCAATAGGGAGTTCAATGTTGCCATTTCCTGCGAGGAAGAAAATAGGGAGAAACAGGCGTTAAGGGTGAAAGTCAAGTGTTTTTGTTTGGAGCGTGTTAGGATGGAGATTCCTTTTACATATCTCAAATCGAGAGGTTGAATGGGCATTTGAATCTACAAGTCTGGAGTTGAGAGAGGTCCCAGCAGGAATTTCAATTTGGTTTGGATTCTAATGCAGAAGGTGAAACTAGAGGAGAATGGAGTTGTGGGAATTGAGCCCGAGACAGTCCAGATTTAGAAAGGCAGGAAGATGAGGGTGAACCTGTGAATGATTCTGAGAAGTCATGGTGAGAGAATCAGGAAAACCAAAAGACTGTATGTAGGGTTTTGGAAGTGAAGAAGAGAAAGGTGTCTCCAGGAAAGACTCAAAAGAGGGTTGTTTGTGTTAGAGACAGTTGATAAGTGGGATGTTGAATCACTGGTAATAACATTCTGTTGGACATTGGTGACCTTGATGGGGGTGCAGGGAAGGGTTAATTGGAATGGTTCGAGAGAGAATGGGAATAGAATTGAAGATGGTACCTCAATCAAGGAGTTTTGCTACAAATAGAGAAGTAGAAAATGGCACATCTGCTGGAGGGGAAAGTGGAGTTAAGAAAGCTTTATCTGTTTTTAAGATGGAAATGATAATAGCATGCTTGTGTGCTTACAGGAATGATCCAAAAAACAGGGAAAAGCAGATGATGTGAGGAGAAGAGGGCAGGACTGTTGGAGCAATGTTGGTTAAAAAAAAAAAAAAATGCGTAGCCTAGTGCCTGGTGGAGGGATTGCCCTTGGACACCAACACATCAAGGTCATCAGCTGAGAGTGAAGCGGGGGAAGGTGGTATTAGAAGACGGAGGAGGAAGAGAAGGCACAAAATACTCATCTAGGAAACCAGAGAGGCTGTAACTGTGAGCAATGTGAAGAGCTCATCTAAGGGTGGCAGCTGCATTGCTTGGTTTTCTCTCGTCTGTCCCACCTACATGGGAACAGGCACAGAGTGGGGGAAAAAAAAAAAAAATGTATCTAATCAAGCTTGGGGTCATGCTTTTTGGTCTGTATCAATGTACATTCATATGATGTTCCAAATTCATAATGCATTTAAAATTATGATTTATTTGAAACCAAAACCCATAAAAATGAAAATTTTTAATTAGGCAGTGAAAAATATTCTGAGCTGAGTGTAAGGGCAAAAATAATATTCCCTTAATATCAACAACCTTTTAATAGTTCCAGTCACAGATTAATTTGAATTTAACTTTGTGAAAGCCACGATCATTTTATCCACATTTTCTAATTTAAGGAACATGGTTATTTTTCTTATCTTTTGGAATGGAATGCTATATGCAGGGCAGAAATCAGCCCATTAAATATTTACTTATAGATGCATTTATTTCAGCCAGTTGGTGTGTGTTTGTATTCAGATCCATGCCTGGCTACCTTAAAAGCATGACCAAATTTGGCAAATCACAAAACAGTGTTTTTTCTTTTTTTTGTATGACTTTAACAGCCTACATGCTTTTGATAGCTTCTCTTCAAAGCATTTGCATTTAGTGCTTTCAAGGACATAAGAATAACGAATAATTTATTTCTATTTGTATGGTTGCTGAGCTGTAGGGTCATCCGGATTTCGGAGGTTATGGATTGAGAAGAGCCAAATCAGAGGTTTCACTATTCAGGATGGATAGGCTGAGAAGTGAATTTATTTTTATTTTAAAAAATTATTATTATTATTATTATTGCCCTTAGTTTCTGTGGTGCTAGGGATCTAACTCAGGGCCTCATGCATGCTAGGCAAATGCTCCACCCCTGAGCCATATCCTCAACCCTGAGAAGTAAATTTATAGAAGATCCTATTCTGTCAGGATTTGTCCAACCTTCCTGCAAACTTTCTTACATGTGTTATGTTTTATGCAAGTTCTGCATTCTGCTCCAGTGCAGCTTAGTCGTTCAGAGCATGCCTTTGTAAGCTAAAAAGTTGAGTTCAGAGTCCCAAGTCCTTAACCAGTGAATTGTGTGACTCTGGCCGTTTCAGGTTTCAAAGATAAAACAGGCAAAGTGCTAAGTAGAGTGCTGGGCACTTAGTAAATGCTCAGTTTATTCTGGGCATTAGTAGATGTAGGAGTCTAGTTCAACAAAACTAAGTCTTTTTGGTCACAGCCACCCTTTGTCTGTTAGGTGACCCTGGCACACATCCCAAGTCCTATAGACAAACAAAGTTGTTAGGGTAGTCAATCGAGCGTGGTGTCCAAGCTACTGACACTTCAGACTGTTTCTTTTTCTTTTTCTTTTCTTTTTTTTTTTTTTTTTTTTTTGTCTCTGGGATTGAACCCAGGGATGCTTAACCACTGAGCCACATCCCCAGCCTTTTTTTTTTTTTTGGATTTTATTTAGAGACAGGGTCTCACTGAGTTGCTCAGGGCCTCACTAAGTTGCTGAGACTGGCTTTGAACTTGCGATCCTCCTGCCTCAGTTTCCCAAGCTGCTGGGATTACAGGAGTGTGCCACTGCACCCCTCTCCAAACTGTTTCTTAACTGATGTTTTGAAACAAGACAGGTTTATTCAGTTGGCTATAGCCCACCTTTGTCTCACTCAGCACAGAAACCCCTTCTTCCTTCCTTGGGGTGTGGGGATCCACATGTGTTGCTGCTGCCCAAGACACTCTCTGTCCTTAAGATTCTGATAAACTGCACTTTGTGCAGTCTGGATCTGTCTGTCTCTGTTTTTGGTCTCACAGCTCCTTCTGCCTTTGGCAGCTGGAATGCATACCCTGGGATTGAAATTTTCTGAAATAGTATGCATATATCCATGCTTTAGTAGTATAATAATATTTTGAAGGCCAAAGCACAAAATAAAAAGTAAATATTGAGAAGCACCCTATTTGATTGGCCCAGCTCTGTAGACTGGTGTGACCTTCTCCCTGCAGGAGTAGACTCTGCAGGAGAGAGGATGACAGAAATTATCCTGAAGCTGAGCAAGGCTCAGGGAGACTGAGCAACTGTTAGAACCACACAGTCAAGCTGAACTTGGACTAGGGACCGGGCTTCCTGGACCCTGCTCCCATAGTCCCACAGCCACAGTTCATGATTTATTTTATTTTTTTAAAGATTATAAACCTTTGACTAGGTGTGGTGTCACACACCTGGAATCCCAGCAGCTTAGGAGGCTGAGGCAGGAGGATTGCAAGTTCAAAGCAGCCTCCGCAAATTAGCAAGGCCTAACCAACTCAGTGAGACACTGTCTCAATATAAAATTTAAAAAAGGGCTGGGGATGTGGCTCAGTGGTTAAGAGCCCCTGGGTTTAATCCCTGGTACCAAAAAAATTTTTAAAAAAGGTTGTAAACCTTTTTCACTAAGTCTGATTTAATGCCAACTATGTAGCATTATTCCTCACCTCTAAATAATATTACGTTGTATTAGAGGACTAAACCACTAAGTTAGTTCTCTGATTCCAGTTCTTTCTCCTTCCTTTCTCTTCTCTCTTTTACCAACTTAACCATTTATCTAAAATGTGTAGTTCAGTATTAGGTCTATATTCATACTTGTCAAACAGATCTCCAGAACTTTTTTCATCTTGCAAATCTGAAACTCTATACCATTGAACAGCCCCCTACCCCCTGCCCAGCTCCCCAGCCCCTGGTAGCTTCCTATTCCATTGTCCAGTTCCCTTACGTTCACTGAGTTACCACATCTTCAGAGCACAGCTTTGTCAAACCCTAGGCTGGTAGCTCTCAGACCCTCTATGTGTTATGTTCCCAGTCAGATGACTTGGCTATTTATTGTTACAACAAATTTTCCTTTCCTCCTTCCAGGCTGGCATAGACCATGCACCCAAAGAAGTTTCACCCTGAGATCTGAAAAATACCAGGAGGACCTGATCAACTGAAGCTGGCAGAGAATCTCCCTTTATGGTTTACACTCATGATCTGCACGTCAAAATTTCTCTTAAAAATACCTTTGATCTTTATTTTCAACTTGTCATACATTACAGCTCTATCAGCAGCATTGTTGACTTTAGAAATCTGGATATTGAAAGAACTTGGTGATTTTAAGTGGCATTATTAATGAACTCTAACAGTGGTGATGTTATCTTTGCTGAAACTAAAATGCTAGCCCTTTATTTACTTGAGTGGTGGCATTACAGTTGCAGTAAGTTTTCTGGTTTTCAAAATTATCTGAAACTTGATCATACTGCATTTATTTATTTATTAATTATTATTATTTTTTTTTGTACCAGGGATGAAACCCAGGGGTGTTTAACCACTGAGCAATACTGTCAACCCTTTTTAAAATTTTCTACTTTGAGACAGGGTCTCTCTAAGTTGTTGAGGCCTTGCAAAGTTGCTGAGGCTGGCTTTGAACTCACGATCCTCCTGCCTTAGCCTACTGAGCTGCTGGGATCACAGGCCTGGGCCACCACATCCAGTGACATACTGCATTTATAAAGCAAATGTACTCACGTTTTAAAATGCTATTAACAGTTAAATTCTTTTTTTTTTTTTTTTTTTTTTTGGTACTGGGGATTGAACCCAGGGGCA
This sequence comes from Glaucomys volans, assembly GCA_020662805.1. Classification (NCBI taxonomy): domain Eukaryota; kingdom Metazoa; phylum Chordata; class Mammalia; order Rodentia; family Sciuridae; genus Glaucomys; species Glaucomys volans. The sequence goes on along the minus strand of JAJEJO010048248.1, from coordinate 156,128 downwards.
CTCCACCACTGAAGCCACATCCCCAGCCCTATTTTGTATTTTATTTAGAGACAGGGTCTCACTGAGTTGCTTAGAGCCTCGCTAAGTTGCTGAGGCTAGCTTTGAACTCGCGATCCTCCTGTCTCAGCCTCCCAAATGCTGGGATTACAGGCATGCGCCACCACACCCGGCAACAGTTAAATTCTTGAATGTGAGGTTGTTTTGTCTAGTAAGGTAGAAATAGCTTAATATTTTTGGTATGTGTTGTTCTTCCTTTCTTTCTTCATTAGATAAATACATTCACCTAATACCACTCTTAGACAGGCATAGTGTTTGACGTCCAATGTTCTAAAAATACAATAATTACCAAGAGCAAAGAAATCTCTCTCTCTCTCTCTCTCTCTCTCTCTCTCTCTCTCTCTCTCTTTCTCTCTTTCTTCTGCTGGTCCTGGAGATTCAAACCAGGGTGCTTTACCATTGAGCTAAGCTACAACCCAGCCCTTTTCATTTTGAGACAGGGTCTCACTAAGTTGCTGAAGCTGGCCTCAAACTTGTGATTCTCTTGCCTCAACCTCCTGAATTGCTGGGATTATGGGTGTGCACCACCGAGCCTGGCAAGAATGTTTCTTGGCTGCTGGTTGAATAAACTCGGTGACTATGCAGATACAATCTAAAATAAATCCTAAGTGAATTATTTCATTTCTCAAGTCTGTTCCTTCTCTCAATAAATGAAATCAATATTCCCTTGATTGTTCCAGACAGAAATCTCAAGATCCTCTGTGACTCCTTCCTCCACTTTGCCCACCACAACAGAATCGATTGTACCTCTGAAACTGATCTGATGAGTCCTCTTCTCTCCCCTTCACAGCTTCTCCCAAGAGTCCAGTTCAAATCTGGACACCTGCTGCCTAATTTTTCCAGCCAGTTTTTTTCTTCCTCTGGGTCTGTTCTCTAAGCTGTGGTCTTTGCTCTTTCTAAGATGCAGACTTTAGGATTTCACTTCCCTCCGTAGGCTCAATTTTGCCTCCTTGATCAGGCCGAAATGTTTCTGAAGATACCAGCCTTTCGCCTTAGGCACATTAGCCAAATCCAGAACAGTGCCTCTGAGAAACTTGAAGATCCTGTTGACAAGCATCCCCAACCCCTTAGATAACAACAGTAATGACCAGCACTTACTGAGCAGACTATTCTGAGCACTTTAGGTGTAGTAACTCTTTTTACAAAATCAACAATAATAAATACTGCTGTCATTTATTAGAGCTTCCTTAATATCCAAGTGTGATATATCCATTAGTTACCTTTAGAGCACCCGCCGGGTAGGCATTACTGTCTCCACCAGGAAAATGAGAGGAGGGAAGGGACTGGGTTTGCCTCAGGTCAGTCGCACGGTAAAAAGAAAGGTGTGAATCAACCTGGCCTCTGCCTGATCTGCTCTCTCTGCTCACCGCCAGCATGGGACGCCTCGCTGCGCCCAGGACGGCACAGATGCCACACCTGCAGTGGTGATGTATGTGCAAATTAACTGCAGCCACGTCAAGCAGGCTGCTTTGACTTATTACTTGGAGGGGAACAGAGGCTGATGGTAGGTCAACAGTGAGTGGCTGCTTTGGTTTCAGGCATGGGACTAGGGACAGCAGGCTCAGGAGTCCTACAACTTGTAGACTCAGAGGGTCAGGACCCTGGAAAGATTTCTTGAACTTCCTTTGTTTAAAGCTTTATGGGGACTGCTTACTCTCCTCAGGGGGGAAGAAAGCCCAACAAATCGTGGGGGTTCAGAGAACTATGTTCGCCCACAATGTCTGAAGGAGAAACTCATTCACAGAGCTTGATTAACCACAGACGGATGTTTTAGGAGGAAGTAGGCTAAGAAAGATCTGCAACCCTGGCCTGTCATATGCTTAGTTTGTGCAAGAAAACCAGAGAAGGAGCTTATTATTTATTTAAATGGAAAAAGCCCCCAGATGTTTTGTCTGAATAAGTCCTTAGTGTATGCCATAGGACAGATGCAATTTCTTTAGGCTGTGAATGAATACTTACATGTTTGTGCAAAGAAGCGTTCCTTGTTGTCCTGTCCCTTCATCATTGGGTCCAGAGGAGATGGGAAAAGGAAGGAAGGGAAGTCAGTGGGCATGACACACTGTCACCCATGCTAAGAGGAGAGAAATGTTGTTGCGAGCTCTGCTTGGTCACGTGCTGGTTGACTGAGTCATCCTGGTCCTATCAAGAGAGAGACAGCACTTCCGTCAGCAGGCTGGGCAGCTGGAGGGCATGGCCCTGTGGCCTTAGGCTGCTCTGGAGGAGCAGCCGGGGCTTCCTCTTTTAGGAAGCTAATTAGGTACAATTTTGGCTCTTCTCAGCAATACCAGATAAGTCCAGCTGCCAGCTCCCCACTTTTCAAGCAATCTAACAGGCTACTCAAACCAACCACAGACATTATTCCAGTGTTAGGTAGTAGCTAGCAAAGGGTAGTACAAAGCAAAGGTGGTAGTTAATTTGTGAAAAATAAACAGAGGCAAAGGAGCTAATGGGAAAATACGTCAAGAGAAAAGAATTCATGGGACTAACTCTTGACAGGGTCCATTGAGGTTGATGTGAAGCTAGGAATTATGGCCAGAGGTGTCTCCATTTGTCTGGTAAGGAAAATTCCTTTAGTAGAGCAGCTGTACTAAGGTAACTTCTGACCAGGTATTGGCCCTGGCACCCACATTAACAAGGGATTGACTTGTAGATGAAGCCCCCTAAATAGGATGGCCACCATGACAATTCCCAAGAGGATCAACTAAGGTCAAAAACTCTACCGTCGACATGAAGGAAGAGTTGAACACCTGATTGGCAAAGAGTATAGAAGGTGGTCCCCAGCTCTCCTGGGAAACATCCAACAGTAATAAATTTGGAGACGGCATTGACTCCTTTGTTGGTCTCTGCTCAGAGACTGCCCACTTTCTTGAAAGTGCTCTCTGCTTAAGCCTCACTTTGCTTTTACTTTACTTTTGCCTCACTTTCTCTTTACTTTCACTAACAATAAAGTTCCTTTGCATGGATTTTGGTGTCTGACTTTAAATTTTCTTCTCTTGGAACACAAGAACCAAGGTTTGGAGTTTTAACTCTCTTCTTTCCTGTGACACCAGCAATTTATTTTCCATATTTGAGGACAAAGACCTAAACTAATTTAGCTCTTCTTCTATCACTTTCAAGCCAGTCTCTTTATTTTCAGGTGCTTTGACTTCAGGGCTCCACCTAGGTCCCGGAGAAACCCATGTGGTAACTCCCCATGCACCTCTCCTGATAAAATTCTGGAATTATCTGATCATTTGCTAGCAACCCCTTCAAAGTCCCTTCCATCCTGGGCAGTGAGGCATTTGCTTCCGATGCCCAGCAAAGTTGGTTCTAGCTTTAGTTGAATGAAAGACTGTCAAAGTTCCTTGTCATTCAAAGTCAAACCACGTAGGAGGACAGACACGGGCTAAGCCATCTAATCACCGTTTGTGTATTTTGGAGGTGTTGGGGTTTCAGGAAACAGTGGAACTAGAGCAGCACCCTGACTACACTTAGATCTATTTCCTCGCTTTCTTTTCCAACATAGGAGGTTTGTCCTTAAAATACCTGGGACTTTTTAATTGATAAATTCATATAAAAATAGCTGGAGAAAGTGGAAGAAACTCCTGCTTGTCTCCATCAGATTGAAGGAATTGCCAAGGAGGGAGAGGCAGAGCCAAACCACCAGGCCCCAAGCCAGCTGTAGACCATGTTAGGTTCACATCCACTGGGTGCTGCCACCGTCCTTCCTTCTTTTTCCTTCCACCTTCTCTTCTTCCCCTTACCCTCCCTTCATTCCTTTCTTCCTTTTCATAAAAACAAAACAAAACCTATTGGTTAAATTAGCTTATGGTTATGGTATCTATATATAACTTCAATAACAAGGAAAATCCAGTGGTTAGCAAATTAAGCTAGAATGTTCAGATTCTTTTATGGGAACAATCACTGTGTGTATAGCATTTATTGCTAAATTAGAAAGAAATGTTATGGTCCAGCTGTAGAAATCAGGTTATACGCTTTTGCAGAAAATGAGGGAGGCACATCTGGAGGAGCAATTAAGAGCGAGCTAGAACCTCTTGGGTATGCCTGACCGTAGGCAGTGGCAGATTAGGAAAACTAAGACTAGGAGTGAATCCAGAGCAAAATACACACCCTAAGAACAGCAGACCAGGAGTTTCAAAGGTAAATAATGGTTGTGGGACCAGATAAGAGATGTTAATCAGTAAATGACCAGTATCTGTTCTTGGTACCCATACTCATTTTGCGTTTTAAACATGGAAGATTAGTCCTCACTTCTTTCAAGAATTGTACATTTTTTTTCCTTGAAATTCTTAAAGCTCTCATTATATCTCTTCTTTGGCCACATCTTATGTATATAAGGGAAAAGAAAAATGCTTCTCTACTATAAGGAAAAAACAGAAGTGAGAGTATGGTGGTGGTAAGTGAAAATTAATACTCAACCTCAGTGTTGGAGACAACAGAGGATGGTGAGGACTTTGGAAAACTGGAGAAAGCATGTGCCAATTAAGTGGACAGTAGCCATTCTGTTCTAGCAGACTACTTCCTGAGGAAATATTGATACTGGGCAGAAAACCTAAATAAACTCTTTAGTTTCACTTGCTCTTAGTTGACCTAGAATTCACTAATTTTGGAGGCCACACAGCTGGGCAATCTATTATTAGTCTCTCAGTGACCTTGCTGTAGAGAATACCTCTGGCATGTGGGTTATGATGGTAATGGTTGCCTAAGTACTAACTTAGGAACTTCAGGAACTTAAAGACCGTTTTTGCTGAAAACACTGACTCTTCATTTGGACCTGTAGGTGCCTGGTAGGTGACCGGGATGGGATACAAAGGCTTGGCATCTCTGCCTTCATATTGCCTCTGTCTCCTTTGATGCCTAAACCTTTGGGTCAGATTCTACTCAGCTCTGCCTGCAGACATGTGGGACATTTGAGAAATGTTTTGTTCAAAACTATAATATAGAGTTCATTTGTCCTAGACTTGTCTAGTCTCTCTCTCTTCCCTCTAGGGCTAAAGACACCTACCAACAACCAGGACTGGAAACGCAAGACCACGAAAGGAGTGAAAAGAGGTGGCACCTGAGTTCTGGAATGTTTCTACCTATTCCCAGAAAAGACATGAGTATTCCTCCCCTTTATCAGCCTCTCCCTCTGCCTTACCATTCCTCTCTGTGGGATGAGCTTCTGAACCTAGGTTTGGTAACAATATGTCTTCAATATTGCCACATATTCCAATTTTTCAGAAGAAAAAGTTGTATATATAGATTTTATGAACCATATCCTGAGTTTTAAACATCTGCTCAACACACACACACACACACACACACACAGACAGACACATACACACACACACACACACACACACACAATAAGCACCACATAGGTGAAATCAAACAACTTTCCAGCTTTGCAGTGGTTGGGCTATACTTCTATCTAGACAGTAAAGGTGTCAAATTTGAGCAAATATTTGGGAATCAGGGACTGCATAGGCTCAGATCAAAGTGGGGCAGTGGGTAGAAGACAGGTAGGTAGTGAGGTACAGAGGCTATGAAAGGGGTAGAAGTGGAGAATTCTGAACCCATCTTTGCCTCAGGAACAGGCTTCTTCTTCTAGCTGGAGCAAAAACAAGCAATGGTTTCCCAGGCAACGTCCGGTCTGGCACAGTCTGGAAACTCACGTGTTTCTGCAATGCTGCATCATTTCTTGATGGGCAGGTTTTGGCCCAATTCCCCAGAGATTTGCCAATCCAGGAATGGAAGTGGAGATGGTCTAAACTCCCTCTTACAGTGAATTTCAACCCTTTTACTAAGTGCAAAGGATTCTTAATGAATTCTCAATGTCTTTATGTTTGTAACATCTTGGAATCAGGTTCTCAAAATCTGAATGCCTCATAGGTATTTCTTAGGTGTTGCTTATATTTTATTTGTGGTGCTTATGGTGGATGAATGTAGATAATTGGATACTTGTAATACCAATATATTAAATAATTGATCTTGGTATTTTTCCCCAATTGGACAGAGTTTAGTTACTGCTTTGAGATAGATTGCTATGTTGCTCAGGTTTATATATATTACTCCTCAAAAATGAATTCAAAGATATTTGCTTCCTACTACTAAGGTGTCTCAGGAGGGAGGATCACTTGAGCCCAAGAATTCATGGCAAGCCTGGGCAACGTAGCAAGCCCTTGTCTCAAAACATAAAACAAAATGACAATAAAAAGAACTCCAAACAAACAAAGAAACAACAAACAAAACTCCCACCATTTGCTTCCTTTGTTAAAGAATAATAATAATTATTATTATAATAAATAGTATTAGGACAGTGTCAATGACCATACTATCTACAACTTTTAAAAAGCCTTCATTAGGTTTCCAGGATGAAAGACCAGTCCTGTTGGTCATAACCACCGTCTTACCTGCCAGGTGACCCTGGCATACATCCCAAACCCTACAGGGAAAACAAAATCATTAACGTGTTCAGCTGTGCGTGTGGTACCCGTCACTGAGGCCACACAGTTTCTTTGTTTTTCTTTTTTCTTGGTACTAGGAACTGAATCCAGGGTCATTTTTACCAGTGAGCTACATCCCCAGCCCCTTTTATTTTTTAATTTTGAGACAGGGTCTCATTAAGTTGTTCAGAGCCTCACTAAGTTGCTGAGACTGACTTTGAACTTGTGATCCTCCTGCCTCAGCCTCCTGCGTCACTGGGATTACAGGTGTGCACCACCATACCCAGCACAGACTGATTCTTAAAGTGATGTTTGACATGTTAATGGTTTTTGAGAAAGGCCAGGTACATTCTAGTTGGCTAGGGCCCACCTCTGTCTAGTTTGGTATAGAAACCGCTTCCTCCTTCTGCTTTGGGAGCAGGTCTTGCTACCACCCAAGACATGCTTCTATCTGCAAATCCTAGTCATCGAACTATATGCAGTCCTGGATATGCCTGCCTCTTTCTTGTCTCTTAGCCCCTTCCACATCTGGTGACCAGTTCTCAAACACTAGGACGAGGTATTTCCAAAACACCTTCCATATAACTTCAAACAAATCAGTGTTTTTTGGAGCACTGAGGAAATAGAATTTAAGTCAATAATTGCACCTTTCAATTCATATCACACATGTCCTTTTTTGCTCAACTCTCTCTTACTTTTTCTACTTACTTGCCAATGAGCTGAACTGAGATGGATCAGGTTATTGGTCTGGCACAGCAGCGAAATGCTGTAGGCACATTATATCTTGATAGCAGCCAGGCATTTGGGAAAACCTGTTGCTATAGCCTTAGCATTATAGATAAGATGAAAACATTCGTGTGGGCTAGAGAAGAGCACATGTCAGTGTGTTCATAGTCATCTGTGTTCAACAAATCATTCATTTACTCAGCAAATATTTATTGGGTGTTTATAGACCAGTACTGCTCTAGGCTCTATGATTAGAGGAACAAAGGTAGTTTTGTTTATTGTTTTGTTCTGTTTTTGTAGAAGGTATTGGCAAGTCAACAGAAGCTTTAAAACAGGGATGCACACATGCACATAATTTTTAAAAAGGTATCTGTAATCATGAATGGAGATTAGATTGTATATTCACCAAAAGTGCGCATTAAAATAATTTTGAAAAGTCGTAGGTGAAATGATATACCAAAACATTAATTAATATTCTGTCTTAGAACTGTTTTAGGTTTACAGAGAAACTGAGCAGAAAGAATTGAGTTCTAATAAACCTGCATTAGTCAGCTTTTTGTCATGTGACAAAATGCCTGAGAAAATCAACTTAAAAGAGGAAAGATTTATTTTGGTGCATGGTTTCAGAGTTTCAGTCCATAATCACTTGACTTCAACACTGTGGGCTTGTAGTGAGGCAGAACATCATGGCAGGAAGGGTGTAGGGAGAAAAGCCGCTCATCTCATGGCAGTCAGAGAGAGAGAGAGAGAGAGAGAGAGAGAGAGAGAGAGAGGGGGAGAGAGGAAGGGGCTAGAGACAAGACATATCATTCTAGGGCACATCCCCTTCTCCAATAGACCTCACCTCCCAAGTTTCCACCACCTCCCAACAATCAGTTGACTGTGAAACCATCAATGAATGAATAGATACACTGATGAGATCAGAACCTTATCATCATCCCATCACTTCCCCAAAGCCCCACCTCTGAACATTGCTGCATTTGGGACCAGACCATCAATACTACACAAGCCTTCAACACCCAAACCATAAAAATACCCTTTCTCTACTTTCCCCTCACATTCCTCTATTATTAACATTTTGTACTGGTGTGCTGATTTTGCTATAATTGATGAACCAATATCGCTATAATATTAGCCACAGTCCATAGTTTAGAGCGGCATTCACTCTTTGAGCTGTCAAGTTCTACAGATTTTGACAAATGTATGATATCATGTGTCCACCTCTGTGGTTTCAAACAGAACAGTCTCACTCCCTATGTTCTACCTGCTCATCCCACCCTTCCTCCCTGAGAAACCCTGGCTACCATTGTTCTTCTCACTCTACAGTTTGCCTTTTCTGGAATGTCATGAAGTGGGAGTCATACAGGATATATGGACAGGCCACAATTTAAGATGGTTTCATTTAACAGTTTCTCAACTTTATCATGGTATAGTAATTGTACCCATTCAGTAGAAATCATACTTCAAATTTTGAGTTTTAAATTTTTCCAGGGCTAGTTGGTACATTCCTCCCTTGTGATGTTGTGCAGTAGCAATGAGCCACAACTTCTGGCCAGCCAGAAGTGATTTAGGAGAGTAAATAACCCATGTTTACAGTGTGGTGTTTGCTCAGCTATGATGATCAGTGGAGGAAGGTGTATTAAATGCGTTCTTTTTTTAAAAATTGTTTTAATTAGTTATATATGACAGTAGAATGCACTTTTATACATCATATAAAATGGAGTATAATTTTTCATTCTTCTGGTTATACATGATGTAGATGAAATGCATTCTTGACTTACACTATTTTCAATTTATGGTGAGTTCATTAGGACATAATCCCATCAATAGTCTAAAGAGCATAACATTTTAGATGGACTTTTTTCACCTAACAATAAGCATGACAGATTACTTTGCTTTTGTTTGATAGTTCATTTCATTTTATCATTAAATAATATTCCATTGCATGGAGGTACCGTGATTTGTTTATTCATTCACCAATTGAAGGTCATCTTGGTTGCTGCCAAGATTTAAAAATTATGATACAGTTGCTAAAAACATTCAAATGTAGGATTTTGTGTGGCTAAAAGTTTTCACTTCATCTGGTTAAATATCAAGGAATACAATAGCTGGATTGTATAGTATAGTAAGGTTATGTTTAGCTTTGGAAGAAACTACCCATCTGTCTTCTGAAGTGGTTGCACCATTTTGCATTCCTATCAGCAATGAATGAGAATTCCTGTTACTCCACATCCTCACCAGCATTTGGTGTTGTCAGTGCTTTGGATTTTAATTATTTAATAGGGGTGTAATAGTATCTCATTGCTTTGGGTTGCAGTTCTTTAATGACATATGATGTTGAGCATCTTTTCATATCCTTATTTTCCATATGTCTATCTTCTTTAGTGAGGTGTCTATTCAGGTCTTCTGACTTTTTAAAAATTGGGTTGTTTGCTTTCTTATTGTTGAGTATGCAGACATCTTTATATATTTTGAATACAAGTTATTAATTAATATGTATTTTTCAAATATTTTCGCCCAGTCTGTGGCTTGCTTTTTATTCTTTTAACAGTGTCTTTTGCTGTGACCTGTAATCCCAGAGGCTCAGGAGGCTGAGGCAGGAGGATCACAAATTCAAGGCCAAATTGCCTCAGCAATTTAGGAAGGCCCTACGCAACTTAGCAAGACCCTGTTCCAAAATAAAGGAAAAATAAAAAGAGCTGAGGATGTGGTTCAGTGTTTAAGCATTCAGGGGTTCTATCCCCAGTCTCAAAAATAAACAAACACCCCCAAAACAGTTTATTTGGCAGAATAGAAGGGGTTTTTTTTGTTTTGTTTTTTAGTTTTAGTTTTGTTTTGTTTTGTTTTTGGTGCTGGGAATTGAACCCAGGGCCTTGTGCATGTTAGGCAAGCACTCTACCAACTGAGCTACATTTCCAGTCCCCAGAAATTTTTAATATTAATAAAGTTCTATTTATCATTTTTTTCTCTCATGGATTGTGCTTTGAGTGTTGGACTAAAACTTATCACCAAATAGCTCATCACCTAGATTGTCTCTTATGTTATCTTTTAGAAGTTTTGTTAATTTTGCATTTTATACTTAGGTCCATGATACATTTTGAGTTAATTTTTGTGAAAGGTGTAAAGTCTGTGTTGATTTAACTTTCTTTTCTTTCTTTCCTTCCTTCCTTCCTTCCTTCCTTCCTTCCTTCCTTCCTTCCTTCCTTCCTTCCTTCTGTCTCTCTCTCTTTCTCTTTCTTTCTTATGTAGATGTCCATTTGTTAAAAAAAATAAACTATCCTCTTCCATGGAATTCCACTCCTTTGTGGAAGATCAGTTGACTATATTTTTATAGGTCTATTTCTGGTCTCTATTACGGTCCTTTGATCTATTTGTCTATTCTCTCACTAATGTGCTATCTTGATCATTACAGCTTTATGGTTGAGTCTCGAGGTTGCAGCATCGGTCTTCCACCTCTGTTCTTTAATATTATATTGGCTGCTCTGTGACTTTTGCCTTTCCTTATAAACTTTAGAATAAATTTGCTGATATTCACAAAATAACTTGCTAGAATTTGGATTTGTATTGCAACGGATCTATAGATCAAGTTAGAAGGAACTTTGAGCCTGACAAATTTGATTTTTCTGACCATGATCATGGAGCAGTTTTCCATATATTTAGTTCTTTGATTTCTTGCATTAGTTTTATAGTTTTCCTCATAAAGACCTTATGTATATTTTGTTAAATTGCCTATGTATGTTTTCTTTGGTGCAAATGTAAATGGTGTATTTTTAATTTCAAATTCCGATTTTTCATTGCTGGCATGTAGGAAAGCAATTACTTTTGTACACTAACTTTGTATTCTGCAGTGTTACTGTAATCACTTATTACTTTAGGGGTTTTGATCTTGATTCTTTGGTACTTTCTACATAGACAAGCATGTCAGTACTGAGCAAAGATAGTTTTATTTCTCTCTTCTCAATCTGTGTATCTTTTCTTTCTCCCCATACCTTTTTCTCTTTTCTCTTTTTCTTTCTTCCTTTTTTTGGTCTTCATGCATTAGTGGTAACAGGAATGTCCTTGCCTGTTCCTCATCTCCAGGAGACACACCTAGTTTCTTACCATTAGGCATGATGTTAGATGCAGTTATTTTGTAGGTATTCTTAAGTTGAGGAAGTTCCCTGCTATTTGTAGTTTGAGTTATTTTTTTTTAAATCATGAGCTAGTGTTGACTTGCATCAAATGCTTTTCTTTATCTATTGATATGACCATATGATTTTTTTCTTCTTTAACCTATGGATATGATGAATTTATTAATTGACTTTTAGTTGAACAAGCCCTGTGTGCCTGGAATTAAACCCACTTGACCATGATGTATAATTCTTTTATATATTGTTTTAACCAATCTGTTTAATATTTGTTGGGGATTTTTGATCTGTGATCATAAGAGATATTTGTGTAAAGTGGGGCATGGTAATGCATGCCTGTGATCTAGCCACCTGGGAGGCTGAGACAGGAAGATCACAGGTTCAAGGCCAGCTTCAGCAATATAGCAAGGCTTTATCTCAAAATAAAACATAAAAAGGTTGGGGATGTGGCTCAGTGGTTGAGTGCCCTGGGTTCAATCCCTGGTACCAGAAAAAAAACAAATAAACAAACAAAGAAAACCCAAACTGAATAACAGCAACAACAAAACTGAACTGAAAAAAAAAAAAAATTCTGTGTAGTTTACTTTTCTTTTAATGTTTTTGTGTGGCTTTGGTATTAGAATAACATTGACTTCATAGACAGAGTTAGGAAGTGTTTTCTCAACCTCTGTTTTCTAGAAGAGACTAGAGAACTGGTATAATTTTTTCCTTGAATATTCAGTAGAATTCACCAGTGAGCACACTGGGTCTGGTACTTTGTTTCAGAAGGTTACTAATTATTGATTAACCTTCTTTTATAAATAATGACTTGTTCAGATTACCTGTTTCTCCTTGTGTGAGTTTGAGTAGATTGCATTTTTCTAGGAGATGGTCCATTTCAGGCAAGTTATGCCTGTGAGTGTAGTCATTCCTAAAACTCCTTTGTTATTCCTTTAAAGTCCAAGGAATTGGTAATAATGACCCCTTTTTCATTTCTGATATCAATAATTTGTGTTTTTTCTCATTTTGCATATCATTATACTTTAGTTATACTATTTTTATCATAAATAAAGGCAGATATATTTTTGTATAGCCTGTTTTCTTTCTTTTTCTAGACTGTCAATTTACATGTTTTGCTATTTTTTAATTTTATCTAAGGCTTATTATATATTAAATGCAACTAACCTTTTGGCCTGTCATACATGTTTTTATTCCAACTTCTTATTTTCCTGTAATTTTATTTTCCTATTTTCTTCTTGCATAAGCTAGAAATTTTTTCAGTGTTTTAAAATTGTTTTGTACTTTGCTGTTGTACTAAATAATACCTAACATCTTATAGAGCATTTACTCTGTGTCAGGCAAAATATACAGTGATTCACATGTATTATCTCAATTAAATCCCAAGGTACTTTATCTCCATTTTATGAATCAGAAAACTGAGGCACAAATAGGTTGAGGATCCTGTTTAAGGTGGGCACATCTAGTCAGTGGCAGATCTGGGATTTGAAGCTAGTTACTGTTGTGCAATAGTTTAGCCCCTAAATTCTACTGCCTCCTAGCAAAACACTCCAATTGAATATGACATTACTCACCATGTTTACTATCATGTTGTGTTTGGGGGAGTTTCTGTCTCTAAATGAATTTAGAGTGTCTCTAAATGAATAAAGACAATCAGAAGAGGAGGGAAGGTAGGGGAAGGGAAAAGAAACAAGATCACATATTTTTATGTTTTACATATTTAAAAAAGTTATACTCAGAACACTACTTTCAAAATGTCAAGATTTTCTAATTTCATAACATACAGCTATATTTCATAATCTGAAAAGTTCAAAGAACTTTTTCATTTTGGAATAGGGTTTATGTTAACTGCTTTGATTGATGTAAAAGAAAATTAGACTGATGGGATATTGGAAGATGTGGAAATAATTGCAGAAGAGATAAAGAAAACTAAGCAGTTTTCTATTTTCAAAAAGGCAATTATAGATTGAGTATCCCTTAGAACGGGAAGTGTTTCAGAGCTTGAATTTTTCAGAGCTCAGAATATTTGCATATGGGTGAGTGGGTAGAAAGAGAGAGAGAGAGAGAGAGAGAGAGATGTCTTGGGGGATGAGACCCAAATGTAAGCATGACATTCATATGTGTCTCATATACACCTTACATACATAGTCCAAAGGTAATTTCATATAATATCTTAAACAATTTTGTGTAAGAAATGAAGTTTCACGATGTGGAATTTCTCACTTGTGCATCATGTTGGCACTTGAAAAGTTTTGGATTTTGGATTTCCAGATTAGGGATGGTCAATTTGTACTAACTTCAAGAAAAAAGGCAAGTGGTTAAAAAGTCTAATCACAGTGTACTATACAACTCCGCTGTAATTTCTCCCTGTATGGGTATAATGAAGTGAACAATGAGTACTTAACTGTACCAAAAAAGACAAAAAACAAAAAAAGAAAAAAAGAAAGAAAAAGAAAAAGAAACTAGAAACTAGAAACTGGATGGAGGGTGAGGAATAGAATATGAAAAAAGTAAGAAGAGACAGCTCTGCTAGACTCAGGCATGATTTTCTTACACCTCCCGACTTGCCTTGATATCTGATCAAACTACCCTGGGACATCGAGGGTAATGTGTCTGGTGCTCACTGTAGCATGTCACTTACAGGGACCACATCCTCCTTAACATAGTACCCACCCCTCCTCTGCCCTACTAGCATGCTGTGTTTGGGGTAGTTTCTGTCTCTAACTGAATTTAGAAAGACAATCAGAAGAGGAAGAAGGGTAGGTGAAGGGAAAAGAAATAAGCTTGCAGTCACCAGTAGATGGAATTGCATTGTTGACATCATTAATACGGAGAGAACATGCTCATTCTCTCATCATCCTCATTTCGTCCCTTGAAACATAGCTCTAAACTTTAGAATTATTTCTCAAGACTAAGACTAAAACACACTCCTACCCCCACCTCCAAAGTTCTTCATTTAAAAAGTTAAACATAGAATGTTAATAAGTAATTCACAACACTCAAAATGAAGGCAATAACTTTAAGGAGAATAATGAAATGGGATCAATGGTTTTTTAACACAATTTCATTTACTATCTGACTTTGACATGTGGCACCTTTTTATCCTCATTGAAAAATCCAAGCCCTATATTGATGCTTCTCTGGTGTAAGTTCTGTTCTTTAAATAGCACACGGAACTCCTACAGTGAGACTTTCTTCTTGGCAGGTCATCTGGGAATATTAACTAAAGGTACTTTATTGGAGGGCTCCCAGAGGGGCAGGAAATCTTAATATTCTGAGAAGTGTCATTGAGAGTCTAAGCATCTGTCAAAAATGATTGATGTCCTTTGCTCTGAACAAGTTTCTCTTATGTTTGATATCCAAGGGACATTTTATAGTTCTTAACTAGTTCCAATATCTGTAAAGAGAACCCACCCTCCTCCCAAAAAATGACATGGCAGGTTGTGGGAGACACATCTGTTTCAGGAGATGGAGGGAAGAGATCTGAAGGATTCTGGCAGCCAGGGACAAGCAGCCAGTTCTGCAGGGAGGTCTTAACACGATACCACCAAGTTCCGTTCAGGTGGCCCGGCACATAAACAACATGTGACAGTTACTCAAAATCAAGACAGGAAGGAAGAACACCAGGAATACACCTCAGTGAGGGTCAGAACAAGGCAGAGCCACAGAAGGGGATGGGTTAAAAACAAAAACACAGGAAACACAGTGTAGTTACCAGAACTGAAGACAGAAGGGCAGATACTCTGCAAAAAACAGGTGAAGTGCAATCTGAAAATATGAACAGCAAACGAAACTGGAGTCTTGGAGACTCTGGTTGCCTCACATAATTTATGGAACTGTAGCAATGTGCTGATCCTCATGCTAAAATTTATGTCACAGAGTGAAAATATAATTCTAACTTTCTAAAAGACCACAATTTAAGCTACTCTGGGGTGAGAGTGTGGAAGTATGTCTTTGTCTCTAAGAAAGATCATAAGAAATGCTTGTGCATAAGAGTCATCCATAATTTTTAATCCTTTGTGGCGGGGGTCAGCCAAAATTCCAAATTCCCTGGCTCTTGTGATCCATGTAAGTGACGGCAGTAATCTGAATTAGGACAGTGACAGGAAGGGGCAAGGAGTAATAGAACAATGACTATTGTTCTTTAAGAATCATGAGTAAGAAAACTTGATGGTTCCTTGGTTTCTGGGTTGGTTTGGACAACTAAGTGGACAGTGCTGGCAGGGAATAGGGACTGTCTGATCCCTGGATGCGAAGTGTGGTTCACTCTTTACTTCAAACTTGAGTCAGTTACTTAACCTCTCTGAGTCTTTATTCATCAAAAAGAATAATTTGACTTCACAAAGTTATTGTGAAGACAAAATGAGAGTTCATACCTTGGTGCTTACATTGAGTCTCTAGTAATTGCCAAGTCCTAGAGTAAGTGCTGAGAATAATAAATGAAACACAGCTCCTGAATTCAAAGCGTCCTCTGTTAACTGGAAGAGATATGCAAAAAAACAATTAACACAATACAATGCAAGAAGTGCTAAAATATCAGTGTGCATAAGGCATTAGAGGAGCTCAAAATAATGGACTCTGCTTGCAAATGTGGACCTACAGAAAGGTCTCTGGTAGGGAGAGAAAAGAGGAATGGCCATTGGAGCTAGGCTTAAACAAATACAGTTTCACCAAAATGCCTTTCCCTTGTGAACTTGGACACATTCATTTTCCTGAGCCTCAGCTGGGAATGATAGCACCCATCTCAAGGAGGGATTTTGAGGGTCAAACGAAATAATGCATGAAAAATGCTCAGCACTGTGCTTGGTCCACAGCAGACGTCTGTGAACGTTAGCCATGTTATTACCATTGCTCCCTTGGAGAACTCAGGGAGTCAGTCAGTTCTGCTAGACTCAATGACATATCAAGGTCACAGCTAGTAGCACAGCCTAGACTAGGATTCAGGCAGCCAATTTTATGCTCCAAAACGGAAGTAGAGCTTTATGTTCCTCCAACCCCACTTTTTGTACTAAAGGTAAAATGGAATCCTATTGTGTAAAGGGGATACTCCAGTGAATTTTTCCAAAAGAAAGTTTCGAATGAAATCATTCAACATTTGAATGAACTCATATCTAAAAGGGTTAGCTACTTCCATAGAGCTAGCCAGTCTGCATATGCAAGTTAACTCTTGCTTACTGAACCACTCAATTATTTTTTTCCTAGGTTATATATATTTCTCTTATTTCATACCTCTAGGTACCCAGTTCTTGGGAGGCTATTTAATTGACTTTCATATCAAAGCAAAATGAAAACAAACAGAATAAGTTCTACTTGAAATCAACATACAATTACTGTCTATTATGGTTTAAAAGCTGTTTGCTGGCAGTTTGGAAAGAGATTAAAAAGATTACAAAGCATAACCAGCCACTATTTGTGACATAAAGTAAATCAGATCTGTATGAAATGAGAAAACAATAATTTCAGAACAATGCAGAGGTGTTCCGCAATGATATGGGTGACTGGATGTATTCACGCAAAGGTGATGAGTTAAATGGGTGTTCTTTGGACAAGAGCAAATGAAAATGTAAGAAGAGAAAGCAATTTTTTGGTAAGGACTGCACTAGGAGTTCCACAGGGATTCTGGAGAAAGTGATTCCTGAGATTGCTCTAGAAAATGGTATGGAGGTGGACTGGCAAAGAGACGGCAGGCAG
The DNA here is from genome assembly GCA_020662805.1 of Glaucomys volans. Classification (NCBI taxonomy): domain Eukaryota; kingdom Metazoa; phylum Chordata; class Mammalia; order Rodentia; family Sciuridae; genus Glaucomys; species Glaucomys volans. The sequence continues at coordinate 139,102 of JAJEJO010048248.1, read as the reverse complement.
GGGTTCTCATTAGCATCCCTTATTAAAAATTCAAACACCTGTGCTTAGGCCCCATCCCCCCAGAGATTCTGCTTTCCCTGGGGGCGGGGAGCCCAGGTTTCCAGTTTATGGAAGCTCCCGGATGATTCTAATGTGCAATCCAGGACTCAAACCTCTGTTCTAGACCAGATGGGGAATCTTTGTAAGTCCTGAACAGAAAGAAGCAGGCCTGTGGTGACCATTTCTTCTTCCTGACTGTAATGAAAATAAGGCTGTCTTGAGTTCGCCTAGGATAAGAGCAAAGAGAATACACTGGATTGTGAATGTGTTCCTGTTTGCCTGGGAAGGTCAAGGTGAGGACTTGGGAGAGATCACTGAGGTCCCGTAGAAGGACTGCAGAATGCTAACACAGGGTACAGCACCAAGAAGAAACCAAGAAATTTTAAATAAAAATTGTGTGTCTCTGAGGAGCTTAATTAAATTATAAAGTTGTGAAGCTGGCAGAAGACAAAAGAGCAAAAGAAGTTTAAAACCTGCTCAGAGCTTTGGGGCCAGTGGGGGTGGGCTTGGTGGATGTTGCTTAACTTCAGCGGCAGCTGTAAACGGAACATTCATTGAGGCCGCCTTGCGTTGTTGTGAAGATGAAATGGGAGTCTGTGGGCAGTTCAGAACTCTGTGCCTGCCACAGAGAGTAGTAAGCATCAGTTGACAGTACTGTTTTTATTTGAGGATGAAGATTCCGTATGAATGAATTACAGTATCCCAGACTTGGAATTTGGGTGGCTGCATACTAAGAGGGTTTCTCTTGAAAACTGGTATAGGCCTGAAGAGCCTTGTGTCTCGAGTCCAGAGGAAATCCAGGGAACCACTTAGTCTGTGGGGAACTGGAAGGAAGGCCTCACAGAGGGGACCAGAGAAAAGGCCTGGAGGCCAAAGGTGGAGCCCAGAGCTGGAAGGGAATGGGCAGAAGAGATGGAACTAGAGTGAATCTGTACCCATTTTGGAGGCCAAGGTCCAGAAACTGGAGCCACACTGGCATGGGCTTCTACTTGTTCCCATTTATGAATCAATCAGCACCATGGAAAAGGATAGTGGAATAGACAGCCTGACAGATAACTGAATTTTTCTAGTCATTTTTTACATCTAATTTATTTTCTTTTTGGATGCTAATTCCAACTCATAATTATGAGTTAATGCATGTGAAAGTATTTTCTACATTGCAAAATACCAAGAGAATAAAGTGTACCATTGTTTTTCTCTAATGAGTTTATAGAGATTTCCTCCAATGATATTGAATAATTTGTGCATTCTGAGCAGGCATCTGAGCACAGTGCATTGTGGTGAGCGTGTGGGTTCCCGAGCAGGAGGGTGAGGAAGGCCAAAGGCAATGCTGGGTAGGGTTGGAGGCAGTTCTTCTGCAGATCTCAAGCCTGGGCAGTAGAAAATTATGCCATAACATCCATACATCTGTGAGGGCTTGTGCTTGGAAGTTTCAAGGATGCACATTTTGTCGTAGGGTTAGATGAAGTGAAAATGCTGGAGAGAAACCAACAAGGAATTCAAGTGTTTAGCTCCCAATTCATGTTCATGCATTGTTTGCTGAAATGAAGACAAAGGTAAGCATAGCACCACAAAGGGAGATGGCTTTGCAAATAAGGCCATGGCATTTTGGACTTGATGTTTCTGGCTGCAGAAAGCTATGCTACAAAGTGTCCAAGGCCACTCATTTATAAAATGAACTTTAAAGAATACTTCCATCATGAAAATCATGGTTGCTGTAATGCTTTATTTAAGCAAGATTATATGCTTTTCTTTGAAAAGGTCTGTACCTTCTGGTTGGGAAGGTTGTTCATGGCACAGGAAAGTAGTGCTGGCCAGTCTGCCCTCTGCTCCCTGAGCTGTGCGCACTGGTGTGGGGCTGCAGAGGAAGGGAGGTCTTTTTCCAGTTCACACAAAGGCACCCCATGGGGTAGTGGCAACCCTGAAGGTCCGAAAACACAATGCCTGATCTTCTGCTTAGATCACTTATCAGGGTGACTTCCAGACCTTGGAGTAGGAAACCAACATAAAGAGCAATAAAATGGGAGGGAGAGGGAGAGGGAGAGCAAGAGGGAGAGGGAATATAAAGCCCATAGAAAGGTAGAAGAACTGGAAAAGAAAAACAAAACAAAGTGAGACAAATCACAAGGAATGGTAGTTCTCAAGATAAGAGGAGGTGGCCCCCACATATTTCCGGTATTATGAGTACACTTGAGGGAAAGTTCACAGTGACCTAATCTGCAGCCAAAATGAAATTAGGGCAAAACACAATGCAGAGGCATTTTGCAATAAGAAGCAACATGACTCTGGCACCTAGATGAACCAATTGTATAACCAGGGATGGAAAGAGTCCATGCTACCAGTAACAGGTCTGCTTTTAGAAGAACAGTAAGAGGAGTGTGCTTCAACTGTCCTCTGAGTTTCTTTTCACTTCCATCTACACTGCCTTCCTCCTCTGCCCCCTCCAGCCCCACAGTGAAGCTGGATGGCTACAGCTTAGGTTTCACATTTCAGTGTGGAGGATGAGACCTCCTTACTGTTTGCATCTGCTCTTGTTCCCAGCTCTGAATGTTCAGGAGCACATTCAGAGAAAGAAGCCCTTAACTCTGAGGAGCAGTTTGGTCCTGAAGCAAGGTAGGAATGGCTCAAATTCTTTTCAGTTTCCAAGGAAAGCAGGATTAGCACAATATAAAGAGAAATGACAACACTCAAGCACAGAATTTCACAGAGATAGAACAGATTAGCTACAGGGATATTTGCTTTATGGTGCCCAGTTTCTCCATAGACCAGGAAGACCTATGGTCAACGCCCTTCCTGAATTCTTATCCCTATAGAGCTTTTGGGTGGGACATTTTGGATTCCTATGAATTCCAGTTGGGAAATTTATGACATGATAATTTTCCCCTTCAGATTAGCCTTTTATAATTTATTTATTTACTCAATGTTTAATACACCCTGATTGTGTTAGATGTTGGTAACACAAAAATACCTAAGGCATGGTAACTGTCCCTAGAGTCCTTCCTAAGAGGAGACAGGCATGCACTATGGTTTAGATGAGTGTCTCTCAAAGGCCCATGTATTAAAGACTTGGCTGCCAACCTGTTAGCCCTATTGGGAAGTTGTGGACCCTTTAAGAGGCAAGACCAGAAAGAGACATCTGGTCCCTTTCTCTCTCTTTCCTTACAGGCAGCCATGAAGTGGCTGAACAAGACTTCCTCTACAATGTGTTCCCACTGTGATACACTGTGCTGCCACAGAGCCAAGTGACCATGGACTGAAACCTTTGAAACAATGAGCCAAAGTAGAGCTTTCATTTTCATAAACTGATTGTCTCAGGTATTTTGTCATAGCAATGGAAACTTACTAATAGTATATAATTTAATAAATGCCATAAAATGTTATGGTATGATGTATATACATGTATATATGTGTGTGTGTGTGTGTGTGTGTGTGTGTGTGTGTGTATACATCTATCTCACCAAGGAGGAGGAGGTGCTTCCTGGAAGAACACAGTGGAAGTAAACTAGCCTTGAGGCACTCAAAAAGATACAAGTAGACCAGTTGGCCAATTCAAGTTCTGTTAGAGCAGGTGGGAAAAAAATAGGTTCAGGTGAAAGAGGTAACAGATGGGTTTGGGTGGGCATGTAGGAGGAAGATGCCAATGAGAGCATAACTATCCTGTAACCCACAAAGCCACAGTGTTGTTGGGAAGAGCACAAGACTTGGCCTCCATATGACAAGGCTATAGTTCTTAGATATTCCTAATGAATGTGAAGACAATTCAGCATTTAAGAATTCCAGAACTAGGGCTGGGGTTTATTCATGGTACAGAGCTTGCGTGGTGTGCATAGTACATGGTGTATTGATTCAATTCTCAGCACTGGAAAGAAAGAAAAAAAGAAAGAAAGAAAGAAAGAAAGAAAGAAAGAAAGAAAGAAAGAAAAAGGAAGGAAGGAAGGAAGGGGAGGAAAGAAAGGAAGATGGATTCCAGAATTTGGATATGGAAGGTTCTGCCCACTTCTTGTGGTCCTCAGTGCTGAATTCATTAGAATGTTTATTCCTCATCTTAAATATATATTTAAGAACATTGATGCTGGGTTTAACTATTTAAACATTCCCTGACTGGAGATTAAAAATATGTCTTATTACATACATTTCTGCCTACCATTTAAAACAGAATCCCTCTTGGGAGGCTGAGGCAGGAGGATCATGAGTTCAAAGTCAGCCTCAGCAATTTAGCGAGGCCCTAAGCAACTCAGTGAGACTCTATCTGTAAATAAAATACAAAATAGGGCTGGGGATGTGGCTCAGTGGTTGAGTGCCTCTGCGTTCAATCCACAGTACCAAAAAAAAATAAAAATAAAAAAAAAATAAAACAGAATCCCTGTTTGTCCTTTTCTCACACTTTTTTTTTTTTTTTTTTTTTTTTTTTAATTTGGGTGGATAACTCCCTTGGAGCAGGAATGGGGGATTTTCTTTCTTTTTCCCACATTTTTAATCGGTGCATGATAGTTGTATATACTGATGGAATTTGTTGTTACGTATTTGCACAAGCACACATTATAACAGTATAATTTGGTCAATATCACTCACCAACATTTCCCCTGGAATGAGGGATTTTCATCAGTACCAGGTTACTTCTCCTGCCTTTTCTTCTTCCTGAAATTTCCAACTCCTCATACTTTATTTTCACTCCAAAGGACATCTGTCTCTTGGTTTAGGTGAGTCCATGGTGTCTCCCCATGAGTACTACCTCAGATTCCCTCAGCATGTCTAACTTCCTTCCTGGGTTCCATCTACTTGGATCCTTTACCTAAAATCCTGAGTGCTTCTGGAGAATGTGAAGATCTCTTCTGAGATGAACCTCAAACACTATTAGACAGACAACATTTCTAAGTGCAGCTTATAGAGCAGCACAGAAGTCCAGCTTACAGTGTGACCATCACTTCCCATGGCCTCCCTAGAGGCTCAGGTGGTGGGGACAGATTCTTGATGGCAAGGGGTGTGTCCCACTCCAGGCCCAAGGGACAGGTTGAATGAGTCATAGAAATCTTCTCTTTGCCATTGATTGTTCTGTTTGGTCTGCCCAGTTCTTGCCAGTGGAATATAAAAAGAAATCAGTTGGAGATGTTCTAAGGGAGACATGATGATGATGATGATGATGATGATGATGATGATGATGATGACGATGATGACTTTGCGGTACTGGGGATTCGACCAAGGTCCTTGCGCATGAGCACGGTACCACTGAGTTACTTCTCCAGACCTGTTTATTTTATTTTGATAAAGAGTCTCACTAAGTTGCCAAGGTTGCCCTTGAACTTGGGATCTTCCTGCCTCAGTCTCCTGAGAGCATGTATGGCATGTGCCACCATGCTCGGCAAGACAAGATTTTGTGATGAAAAGACTAAAACCAAGTGAAACCCTAATAAACCTTCTGGCTTCACTTGCTTTTAGTTACTTGCTTTTAGCTGGCTTTAAAAATCACCAATTTGAAGGTCACACAGCTGAGCTATTTGTCATTAGTCTCCCACTAGCTTTGCTGTACAGAACACCTCTGACGTGTGGGTTAGGATGGTAATGGTTGCTTAAGCTCCTTTTCAGGGTCTTGAAGGACATTTTTATCACTGGCTCCTTACTTAGGTCTGCACAGGTGTCCAACGGGTGACTTAAGCCTGGGGATGTAGCTCAGTGGCAAAGTGCTTGCCTAGCATACCTGAGCCCCTGGGTTCAATCCCACCACCACCACCACCACCACCAATAACAACAACGACAATACCCAACAGGTGACCTTTGGATGTCAGTCTGCTAAAACCTCCACCCTTAGATCATGCTAATGCCATTCGAAGAGCTGCGAAGTTTGATTATGCATGCACAGACCACTGATTCCTTCTCTTCCTGTCACCTTTCCCACCTTAAATCACCCTGCTTCCTTTTCCCACAAATATTCCCAAACCCTATCTTCAGAGATGGGGGTTGGAGACTTGGGTCTCCCATCTCCATGATTGGCCACTGGGCTAGTCTGCATCTCATCACTGTGACAACATACCCTAGAAAAACAACTTAAAAGAGAAAATATTTACTTTGGCCTATGGTTTCATAGGTTTCTGTCCATGGGCTGTTGGCTCCATTGTTTCTGGGCATGAGGTGAAACTGAACATTGTGGCATAAGGGCCTGATGGAGGAAAGCTACTCACCTGTTGGTAGTCAAGGAGGAGGGAAAGAAAGAAGAAGGGGCCAGGGACAAGAGAAGAGTCATCAAGGCCATGTGTCTCATGACTCGTTCCCTTCAACTAGGTCCCATCTCCTATGATTATATTGCATCTCAATAGTCCATTCAAATTATGAATCAATCAGTGAACTAATCCACTGATGAGGTTAAAGTCCTCCAGAACCAATCATTTCCTAAAAACTCCATTTCTGAATATTGCTACATAAGGACCAGGCCTTCAACACAGGAGCGTTTGGAGGCTCTAAGCCATAATAGCCAGATCTAAGCCATAATAGCAACCTTGCAAATAAATACTTTCTCATTTGCAAAACTCATTGCTTCATACTGTGTGGTGGGAAAATGGGCCTGGTTCAGTAGGAAGACCTGCATTAGTTTCTTTGGGTTACCATAGCAAAGTACAGTTTGAGTATCCCTTATCAGAAATGCACAGGGGGACTAAAAGTGTTTGGAATGTCGGCTGGATTTTAGAATATCTGCACATACTTCATGAGATATCTTAGGGATAAGACCCAAGTCTAAACATGAAATACATTTTTTTTTGTAGTACATGGTATTGAACCCAGGGCCTCATATATGCTAGGCAAGCATCCTACCACTGAGTTAGATCCTCAACCCTTTTTAAAATTTTGAGACAGGGTCTTGTTAAATTGTCCAGGCTGGCCTTGAACCTGAAATCCTCTGAGTAGCTGGAATTATAGGCATGCACCACTGTATCCAGTTCATTTCTGTTTTATATACCCTTATACACATAACCTGAAGATCATTTTATGCAATATTTTAATGTGCTTGCATTTTAATGATCACCCATCAAGTGAAGTTAGATGTGGAATTTTCCACTAATGACATCACGTCAGTGTCATTAAAAAGTGTCTGCATCAAAAAGTTGCAGAATCTGGAGCATTTTGGATTTTGGGTTTTCAGATCAGGGATGCTCAACCCATTCCACAAACTGAGTGGCTTTCAACAATAGAAATTTATTGAATCACAGCTATGAAAAGCCTGAATTCTAAAAAAATGGGTTTTCAGGGTTGTGTTTCCTCTGAAACTTACAGAAAGATAATCCTTCCTTGCCTCTTCCTAGTTCCTTATGGCTATCAATGAAGGGATTTGGAGTAGATCACTCCAAAATATGCCACTCCAGCATACAGGTCATTTTGAGCTTAAGGCAAATGAAAAAAAGCAGGTGCAGGATGAGTTCTTAGTCCCCCATTACCTACCTGAAAACAGAACATGAACCCCCTTGCACAGATGTCACCTCTACTTCTGTACCAGGAACAGAGATAGGGTAATAAGGTAACAACCTTATCACTGGACACAAGATGGCATTTAGCAGGACCTCTTCAAACAGATCCTGTTAATGAACCCTATCTACCATTAATTTCCCCATGGAGTTGCCTTCCCACAATTTGCTGATCGTAGGACTCGTAGTTATTTTTCTTTGCCTTGTCACTTCTCCACAAAGTGATTCTTCTGTGCTAAGTGCTTTGTAACGTCAAGTTCTAACCACCTGTTCAAGTTACTTATCAGCAAACACTCCTGTGCGTAGGTGCAGTGCCTGTGTTAATATACTTCTGTTTCTCTTCCTCATGTAATCTGTCCTTCGCTAGTCTCACTTGCACGGCTCTGGCTGCAGAACCAAACATGGATAGAGAAAAATTCTTCCCTTCTCCAAACCAGGAGTCCTTGGCATTCCTTGGCCTGAAGCCTCGTCACTCCAACCTCTGCCTCTGTCTTCACGTGGCTGTCCTCCCTCTGCTTGTCTGTGCTTTACATAGCATTCTTCTCTCTGTGCCTGCCTTTCATTTACTCAGGAGAAGGTTAGTTATTGGATTAGGGCCTACCCTAATTAACTATGACCTCATCTTCACTGATGACTTCTGCATAGATCTTGTTTCCAAACAATGCCACATTCACAGATACCTGGAGTTAGTACATCGATATATTTTGGGTGGGTGAGACACAATTCAACCCATCTCGAGGACTTTTGTTCCTTTCCTTTCATCTCTCTGGAAGTGCAGCAGCTATCTTGTGACTCTGACCAGCATGAGGAAGAAGGTTTATAAGCTAAAGATGGTGGAAAGGAAAGCTGGGGAAAGGCAGGAGTCTGAGCATTGCTGCAGGTGAACTATTGCCAGCAGCCACTAATCTCTAGGACTCTGGAATGTGGGGGAAATGACCCTAAGTTATGCAAGCCACTACCAGGTTTTCTGTCACTTGTAGTCAAAAACACCCTAATGGACACACCAAATTTCCCCTAGTTCATAATAAAATTAGAAAAATAAGGTAATACAATTTTCATAAATCTAAATTCGTTCAATTTCTTTTTTCTGATATTATGTCATTCCCATGTTTTTGGTATTCAAATATCTTGTCTTTTCTGAAATGATGACTGTAGATTGTCATTTCCTTTATAGTGTCCTGGCTTGGCAAACAAAGGAAAGAAGCAGGGAGAAAGGGGACAAAAAGATCTTAGAAAGTTCGTCTTTCTGCAACTTAAATATTTTTTTTAGCTTGTGATTTCCAAAATTCTCTGTTGAGAAAAAATGCTGGCTGAACTTGCCTTGAAGGTCTAGAGCCTGCAGTGTGTTTGAGCCGCTGGTAGCAGCTCATAAGAGCAGATGGTTGAATTTCCAGGAAGCTGCTTGGCATCACCTTGGTAGCCTGAAATCCAACATGGTGGGAGTATTTGCATCATGGAAATCTGCAAATGCTATAAATCACCTCCCAAGCTGGTTGTTCACTGCCTGGAACCTGCCTTTGCATTCTATGGGTGCAGGTGGGGGGCAAGCATGCAAGGTACAATGCATCCCACCCAAGACACACATGACATTGATGTGGACTTCATCTACCAATTCATAGGTTCACAATGAAAAATATTCTCTCAGTGCTGGTTTAGTCATTGGATGGTCCATTTCCCTCAGGAGGCATCAGCTCTGCCTCAGCAGGAACCTCATCATCTGTTCTAATGACACAACATCCAACTGCCTAGCATAACTCAGAGTGAGTGCAGGGGACCTCGTTTTCCTAGGAGTCATTATCAGAGATTCCACAGCTATAGAACACTTTGGAAAGAAAATGCTGCTGGAACACGAAGATATTCTGCAGTGAAGACGTGTGTAGACAGATGGGTCCCTGTCCTCATGCATACATGTTCTCAGATGGCCAGGGAAGAAATCCTAATTAACAAAGGCACTTTGTAATTTCAAGTAGTAAAAATCACCAGGATGTGTTTTAAACAATCCATGGCAGTGTGCTCAGTGAAACACTACCTCAATGGGTGGTTTGTAGATGTTAAAAAAAAAAAAAAAAGGAAAAGAAATGGTTCTGCAGCTGATAGATTTGGAAAGTGTTGGTTAGCTCAGGTTAACTGATTTCTTTATTGTGTAACTTGAGACTTTAATTGATACTGAGGTGCATGTGAATCTTTACTTCTACTTTTGAGGTGCATCACCTATAATAAGTGCTCCACAGAGCCATTTTAGGAAGTACTAGCACACTGTCATGCCAGATTTCTTGAAAGGTTTCAACTAATTTTCTTGAGAGTTTTTTCTATTAAGTATTAAAGCAAATATATTAAGGAATTCCAATTAAGGAGCCAGTGTGGGCATAAGATTCAGCTCTGCCATTACTACGATGTAGCCTTGTGCAAGTGACTTAACCTGTTTCCTCAACTGTGAAATGGGAATAATAGCAGCAGTGTCTGCCTTCTGAGTCACTGAAATCTTGAAAAAACAATAAAGCACAAATGTAGTGTTCCTTTAACTTAAGCTCTCTCAGTACCAGAGGTGTATTGCTTACAGAGACTCACTGCCTTGCATGTCTGAATTCTTCTAAGGTCTCTTTTTTTCTTATCCAACCATTGAGATAAATAAATTCGGTTCCTTCAGCATCTCCTCCCTGGGAGGATCACCCAAGCTTTCAATCATTTCTGCTGCTCTTTTCTGAGCTGTCTTCATGTTTCACTGCCTCTCTTCAGTTTAAGGTTTTCTAACGGGGTTCAGGCCTCTGAAAAATGCCTGCCTAGAGAAACAGAACTATTTGTGACTTCAAAATTACATCAATCTGTCCTTTGAAAAGGGTTGTGAAGCCTTCAGCCTTTCTTTTATCAGTGGGAGTGGACTATTATTAGCAGCCAGCTCTGCTCTGATCTTGTTGGATTCAGTTCTGATTTTGAAGGGGGGAAATTACAGGATGTTTCTTGTGACAGAAGGGTGTAATGGTTGGTAATGATGTGTTGTCCTCTGTTTAGCACTGACAGAGAGTTGAGTTATTTTAATAATTTTTTTCCAGTAGAGGCGATAAATGAGATAGAAAAAAGTTCCAAGTTTAAAAGAATTTACAGAGATCCAGCATTCTTTCTAATACATACAGTTTTTCTATCTTATTGTACTCAATTAAGAAAATGCAGTTGCAAAATACCTTTACTAACCAGAACCCAGATCCCTGAAAACCATGACTTAAATAGTTGAGAAATATACATATACACACAATATATATTGTTCATTCTCTTGCTAATGTATACTTACAAAAGAGAGAGAAAGGAAACATGGAAATTGTTATGGTCTAAATTGTAGTGCCAACCTCATGGTAGATAGGGGCACTTCATGAGGAAAATTAAAGCATATTTTGGTCATGTTTCCATTTCTAAGTTATATCATCTAGATACATACTTACATAATCAATTATTTTCAAAATTAAAAATGATCGAGGCTTTTGTAAATGATGGTGATGCATTTTTAATATCATCAACATGAAGAGAGTCAATCATTCATTCAATTTCTGACACTGGTGTATTCGAGGTGCTTTCGTCATTTCATGCTTTTTCTTCTTTAATTTTTAACAATGTCAAGAGCAGTTAACTGCTGCGTTCTATTGTTTGGAGTCTGAGCCTGATGCTGTTTGGCCTCACCGGCCCATGGAAGTTCCTGAGTCAACCCTCCATCTTTGCAGGGGGTAACTTAGTAAATCCACAGGGTTCCTATTTGTGCTGGGGACTCCCAAATGTGGGTGCTTCCCCTTGGCCCTATACAGTTCTGTCAAGTGCAGTCCCTAGACTCTAGTTGTCACCTCCAGCCCCATCCCACGTGGAGCTGAGGTTATCACTTGGGAGCAGATGTCAGATCCCTCATCTCCCTTCTCTCCTTTGGCATACCGTCTCCAACCAAATTCTTTTCCCATCTCAGTCGCAAGGCGGAAGCCTCCATGTACATCCCCAGGGGCATACAGTTTAGTGTGAGGGTGACGTGAGCACCTTGGGATGAGCATGCACATGACGAGCAGCCAGCCAGCCAAATGCAAGAGAAGCCTTCTCCTGTTTCTCTACTGATGACACAAAACCTAACATCCTTGGTTCCCCCACAATCCATAGGTGTTTCTCAACCTAACAATAAACCTGTAGTAAATCTAAAATACTATAAGTTGAAAATGCATTTAATACACCTAACCTAGCAGACATTGAGCAAAACAGCACACTGTGGCTTGTCAGTTCTTGACCCTCGTGATCTGCAGCTGCCTAGGAACTGTGGCTCATGGTCACTGCCCAACATAGCAAGAGAGGGCTGGATTGGCTCACTAGAAGATTAAAGTTCACAGTCCAGTTTCTACTGACTGCTTTCACACTATCATAAAGCAAAAATATCATAAGTCAAATCATCCTAAGTTGGGGACCACCTGTAATTTCCCTCAGTGCGTCTTCTAGGTGGGCACTGCCTACCTGCCCTTCTAGTGCTAGGGATTAGTCATACTTTGAGGCGATTCCTCCTTGCCCTAGATGAGTAGTTGTGTCTGTTGGGCACCTTGTAACTGGGGAGCATCCCCTTTCTGCTCCTTGCAGCAAGGATGAAAATTCCACCTTAAGCTGCTCATTCTTGCTCCGTTGAAGCATCTCAGCGTTTGCAGGTGTGAATGCAGGTCGGATTGCTCAGTTTAGATCCAAGGAACAGTCTTTTTTATTTGCTTTCTCTCACTCCACTTCTTTCATTACTCAGTTACAATAGTATTTTCTTGCTATCCTCATTGGGAAGAGCTTTGACTTCTTGTTGAGAGAAAAAAACAATCTGCTTTCCTTCCTACTATTTCTCAACACTCAACACTGTGTGAACAGATGTGTAGAGTTTCCCCATGCTGACCAGTTCTTCAACACCAGCTGCGTGTCCTACAGTTGAACTTAATCCTGACACTGGAGAGTGTGAGATTCCACGGGTTAAGGGCTCAGTCCCATAAGACATCCCCACTTCATATGCCAGTCACAACTAGTCGGTCCTCAGATCACACACATCTTCAAAGTGGTTATAAATCAGAGGTTCCCCCATCCTTATTTAGGATGAATTTTCTAAAGCAGCTCACAGAACTCAGGAAAACAGCTCACTTACCCTTGTCAATTTATTACAAAGGATCTTTTGTACCCAGGAAATTTTTATGAAGGCTTCATAATATTGGCATGATTACTACCTCAATCTTCAGTCTCTTTCCCCTCCCCAGAGGATGGGGTTAGTGCTGAAGTTTCCAATCTCCTAATCATGGCTTGATCTGCCTGGTGACCAGCTCTGATCCAGGAACCCACCAAGAGCTGCCTCATTGGAACAAAAGACACTCCTGTTGCCAGGTTTGGTGGTGCCAGCCTGTAATCCCAGTCCTCAGGAGGTTGAGACAGGAGGATTAGGAGTTCAAAGCCATACTAGGCAAAAAGTGAGGCACTAAACAACTAAGTAAGACCTTGTCTCTAAAATAAAATATAAAATAGGGCTGGGGATGTGACTTAGTAGTGGAGTGCCCCTGTGATCAATCCCTAGTACCCCCGCCAAAAAAAAGACAATCCTGTAACCCAGAAAAGTCCAAGGGGTTGGGCACTCTGTGCCAGGAACCAGAGATGAATACCAAATAATATATATTCCAATATTTATATATATTTCTTATTAGAAATCCTATCACCCTTTCTTTTCTGGGGGGCAGAGAGCAGGGATTGGGCTCAGAGGCACTCAACCACTGAGCAACATTCCCAACCCTATTTTATATTTTATTTAGAGACAGGGTCTCACTAAGTTGCTTAGCAACTCACCATTGCTGAGGCTAGCTTTGAACTTGAGATCCTCCTGCCTCAGCCTCCTGAGCTACTGAGATTATAGGCATGCTCCACCATGCTCGCTATATCACCCTTCTTTTCCTTGTTGTTTTCCTGATTTTAGCTGGTCTGAAATCTATTCACTTTTTAAGAAGGAAAATACCAAGCAATGATAGTTAAAGAAATGTGGGCTCAGACACACCAACATTAAGAGGAGCAAATAGACAGTTTCTCAATGTCACAATATACATTATACATTAGAAAAAAATTCTATACATTAGAAATTGCTACAACCCAACTTTAAAAAAATCATTATACTATTCTAATAATGAGTTAATAAATTAATGATGATTTTTGGCTCCTTCAGGAAAAAAGTCTTGAACCAATTTAATTATGAAGATACTGTGCAAGTTAATATCAATTTTGTAACTCAAATTAATATGAGAGGCCAAGAGTGGATAAACACTTTCACACTGAAGTTGTTTTTGTTGCTCATAGATTAGAGCCATTTGTTCGCTTTCTGTCTAGTTTATTATGCTATTCTAAAAGTTAAATTAAATTAAATTTTTATCATTATCAGATAGACATGTGTCCACTATAAATATTTTACTCGACTAGCAATTCAGTTTTTCCACGACTCATGATTCAGTTTCTCCATGCTAAACACCAGAAATTGCAGAATAACAAAAATTTGAGGAGAAATTTTTGAAGCATATTTTAAATAATATCACATTTAAAATAATGATATTTGAAAACAAGGGTATTTTAAAGTAATTATGTGTTATACTATCCAGATATATGTGTATATGGTACATAGTTACTTAGCTGTGAGTGCTGTAAGGAACAACAAACATATATCTGGGGGGAATCCACAACTCTTCTGGTGGTTGTTTCCTTCCACCTGCCATAATTGTCCAAGGACTGGCTGCATCTCTGGGTTTGTTAGAGATGCTGATGGTCAGGCTAGGGGTGCAATCTGATGCTAAAGAGTTTGCCGACCATGCTAGAGGACCTGGTTTCCGTCCCAACTACTGCACAAGAAAAGAAAAGAAGGAAGAAAGGAAAGTCACTCAAAATGGCTGAGTTTGAGTCTATGGTCTGAAAGGATCCCAGTGATCCATGTATATCTTAAAGTCTGAAGAAACCATGATCTAAAGAATAAATGGCTTTAGGCTCTCAAACAGATGGAGGGAGGAAAAAAATAACAACCTTCAGAGTAGGCGCTCTGAGCAAGACAGAATTGCTACGGGAGACAGTCAACAATCTGAATTGGGGTGTTGGGGGGAAGTGAAATTAAGGGTATTACTAAAAATACTTAAAAAAAATCCCTTAGCAGGGATTCATTGCTGTCTTGCAGAGTGAATTAGTTCCTGCAAGAGTGAGTTCTTATACGAAGAGCAAGGCTGGCTTCTCTCTGGTCTCTGGCCTCTTGTCTTACCATGATCTCTCCCTCTCTTATGTGCCTCCACCACAATGCCATCTGCCATGTCATGATATAGTCAAAAGGTACTTGTAGCAGATGAACAGATGGAGTTGTCCAAATTTGGACTTCAAACCTCTAAAACTGTGAGCTAAATAAACTTTTTTTCTCTATAAAGTATCCAGCTTCAGGTATTTTGCTATAACAAAAGAAAAAGGACTAATATAGTCCAGAAACCTGTATGGGATGAGAAAAGGAAGGTAACTATCATGGAGTGAAGAGTTCAGTAGGACCTTCAATTAATAGGAAAACTGGGGAATGCAGAGTACCTCAAACAAAACAGCAAAATAAATTAATTCAAATAAAAAAATGAAAAGAAAGTGTGTCCAAAAATAAACATTAAATAATAAAAATGCTGTTATACTTAATATGAATGAACTAAACTTTTCTGCTGAAAAATGGAAATTGATGGTTGTGTTAGATAACAAAATATAACAAAATTCAGAAATATATTGTTTGTTTTTAATGCTTAAAAGAAGTGATTTTGAAAAAGATTAAAGAATAAAGGGGTGACAAAGAGATATCACAAAAGAAATCAGTGGCACATGCCTGTAATCCCAATGGCTCAAAAGGCTGAGACAGCCTCAGCAAAAGCAAGGCCCTAAGCAACTCAGTGAGACCCTGTCTCTAAGTAAAATACACAATAGGGCTGGGGATATGGCTCAGTGGTCGAGTGCCCCTGAGTTCAATCCCAGTACCCTTGCCTCCCAAAAAGAAATCAGAAATTAATGTTAATACCAGATAAGAAAGAATTTACATTTCAAACGCCAATGAAGTTCAAAATGAGTATCACATAATGATAAAAATATAATTTATGTAAAAGTTATACCTGTCATTATCTTGTGTGCTTTAGAAAATATAGCTAAATATATAAACTGTTAGAAATTCAAGGATAACTTCATTAAAAGTACAATTAACATTAATATTTTAAGCCAGGCACATGAATGTAGTCCCAGCTACCTGGGAGGCTGAGGCAGGAGGATCACAAGTTCAAGGCAACGTAGTAAGACCCTGTCTCAAAATAAAAATAAAAAGGGCTGGGGATGTAGCCTAGTGGCAGAGTGCCCCTGGGTTCAGTCCCCAATATCAAATAATAATAATAATAATAATAATAATAATAATAATAATAAATTTCATTCAGAACCATTCTGATCTAGTGTATGGGGGAAGTAGTTATAATAATAAACAGAAACTAAATAGTAAAGTTATTCAAACATACTGCCCTGTAATATATGCCTTTGCATATTGAATATTTTAAGCTGAAGAAATCTAAGAAATGGCAGGTGTGGGAAGGATCCTCTGCCTTCCTCTCCTCCCCTGAAACCGGACAGAGGATGATAATGTGAGAGGCACTCTCCCTAAACCGAGAGGGAAGGAACATCCTTGTCTCCAAAGACTGAAAGACAAAGGACTTGATGAGGGGCCTGCAAACAGGCCTGCTAAGTGTCCTTCAGTTAACAACTCTGACCTCCAACCTCCTTTACCCCGTCTTACTTTTCTATGACTTCCCACTCTTCGTAGAATCTAGTATAAAAATACTCAGGCTTAACTGCTTCCTGGGGGTCTTCATTTCCTTGTGAATGTTTCTGTGTTATATAGCACTTATATTAAATTTTTGATTGAGATGAGCGGAGCATTAATTTCAGTCTTCTTTTAAATTAGAATGGGTTGTAAATCACTTACTGTCATGACTATGGCCAGTTACCGTTCAACTATATTGATAATAGACCATTGCCATTGATATGTTTGTGAAGCAAGCTAAGTTTCTATGCATCCATCCTTTAATTGGTTTAGTGCAAGTTTTTGGCAGGATAGGTTAAAATAAACAAACAAAGCTGCACACTAGTTTATTCAGTAACTACCGCAGTAAGAAAAAAAGAGAGGTCAGTATAGAACTGAACTCAACTCCAATCCATATGGAGGTGACTGACCCTTTTAAAGGGAGAATGAAGGTGGGGAGGGGGATGACAGGAGGCTCGAGCAGAATCCAGGGAAGTGGAACATCACAAAAGTCAGGCAGGGGGGTTGGTCGATGGAATTAGACCATCAGGGTTTGTTAACAGGCACTTATTAAAGTTAGGTTCCTACTCTCCCACAGAGACTGGGAGACAGGAGCCCTATCTGCAGGTGTTGTTTGCAACAAATAGTAAATTCTTTTGACAGCCTTGAGATTTCCCAGGCTGAACTTGAAGGGGTGGGTTGACCCTGAGATATGGCCTTGAGCTGTTAAAACCATACTAGTGTTTAAATCTCAATCTATGTTTGTGTAGAGGGTAGGGAGTGAGGAAGAAATCAGTTGTGATGAGAGGAAGGAGAATTCTCAGATGTAACCCAAAGAAATCACGCTACAATAATGATCTTGATATGTACTGCTGTTGCCAAGTGATTCTACTTCATCGCTAAATTTAAATTTTCATTTGCTAATATAAAGTCAAATTTATATTACACATGACTTTTAATTTAAGAAGATTAGTTGGCATATCATGCCTCAGTAGCCCCTGAAGACATTCCTAAATAATATATTAATATGCATAATAATATACATATATATGCTCCAAATGATTGCCTTTAGTGAGCTGTCTGAAACAACTTTTTAAAAGGGTAAAGTAAAATTTTTTGAGTGTATAACTCAGACAACTTTGTCCAACTTTAGATTGTGATAATAAATTCAAGAAGCTAGTCATAAAAACCTATATAAATAAGCCCTTGAACAAGTAAATACAGGATGAAATGATCTGTATTCTCTCTGGAGTTGTTAAAGGAATATGTGTCAAATTAGTTCTCAAAATATTTGCCTGCTGCACACATAGTCTTTGGAAATGTACGTGTGAAAATGCAAAAACCTTCATAAAGTTGACAAAAATGAAAAGCAGTCCTAGTGAAAGTGCCCATCATTCATTCATTATTGCTCACAATATGGTTTTATCTTTGCAATCATAAGCTGTACTATGTGGAACAATATGCTATAGGAAAATGGGATAAATGTTTTGCTGCCTCAGTGCAGGTTGGTTCCTGGCCACATGTTGAAGATCCAATAGTGCAGTCTTCTTATAACAAACCACATTTGGGCTCAGAGAGGCCAGTAGATCAAGATGACCATTGGATGAAATAGTCCTAAGTCTGAAGATTTACAAACTCACAGCCAAATATCTGGCACCTGGCACACAGTAGGGCGTTCACATAAGTGGAGTCTTCAATTTGTATATTTCAGCCACATGTAAATAAAATGTGTAAGATGTTGTTATTTATATTTCAACCAGCTCGGTCACCCCTGTATAAGCACCTTTCTTGAAGAGATGGCAAAAGGAAGACAGTCAACTTGTTCAATTACAAATCAGCCATGTTATTGACATCATCCTTTCTCATTGTTATATATGTTTAATTTAATTGGATACTGCCAGCTCCAAATCTCTCCTCTAAAAAATATAGCTGCGACCTAAGAAAGAAGCAGGAATGCCCTCTCAACAGTTAACTGAAGCTGCTGGAGTCAGTCCCAGCAGGTTTAGAGCCTTTATCTCAGAAGAAACCTCAGGTCCCAAATCAAAGCTTATTTAATCTCATTTAGCGTAGGACTTAATTTTGTTTATTTGGTTTCTATGTCAACCAGCTAGAAGGATTTCATACAATGCTAATTTCCTAGGGTAGAATTTTAAAAGAAGCATGCTTTAAGAAAAACTAGATCCCACGTTGGAGTTTGAAGCTGTTTCCTTTTATCCTCAGCCTTATCTCAGAACTTCCTCTCTCCCTAGTTTTTTATACCTCTGTCTCCTTTTTCAGGGCAGGTAGTTTACTATGTCTTATTAATATTTATATTCCTCTTTACTTCTAAATCCTTCTAAAAACCTTGAAGTGTAGGCATAGAATAAATGCGCATTAGGCACAATGAATCAAAAGTAGAGAATTAGAAGAGTTGAAGTTCTTTTGGAAATAGCAAGAAGTCACATATAGAGGTTGACAATGTAAGAAGACACAAAATCAAAGGACCAACACAGGAGAAAACCCAGGCACCAGGAGCCGTTCAGTGTAGGGATGAAGGGTCCACAGGCATCATTAGTCCCTGAGAACAGCAAGGAGCTACAGAGGCCTGCAGTACGTGGTGCTCCGAATGACCACGGTGAATCATCAGATGGGTTTCAATGATGAGCTGCATGATCAGTTTACAGAGAGGGGCAGGGATGAGATACTATTCATTTCTAAATTATCAACCATGTTTCCTTTAGATAAAACCAGTGATGCTTGTGCACGATAAAAGGGTCATGCTTGTAAACTGCTGGAAGTTGTGTGAACAATTTAGGAAAAAGTCTTAAGAACAAGGTCAGATATTATAAAGCTGTATGGCACAAAGATGGTCATTACAGTATTCTTATTTTTTTATTTTAAATATTTATTTATTTTGGGGATACTGGGGATTGAACCCAGGGGTGCTTTGCCTCTGAATTACATCCTCAGTCTTTTTAAATTTTATTTTGAGACAGGGTCTTGCTAAGTTGTTTAGGGCCTCACTAAGTTGCTGAGGCTGGTCTTGAACTTGTGATCCTTCTGCCTTAGTTCCCTGAGTCTCTGGGATTATAGGCCTGTGCCACAACACCCAGCTAATCATTACAGTATTAATATACACTGTGAAAATACCCAACAATAGAAAATATTGTTCAACAAATATTTTTTAAAGTTAAATTAGAGGATTCTTGGAAGCCAGTAGCCTCTCTCCCCTCCTAGGTAACAATGATACTGATAGAATCTAGCTGATTAAGGAGAACCCTGGAGTCTATTGAAAACTTGCAACTTCCTGGGGAAGGACTGGATGGCAAATTGGAGTTAATATATATGAATTTAAGTTCTTAACAAAGTAGCTGTTCCCCACCCCTCATAGCTCCATGGAAGGTAGTTGTGTGTTTTTTGGAGCAGATTACACACAGTCTGTGGATGCCAGGATGAGCAAACATACTCTGTTCTCCGAATACTGGGAATCCACGCTCCAAGAGCTGATTGACGTTTCTGATTACAGAGGTGCAGACAAAAGAGGAGACAACTACTGTTCCTCTCTTCATTACCTCTCTTCATTACTGCAAGTTCCTCTCATTCCAGTTGCAGTGACTTCCAGAGATTTAAAAAGTTGAAACCTTTCCCTCATTTTTAGAAATCAGATATTGGAGATAAGTACATTCAAAAGCAACCACACATATGGGAAAACTAAGTGGCCATGCATGCCCAAGGAAAGATATAGTCTCAAGAGACTTGAGATCTTAAGTTTACACCTCATGCTTAACTTTGATACAGAGACTGCCTACAACCATAAATAAATAAATAAATAAATAAATAAATAAATAAAACAATAACAAAAATGACAAACCCTGCAGTGGGCAGGAGGAAATCTGCTTTCCAGAGTTACTATATTATTTGATTCAAATGTCTTGCTGTCAAGGGCTGGGGATATAGTTCAGTTGGTAGAGTGCTTGCCTCGCAAGCACAAGGCCCTGGGTTCAATCCCCAGCACCGCAAACAACAAAACAAAACAAATGTCTTGTTATCAACAAAAAATCATAAGGTACACAAACAGACATGAAAATATGGCCTATTCAAAGGAACAACAACAACAAATCAACATAAACTATCCCTGAAAAAGACCTTATGGCAAGTCTAATTAACAAAAACTTTAAAACAACTGCCTTTTAGATGCTAATGAGTTTAAAAAGATATGGAGAAAATTAAGAGAAACAATATATAAAAAAACAGAAATATCCATTAAAAAAAGGCAACCGATAGGGAAACCAAAAAGAAATTCTAGAGCTCCAAAGTATAATAACTGAAATGAAAAATTCACTAGACAGATTGAAAGCACATTTAATCAAATGGAAGAAAGAATCAATAAACTTGAAGATTGGATAATGGAAATTACAAGACTGAGGAACACAAAGTATAACATACTTATGGTAGGAGTCTAAGAAAATAAAGGGACAGAGAAAATATTTGAAGAAAAAAATGAGTGAAAATTTGCCAAATTTGAAGAAAGACATCAATATAGACATTTGAAAAACTCAATGAACTCCACGTAAGATGAACTCAAAGAAACTCACACTAATGCTCATTCAAACTTTGGAAAAACAAAGAATCTTGAAAGCAGTAAGAGAGAAATCACTTGTCATATAGAAGAAATCTTCAATAAGATTATCAGTAGGACTGGGGATATAGCTTAGTTGGTGGCGTGCTTATCTGTCAAGTATAAGGCCCTGGGTTCAATCCCCAGCACCGCAAAAAAAAAAAAAAAAAAAAAAAAACAAAAAAAAAAAACCCAAAAAAAACATTATCAGTAGACATAACTTTCCTATGTTCCTATATGAATACATGACCAGTGTACATCATGTTCAACCATAAGAATGGGAAGTTATACTGCATGTATGTATGATATGTCAAAATACATTCTACTGTCATGTATAACTAAAAAGAACAAACAAACAAAAAAAGATTATTAGTAGATTTCTTATCAAAAACCCCCATCAAACAAGAATCCTATATCTGGTAAAATTGTCTTTAAAAATAGGGGAGAAACTAAGACATTTCCAGATAAACAAAAGTTGAGGGAATTCATCAGTAGATCTGCTCAAGAAATGCTCAGTAGTAAAGCATGTGCTTAGTATGTGCTCGGAGTTCAGTTTCCACCATTCAATAAATAGAAAAGAAAGGAAAAAGAAATGCTCAAGGATGTTCTGCACAGGGAAATGAAAGGGCACAAGACAGTTACCTGAAGACATGTAAAGAAAGATCTCAATAAAGGCAAATACATGGGCAAATAAAAAGCTAGTATTATTATAATAAGGGTTTATAATTCTGCTTTTTCTCTACATTGTTTAAGAAAATAAGACATTAAAAATCTTTAGCCTAAAAGATAACACTATCACAACTTTGACTTGTAATTCTTCATTTTGTTTTCCATATCCTTTAAGGGACTAGTGTGTTGAAATACTAATTTATATATGTGGACACAAATATTTAAAGATGTCATTATGACATCTTTGTCTCAGCCAAATGATATAGAGAACAGCCAAAATTCAACAACAACCAAGCAGCCCAATCCAAATGAGTTAAAGACTTGAATAAACATTTCTCCAAAGAAGATATACAAATGAACAATAGGCACATGAAAAAATGCTCATCATCACTAATCACTAGGAAAATACAAATCAAAATATCAGGGAGATACTACACAACAGGATAGCAGCTATAAAAAATAAAACAAGGCTAGCAGGTAGAGTTTAGTGGTAGAGCATGTGCTTAGCTCTGGATTTAATTCCCAGCACCACAAACAAAACAAAAGAAAACAAACAGAAAACAACAAATGTTGTAAGACTAGAGAATTTGGAACATTGTACATTGTTGATGAAAAGGTAAAATGATACAGCTGCTATGGAAAACAGTATGTTGTGGAAAAAATTAAATTAGAATAACCATATGATTCAGTAGTTACACTTCTTGGTATAAAACCAAGAGAATTCAAAGTAGAGCATCAAAGGGATATTTATACACCTATGTTCAGAGCAGCATTATTCATGATAGCTAAAACATGGAAGTAACTCACGTGTCCATTGACAGACGAATGGATAAACTACCTTACCTTGGGTCCAGAGCAATGGAGTTGACCTACCATGGACTAAACCTCTGAACTGTGAGTCCAAATAAACTTTTCTTTCTCTAAGTTGTTCTTGTCAGGTACTTTGGTCACAGTGACAAAAAGCTGATTATCATGCTGTCATGGAGATGGATGATGACATGGAGATGGTGATGGCCACACATTACAGATGTATTTAATACCACTGAGCTGTACACTTAGAAATAGTTAAGAGAGGAAATTTTAAGATATATGCTTTTATCATAATTAAACAATTTGAAACTTAAATTAGAGCTGGGCCTGTTGATGCATGCCAGTAATCCCAGAGACTGGGGAGGCCAAGAAAGGAGAATTATAAGTTTAAGACTAGCCTCAGCAACTTAGGGAGAGCCTATATTAAAATAAAAAACATAATGGACTGAGAGTGTAGAAACCTCAGTGGTAGAGTGGCCCTGGGGTTTAATTCCCAGTACTAGAAACAATTTTTTTTTAAAAAAAGAATGTTAAATTAGAATGTCTCATTATGATATAAATGTATAAATGCACATTAAATGGGTGCATGTAAAAGGATATATTCTAACATTAATAGTGGATGGCAGGATCATAGATGGTTTTTATTTTGATCCCTAGAATTGCATTTCCCAAATTTTCATCAATGGATATGAATTAATTTAAAGAGAAATGAGAAAGTATTTTGTGTGTGTTTAGGGATAAGCTTTACCTATGTGGAAATTCATTTATGTGAGAAGCCCATTCCTTGACCATACTGTGTTGGACAACTAGGAACGTCCTCTGTGTGCCTGACGTTTGCTGAGTTCTGAGTATTCAAAGATGAAACACATGGCTCCTGTCCTCGGGGAGCTTAGATTTTATGAGAAGACAAATTTTTCTATCATCTTTTTTGAGTACTCACTGGTGTAGGCATTTGTCATTTAATCTCCACAGTAATTCTGAAGACTAGATATCATGACTATTCTCTTTTGCATGGTGGGAAGCTGAAGCTTAGAGAAGTCAAATGACTTGCCCAAGTTGACAGCATGGAAGAAATGAAGCAGAACTTCTAACCCAGATGGACCTGCTCCAGATATTCTTACCTCTATCTCAGCACACACCACCACTATAATCTAGGACACACCACCACTATAATCTAGGTGGTGTGTGCTGAGATAGAGGTAAATACAGTGGTAGTGGAGCATAACAAATACTCTGGAGGAAAGGATGGGGAAGGCTTCCTGGAGAAGGTGGCATCTTCACAGAACTGAACATGGATGGGAGGTAGAGTAAGGTAAGGTGCTCAAGGGTGTTGGGGGAGAAGTAGCCATGTGTTGCTCAGAGGGCCAAGAGACCACAGCACACTCCTTTACTGCACCTGGTCTAGTGTGGGTGGAGCCGGGGAGCCAGGAGGCATGATGACCCAGGGAGCCAGGTGCAAGGCTGGAACCTCATAACAAAGAGACGTATTTGCTTCATCCGATGGTATTGTGCAAAATGAAGATCTATCTGTTCCGCACTTGGAGTAAGAGAAAGGGTTAAGCAGGCTTTAAAATCCCTATCCCTGTTTGACTGATTACTGCCATGGTAACCCAGCAGCAGCCAACACTTGTCAAGGCCTCTTCTTTGGATACAATAATAAATAGTGATAAAACATTACCTCAGGGCTTTGTATTTTTGCCATCACTTAAAATTCTGTTCTTGACTATGGTGAAGCCTTAAAAGAAAAATAAAAAAGTACATTTTAAATAATGTACTAGAAATACTTTGTGCATATGCTGTAAGAATTCAAAGCTCTAACATTCCAGGCACTTGAAAGGCTAAAAACCTTATCAAGGCGGAGTTCAGAAAGGGCTTTCTCCCTCCTAAGAAGCCTCCACCTGGGGTAAACAATGATGCTGCACCTTGCAGCTTCACAAAGCATTAGCCCCATTTGTCTAAATGGCTTCTGTGCAGGGGAAAACCACCCTCACCCCTCCCTCCACTTTTAATTCCAGCTGAAAGAGAGGAGCTGAGTCTCACAATTATTGCTGTGTGACAGCTGTGTGAAGGGTGGAAACTCGGTTCTAAAACAACGCACAAATATTTAGATTTAGTACCATTCTCAAAGTCACTCTCAACTCTGGCAGCTTCTTCAAAGAAAGCAATTCCTAGAGTACTTGGAAGCATCTCAGCTTTGAAGGGAGACCTGGCTGGGTTCAAATCACGGTTCTCGCACATGACAGCATAGCCTTCCTACCCTCCTAACCTCTAGCTCAGCTTCCTGCTTGTAAAATGGGGATTCATACCTTCTCCTTGCAGCCTAGTTGAAAGGACTGCAGATAACGAATGCAAATGTGACAGGGACATAGCGTGCGTTCAACATTGTGGTCACACATTCAGAGTACAACAGGGATCACGAAACGCTGTGAAACGGTCCAGGCAAAAAGTCTGCAACCCCTGATTTACATTTCAGATTCCTTCCATTCGAAGAACTGTCATGCTTTAATATCCCTGAAATTGGAATGTGTCGTACAGCAGGTGATGTTTTATAATTTCATAGTGATTTTTCTTTCTTAGTTAATTCTAGAATAACGCAGCACCTTACAATGGAGGAAATCTTAGCTGGATGAAATAGGGTAGTTCCTTCCAGCATATGGAACATTTTATTTTGGGTACAGGCCAACATGAAAAAGGAGCCAAATCCTATTCCTGTTCAATAAATCTGACAGAAAAGATAAGATTCATGGCAAATACTCATCTCATCTTTCTGAACTGTTGCAACCTGGCAACACATCTGTTCCTAAGAGAAGGCACGTCAGAATGATCCAGCGACTCGGGCTCCTGTGTGATCTGTGCCACCTGGCCCCACCTTCCCATAGCTCCTCAACCTTCTTCTCCCCACTAAATGGGTTCTTGCTAAAGCAAAACCAAACCAAAAATACTTAAGTTCAGATTTCCAAAGCTATTTCTAAAATAGAACCAGGCAAGAATGTAATGAATGTAATTTTTCAGGCTTGCAGAAAACATACTGATCACAATAGCAAGTCTTACCATTGGGGGAGACAGTAGGAAGATGTTCAGAGAGGTAGATACTTGTGACCCTAGAG
This sequence comes from Glaucomys volans, assembly GCA_020662805.1. Classification (NCBI taxonomy): domain Eukaryota; kingdom Metazoa; phylum Chordata; class Mammalia; order Rodentia; family Sciuridae; genus Glaucomys; species Glaucomys volans. Next base: position 113,629 of record JAJEJO010048248.1, on the reverse strand, counting down.
TAGCTGGTGTCACCTACTTGATATCAGGAAGAATACACACACACACATTTACCCACATAGGTAGCAGATTCTGATTACAAAGTGGGCTAAGAGGCACTTGCCTGAAGAATCTGTTTACAAGGACACTAAAATATCATCAAATATCATAAATCAGGAATATAATTCCAGTTAACTCTGGTTTTTGAAAGCAACTCTACATGGTGACTGAAACACAAGTTTGGTCCTGTACCCATTAAAAAAAACATTTAGTGTTAGGAGATATAGTTTAAAACAAAACAAAATAATATATGCTGAACCTGTTTCAAGTGAATGTTTTTGTGGTGCTTAGGGGTATCCCTTTCAGTATGGGCCACTGATCCTATAAATCCAGTACCTGAAATTGATAATTGGTCAGTAAGGTAAAAGGACTGTCAAGAATTGTCAGTAAGGTAAAAGGATCAGAGATTTTACCTTCATGACAAGTGAACAAGTCAGCCTGCTGCTGTTTCATGGGTGCCGGTACAAGGCACAAATCTAAGTCAGATGGTGTGGAACAAAGGGCTGTCGGCGCTTTGCTCACAAGATGTATGGAAATGTGAAGACCCTGGAGAATTGTCTCCCAACAGTGACATAACATGTTACATGCATGTAGCATGGTGGAATACAGCAGAGTTTTTCCCATTCCACTAAACAACCAAATATTGAAATGTGCAGAAAGAATAGTAGCATGAAGAGGCACAGATTCCTAGACTGCCTGGAAGTTCATGGGCCAGCTCTAGCCCAGAGCAGTGCAGATCTAGCTGTCTTGTGGGAAGGAACTTGGATGAAAACATCAATTACTGGAGAAGGAAACTGGACAAAGGAAACCACAGCTCTTTTTCCTCTTTGTTCAGAGACAGACATATTATGTATTTCATGATTCAGAGGAAAGAATACAATCGGACATTTAAAAGTAGTTGGAAAAAATCTTTCTCTAAAAGCCGTTCATGGGTTCAATATTTAGTTATAGAGAACTAAATTTTTCCCTTTGTGTGGACAGAGGCCTCTACTTTCTTTTGTCTATATTATTAGTTCACAGTTCCTCATCTTCATACTTAAAGGACTTTAGTTGGGAGATAAACAAAATTACCAGATTTAATATGAATGGAACTTGAATCATTTCAAATGTACATAGCAAATCATTTGTGTGTGGTTTTAAAGTGTGTAATTCAGCTAACTTGAATTCCTGAATGTCTAAATTTCTGAACTCTAAGCATTTTCTCCTTTTCTAGAATGGTTACAATAGATAATAGTCTTCTATGTAATTATCATTTTCTTAAAAACATTTTCTAACTGACAGCCTACTATTACCTTAGAAAATAACTGATACATACTAATATTAACTAATCTGTAGACATAATTTCCATCTCTTAAAATTTCCTCTTTCTGGTCCAAAATTTAATTTGAAATCTTATATTACATATTTTTTTTCATGATTCCTTCATCTCCTGCATCTTGAACAATTCCTCAGTGTTTATTTTCTATGACCTTCATGTTTTGAAGAATCCTCTAATTTGGGTTTGTTTGATATTTTCTCAGGGTTTATGCATCTTTGCCAAAAAAAATGCAGAAGTTATATTGTTTCCCTCTAAGTGCATGGTATCAGGAGGTACATGATGGCACTCTGTCTCATTTTTGGTGATGCTGGCTTTGATCATGTGATTGGGGTGGTGTCTGTTGGGTTTCTGCACTGATTTTTCACATTGAAACTAAGTGTCTTGTGGAGAGAAACAAAGACTGCAAAAATATCTTGTTTCTCAGCAGAGTGCTGCCCACTAATCTTAGCATCTGTTGATGTTGCTACACTGCAAGTTATCATAGCATTTACCCAAGAGTGATTTTCTATTTCTATCATTCCTTCTGCATTTATCAATTAGAATTCTACTGTAAAGAAGAATTGAATAATGCATTCATTCATTTATTTATATCAGTACAAACTCATGGATATTTATTTTATTTATCATCTTGTTCAATTAGTGCTCTGTTTAGCCCTGGGGAGCTCCATCACATTGCCCCCGAGTTCTTTTGGCATGCTTCCATCATATTTTTTCGCACTTCCTTACTTTCTGGCATAACAATATGGTTCAGACTTATCTTTTACTTTTCCTCACCATCACTGGAATCAGCCTCTCTAAGGAGCCAGGTCTGCTTTTATTGGTGAAGAATGTTTAGAAACCAAGATCTGAGTACCCAGCTAGGTGTGCTCATCATTACTGGGGTGCCATTGCTTCTAAGTCCTTTCAGCAAACAACTAGGAAATATCTGTATGTATACACACATGCAAATACATCTCTATTGATCTATCAATCAGTTTGTCTGAAGTCATGATTTACACTGAAATCTCTGATCCAATTCCAAATCATAAGTCCACTATAATCTCCTCCTTTCCATTTATAACTTCTTTGTCCTCTTAATAATATACCTGGCTCTCTATATCCACAACCTTTTAAATCAGGTGCACAATCCTGTAGCTTGCACAGTTTCAGAGGTGCTAACTCATACCTCTGTAAAAATTAACTAGATGGAAAAAAATTCTGTATATTTCTCTTTGTTTTCAGCCTTAAAAATATGTGATGGTGATTTTATTTGCCACTTGATTGGATCACAGGTACCCAGATATTTGATTAAATATTACTTCTGACATGCCTGAGAGAGTGTTTATAGATGAGGTTAACATTTGAATGAATAGACTGAGACGATCTGAATTTGCCTTAGAACCGACAGCATTTGAATTAATTGCCCTCCTCAATGTGCGTGGGCCTCATTAAATTGGCTGAAGTCTTGAATAGAATAAAAGACTAAGGAAGAAAGAATCCTTTCTCTGTGCATGACTGTCCCCAAGTGGGGACGTTGATTTTCTCTTACCTTTGAACTTGGGTTCAGAATGGAACATATATCATCAATTCTCCTGGTTCTTAGGCCTTTGGACTTGGACTGGAACTTATATCTTTAGCTTTCCCCCTTCTCCTGCTTTCACATTCAGACTAGAACTATACCATGGCTTATCTGGGTCTCCAGCAAATCTTGGGACTCCTTGGTCTCCGTAACCACATGATCTAATTCCTTATAATAAATCTCTTCATTTTCCTAAAGAACCCAGACTAATACATATTACAGAACCAAAATCTTATTTCCCAAAGTTACTGAGTTTAGTTTTTTCCCCTTTGTATACCCTTCCTTGTGGCTAATTTGTAATTGTGCCACTTGATTGGATCACAGGTACCCAGATATTTGATTAAATATTACTTCTGGCATGCCTGAGAGAGTGTTTATGGATGAGTTTAACATTTGAATGAATAGACTGAAACAATTTGATTTCACTATTCATATCTTAGACTTAAGTCTGATTGTATCTGCACAAAACCTCCAGAACTTTTTATCTTACTCAGGGTTCAATTTCACGGTCTAAGCCCCACATGATCTGGCCTCCTATGTCTCTCTGACCTCACCTCCTTACCACACAATCCCTTGATTCCCCAAGTCGAGGTTCTCTGGCCCCCTTGCTGTTCCCTCAACATACTACCCATGTTACCTCAGTGTCTTTGTGCTTTCTCTTCCCTTGGCTTGAATGCTCTCCCCCAGATACCAACATGACTGTTCCTCACGTCCTTCAGAATTCTGTTCAGGAGCACCTTATATATTTGTTTCTTTGTCTCAGTTATAAGAAAGAAAGTTCCATGAGAACTTTGTTTTGTTCTCTACCATCCTCTCTGATCTAGAACAGCACCTAGAACTGTTAATAGTAAGACTAAATAAATACACACACATACACATATAAAATATATAGAAATGTGTGTGTGTGTGTGTGTAAAGAGAGTGGGTTTTTCCCAGCTTTATTGAGATATGATTGGCAAATAAAAATTGCATATATTTAAGGGCTGCAATATGATTTAATATACAGATACATTGTAAAATATCAAGCTCATTAGCATCAAACATTTGTTAAATTAATCTGATTCGTTTCTGTTGGAAATATCTTAAATGTTTTAGATGTTGGTGGTAAGTGTTAACTGATAACAAATTGTCGACATAAGGACCAACAATCTGTATTTCTCCCTTGGATCCATACTACAGTAACTGCAAGTACAGTATGTGATTCAGTCTATTCATTAGAATGTTTGCCTTCAACACACTCCTCCAAATCTTTTCTAACAGCTGCGTGCCCTTATATAAAGAAAACATGTTTTTTCCCCTCTACAATTCTCTACAATGAATAAATATTAATTTTATGATCAGAGAAGAAGCAAAAGCTATCAAAACAACAAGCTCATATGTTAAAGCATAAGTCATGGCCTGCCCTTGAATTATTGTGATACTGCTCCTCATTCTTCATTCTCCTGAGGGATCTTTCATGTTGACAGCCTCCAGAATCAATGTGCAAAGCATTTGTTTGAAAAAATTATCCTAAAGCATATTCGCACCTACAGATAGGCCATTTACTATTGTGTAAGCCAACCTACAAAAAGACAGTTATCCCAAATCACTTAACAGGGACAGGTAGAAGAAGAAACAACAGGTAGTAGAAAATGGGAGGTCATCATTGTGCTGGTTTTCAGGGAACTTGACAAAGGGACAGAGAGGTGAGAAGAAAAAGGGACTAAGCTCTAGTGGGGTGAGGATGTTAATGTCTTTTCCTGCATTTTAACACAGTGAAGGAGGTGATAACACTGGAGGGCAAGTTCTAAAGGCAAATGAATTTGTGTTGAAAGCCAGATGCAAGATAACAAATTATAAAAGCAACTGAGTGATGTCTAAACTAAGAAATAGTAGCTAGAAAGTTGTTTTTGCCAGTGGAGAGCATAGATTTGTTCTATAAACTGAAAAGACTGGGAATAGCCAAAGAGGTTGTTAGGTTAATAGACTCTTTCACTGGGTGTGTTGGGGAGGAATCTCAGCCGCACCATCTCCATGGAATGTTACCAAACCTGGAGGCATGTGAACAATGAGACAGAGAGTGGGGGGAGAGAAAAAGAGGACAGAAATAGTTAATTTTGTAGAGTCCCATGGGATACAGGAAAGACTTAAGGGTAACAAATGTTGAAGACAGGTGTGGTCCCTCTGGAATCAGATTCCTCAGATTTAAGGGACTCTAATCAGCAGCATCAAACTCGGAAGGAGGAGTCACATCCAAATTAAAGGGTGGGAGATGCATAAATTTGTGAAACAAAGGGGGCATTTCCTTTCTGGAGTAGAGGGGTTTTTTTTGTGGAGAACATCTGTACAAAAATGTAGGAAAATAAAGCTTATATGAACATTAAATACAGTTCCTTAGGCTTTTGTTTTTTTCTCCTAGAAATTACTGAACTCCAGGACACTGGTAAGCAACACTGAGGTCCCCATGATGACAGGTTTCAGAAATGGTGGGGAATCCGCTCGTGTGGTCCTCTCTGCCTCTGTCTGCAGCAGCTGATACCTTTGGTTGTCTCCCCATTGGCAATTCCCAGCTTAGTCTGTTCTGAAGACCTGAATTTGTTCTTATATCCACACTTTTCCAAGAAATCATGAACTTTAGGAAATGCCAGTCCCATTCCCATTTCTAAGTGTTGAAGTTTGATTATATTAACCTAAAGGGGAACATTGCATGTTCTTTACCATTGATTGGCTTTGGAAGAATAGTTTTGGCCAGCAGGGCATGAGGGAAACTAGTAGAGGAGGCTTCTAGGAAAGGCCTCTTAGCTTTTTAAAAGAGACAGAATAACTAGGTGCAGTGGCATGCCCTTGTAATCTCAGCTATTTGGGAGGTTGATACTCATGAGTTCAAGGCCAACCTAGGCAACATAGGGAGACACCATTTCAAAAATAAATAAGACGGGGAAAAATCTCCTTTTCCTCCCCCTATATATGATAGAGTGTGAAGACACGATTCTTGGAATTGCTGCAGCCATTTTTTTAGCCACAAGATAAGCTACTTAATATACTGAGCGATGTGGTTAGAATGGTTGTTTCTCCCCCAAGTTCACATGTTGAAATATTAATTCCCAAGGTGATGATAGTTAGGGATGGGGCCTCTAGGGGGCGATCAGGTCAAGAGGTCAGAGCCTTCATGAATGGGATCAGTGCACTTAAAAGAGGGCCCCAAAAGATCTCCTGCCCCTTCTACCATGTGAAGACAGAGCAAGACAGCACTGCCTAGGAAGCAGAATGTGGGCCCTCATCAGACCCTGAATGCCAGGGCCTGGATCTCGAACCTCTCAGCTTCCAGAACTGTGAGAAACAAATTTCTATTGTTCATAAGCTAAGCACTTTATGATATTTTGTTGTAGCAACCAAATAGATTAAGACACTCAAGATGTTAGAGCAAACAAATGAACTTCTGTTTGTGATGATGCTCTCAAGGTGCTGAATTGAACAACCCTGAGGCTATACTACTTTGGAACTTCTTGTAAGGTGACATACTAAATCCATTATCTGTTTTAGCCATTCTGAGTTGAGTTTTCCATTACCTGAATCCCATAGGTTTCATTGTCTTACTCTTACAATGAAGTTTTCAATATGCTAGCAATAAAACTCTTACTTCAGTGTAGACAACTGAGTTATAATATGGCTCCTCTCCATTTTCTCCGAGGGAGAACTCCCAGAGTGGGCAGGCTGTGACACTCTTAGAATACCAATCCCTCCGAAGTTGAGACAGGGAGCTCCTAACACAATGGGGACCAAAGGCAGCTTTGGCTCCAGTAATAATAAGCTGAAAATTCTATAATGTCTCTGAGGATTGATGTATACCCTGAATTTAGAAATTAGTTCTTAGGCTAACATTTGGGCTATATCTCTTGCAGGACTCTGGTGTCTTCAGGATTCCCAGGCATCATACCTGTCCTGTAAAGGGTTAGTTCAGCAGACTTGGATGCTCAAACCTTGCACATTCCAAAGAAAGGACTGGCCCTTGACTGGACCCTTGGAGAAAACCTCTGAGCCCACAAAACATCCTTCCTGATAAGAGCATCAGTGTAGAACTGAAACCTTACAGAACGAGGCCATGGCAGATAATCACAATGTGATTCATGGTGAAAGCTGGTTTGACTGCCCGCAGCGTGGAGTGTGCTGTATCAGTTTGACCTATCAAGGCATGGAGATGGAGCATTAATGACAGTCACTCAGGTATCCCATGCCTGCCTACCTGCCTGACCTTCAGTACCAACTCTGGAGACCAAGGCTCAAACTCTAGACATTGAAGCTCCCCTGTTGGCAATAATACTTTGTATGTATTATCATGCACAGCTGCTGAAAAAATGAAGCACTGTCTATACAACTCCCCCACAGGAGGACAACTGGAAGCTTGTGCCTGGATTCTCCTGGACTCTACTTTATGCATCTTTGCCTTTACTGATTTTAATATGAATCCTTCCACTGTAATAAACCATAACCATGTGTATAACAGCCTTTCTGAGTTCTGTGAGACATTCCAGTGAATCATTAAATGTGATGAGGGTCTTTAAGACCACCTGTTAAGTTGTATAAGTTCCTTACATATTCTAAATATTAAACCCATGTTATGGTTTAGATACGAGGTGTCTCTGGAAAAGCTCATGTATTAGGCAATGCAGGAATCTTCAGAAGTGAATTGATTAGATTATTAGAGCTATAACTTCACTAGTGGATTAATCCATGTCATGGATTAATTATTTGAATGGATGACAATAGGTAGGCAGGGCTTGGCTGGAGGAAGTAAGTCACTGGGTGACCTCCTTTGGATTGTATTTTGTCCCGGGCTCCTTTCTCTCTCTCTCTCTCTCTCTCTCTCTCTCTCTCTCTCTCTCTCTCT
>JAJEJO010048248.1:59903-105839 GCA_020662805.1 Glaucomys volans | reverse complement strand
TCTCTCTCTCTCTCTCTCTCTCTCTCTCTCTCTCTCTCTCTCTCTCTCTCCTTCTCAGCTGCTATGAACTGAGCAGTTTTCCTCCACCATGCCCTTCTGCCATGATGTCCTGCCCAGCTCAGTCCCAGAGTAATAGAATCAGCTGATCATGGACTGAGATCTCTCAAATTCAGAGCCCCAAACAAACTTTTCTAAGTTGTTCTTGTCAGGCAATTTTGTCAGTGACAAAAGCCGATTAACGAACTCCATTTATTATATGCATAGTTTGCAAATATTTTCTCTCATTCCATCGATTGCATTTCACTTTGTTGATTGTTTTCTTTGTTGTACAGAAGTTCAGTATAGTCCCAATTGTTTACTTTTGCTTTTGTTGCCTGTGCTTTACATATCATATTTAAAAAAAAATCAATGCTAAAACCAATGTCAAAGAAATTTCTTCCTGTTTTCTTTAAGGAGTTTTGAAGTATTGGGTATTACATGTAAGACTTCAATTCATTTAGAGTTGAGTTCTGTATGTGGTATAAGATAAAGGTCCAATAACTTCTTTTACATGTGTTTCCCCAACATTATATGTTGAAGAGACACTCCTTTTCCCATTGTGTTTTCTTAGTGTCCTTATCAAAGGGTAGTTGACCATAAATGGGATAAAAGTGTAGATTTATTTTTAAGTGCTCTATTCTTTGCCGTTGGTCTATGTTTTTTCGTAGGACATGCTGTTTTGATTACTATATGTTTGTAGTAGATTTTGAAATCACAAAGTGTGACACCTCCAGCTTTGTTCCTTTTCCTCAATAATTTTTTTTTTTTTTTTTACATTTGGGGTCCATCTTGGTTCCATACAAATATGAGGATTTTCCCCCCTATTTCTTGACAAAGAAAGTACTAGGGGTTCTGATAATGATGGCACAGAACCTATACATTGCTTGGGTTGTAGGATATTTTAACAATATTCATTCTTCCAATCCATGAACACAGAATATCTTTCCATTTATTTCTGTCTTCAATTTCTTTAATCAATATTTTATGGTTTTCAGGGTATTCATCTTCTACCTCTTTGATTAAATTTATTCCTAAGTACTTTTTTGGATGCTGTTGTAAATGGGATTATTTTCTTTATTTCCTTTTTCTATATATATAAGATAGTGTCTTCTACGATTTCAATTCTTCCTGGCTTGGAATGCCTCCCTTCCCTCCCCGCTTCCTGCCTGCCCGCCCACCTCCCTTCCTTCATTCCCTCCCTTCTTTTCCACCTTTCCTTCTTTTCTTTCTTCTGCCTAATAGCTCTGGCTAGAATGTCTAGCACTATGTTGAATTGATGTGTCAAGAGGAAGAATCTTTGTTTTGTTTCTAATCTTAGAAGAAAGTCTTTCAGTTTTCCATCATTGCATACGGTGTTAGCTATGGGCTTATCATATCTGGCCTTTATTATGTTGAGGTATAGTCTTCCTAATTTGTTTAAAATTATCATGAAAGTATGTTGAACTTTTTCAGATGATTTTTTTGCATCTATTGAGATGATCACATGATTTTTATCCTTCATTCTGTTAATGTGATATATCACAGTTTTTGATTTGCATATGTTCAACCATACGTTCATCCAGGGAGAAATCCCGCTTGTTCATGATGTGTGATCCTTTTAATGTGCAGTTGAATTTGGTTTGCTAGTATTTTATTAAGGATTTTTTTAATCCATGTTCATCAGGGATGTTGACCTATAATTTTCCTGCTTTGCATTGTCTTTGTATGGCTTTGGTGTAAGAGTAAAGCTGGTCTGATCAAACGAGTTTGAAGTGTTCCTTCCTCATCAATATTTTAAGAGTTTGAGAAAGACTGGTGTTAGCTCTTCTTTAAATGCTCAGTAGGATTCACCGGTGAAGCTATCTTGCCTTGGGGTGTTCCAGGTCGGGTTGTTTTGATTACTGAGTCAATCTCTTTGTACGTTAATCTCACTCCTACTGCTCATATTTTCTACTTTTTCATGATTCATTCTTCATAAGTTATATTTTCCCAGGAATTTATACCTTTCATCTAGTTTATATAATTTATTGGTCCATAATTGTTTCTCATAGTCTTTTGTGCTCCTTTGCATTTCTGCCGTGTCAGTTGTAATGTTTCCTCTTTCATTTGTAATTTTACTTATTTGATCTATTTTTCATTGATTAGTCTATCTAAATATTAGTCAATCTTGTTTATTTTATCAAAAAGCAACTCTTAGTTTCATTGATCTTTCCTATTATCTCTCTAGTCTCTATTTTATTTATTTTTCCTCTAATCTTTATTATTTCCTTCCTTTTGATAATTACGAACTTAGTTTGTTCTTTTATAATTCCTTGAGATATAAAGCTAGGTTGTTTCTTGAGATATTCTTTTTTTCTCAATACTGGCATTTATTGCCATAAACTTCCCTCTTGGAACTTGTTTTACTGTATCACAAGTATTGGTATATTGTGTTTCTATTTTTATTAGTCTCAAGATACATTTTAATGTCCCTTTTAATTTATTGTCTGACTCATGAGTTAAGACTTATTTTATGGCCTAACATATGATCTACACGGAAGAATGCTCCATTTAAGCTTGAGAAGAATATGCATTCTGGCACTATTGGATGGAATGTTCTGTGTTTGTTAGGTCCTTTTGGTCTCTGATTTATTCAAGTCTGCAGTTTCCTTATTGATTGTCTATCAATATTTTCTTTTGAAAGTGGGGTATTAAAGTTCCCAATTATTGCCGGGCGCAGTGGCACACACCTGTAATCGCAGCACTTGGGAGGCTGAGGCAGGAGGATCGAGAGTTCAAAACCAGCCTCAGCAACTTAGCAAGGCCCTAAGCAACTCAGTGAGACCCTGTCTCTAAATAAAATATAAAATAGGACTGAGGATGTGGCTCAGTGGTGGAGTGCCCATGGGTTCAATCCCCACTACCAAAAAAAAAAAAAAAAAAAAAAGAAAAGTTCCCAATTATTGCTGTATTGCTATTTACTGTCCCCCCACCCAGTTCTGTTAATATTTGTTTTACATATTTACTTACAATTGTGGGTACATATGTATTTACAATTATTATAGCCTCTTGATGAACTGACCCCTTTATCATAATATAATGATCTTTGTCTCTTGTGATGAATTTTAACTGAAAGTCTATTTTGACTAGTGTAATATAGCCACTCCTACTCTTTTGATTAGCATTTGCAAGAAATACCTTTTTCTTTCCCTTCCCTCTCAGTCTGTTTGTGTTCCTAAGGCTAAAGTGAGTGTCCAGTAGGCATCCTATTGTTGGATCTAAGTTTTTACTCATTTGGTCACTCTGCCTTTTGGTTGGATAATTTAATCTGATAAGTAACTAATAATAGAAAGGACTTATTACTGCCATTTTGTTCATTGTTTTCTAATTTTTGTAGTTCCTTTGTTTATTTCTTCCTGCTTTTCTGTCTTCCATTGTGATATGCTAATTCTTCTTTTTTTTTTTTTTGTAGTGCTATACTTTGATTTCCATTTCTTTATCTTTTGTGTATATACTAGAGTTTTTTTTTTTTTCTTTCTGGTTACCATGAAGTTTACATAAAACACTTTATAGTTATGATATTCTGTTTTAAGCAGATAACAACTTAACTTCAATCACATACAAGAACTCTACACCTTTACTTCTTTCCATATACATTTTGTGGTATCAATGTCATCATTTATGTTATGCATTTATTAACAAATTATTGTATAGGCATTTTTAATGTTTTTGTCTTTTGAATTTTATCCTAGGTTAAAAGTGATTTATCCACCACCATTATAGTATTAGGGTATTCTAAATTTGATTGCATGTTTACCTTTACCAGTAACTTTTATACTTTCATGTTGCTACTTAGCATATTTCTATTTCAATGGGAAGAACTCCCTCTAGAATTTCTTGTGAGGAAGGACTAATGGCTATGAGTTCCCATGGCCTATGTTTGGGAATATCTTCACTGCTCCTTCATTCCTGAAGGATAGCTTTTCTGCATATTATACACTTGGCTAGCAGAATTTTCTTTTAGCACTTTGAATACATCATTCCATTCCCCTCTGGCCTATAAAGTTTCTGCTGAGAAGTCTGCCAATAATCTTATGGAAGTTCCTTTGTATGTGATGATTCTTTTTTGTCTCACTGCTTTCAAGATTCTTCCTTTGTCTTTGGCCCTTGACAATTGGATTACAATGTGTTTTGGGGTATTCTCTGAATTCATTTTTCTTGAGGTTTCTGGGGATTCAAGAATCTGTATGTTCATCTTTCAAGGTTTTAGAAGTTTTCAGTCATTGTGTCTTTTAATGTTTCTGCTTATCTCTTTCTCCTTCTGAGACTCCCATAATTCACATATTCATTCACTTGGTGGTATCCCATAGGTCTCTTATGTTTTCCTCACTCTTTTGCATACTTTGTTTTCTTTTTGTCACTCTAATTGGGTAATTTCAAATGATTTATGTTCAAGTTTGCTGATTCTTTTTCATGATTGAATCTGTTATTGAAGTTCACTGTTAAATTTTTCAGGTCTGGCACTGTATTCTTCAGCATGAGAATTTGTTTGGTTCTTTTTTATGATTTCTATTTCTTTATTAAGCTGATTATTTTGTTCATGCATTATTTTTCTGATTTCCTTTATTTGTATATGTTCTCCTGCATCTCACTGAACTTAAAAGATCATTTAGAATTCTGTCAGGTAATTCATTAGTCTACAATTTTTTTAGTTCAATTATTAGTTTCATTTGGAGGTGACATGTCAGCATGATTTGTCATAATCTATCCAGTCTTGCATTGGTGTCTTTACATTGGAAGAGCATAAACTTCTTCCAGTCTTTATAGACAATTTTGGCAGGTAAGGACTTTTCTATTGGGTGTACAAGCTGATGGGATAGCATGCAGGATTATAGTCCAGTGGGGTTGGAGTTGGATTGGTGCTGGGTTTGTAGTAGAGACTTACTCTGTTGGATCTGTTAATCAGGACTAAAGAAGGCATAGATCCTGTTTGGTTCCTGGACAGACTGGACTACCTGTAAGGCCTTGGTCAGTAGGGCTGGTCATGGAACAAGTGGCTCCTTTAGAGTCTTCAGTTTTGTCTGCAGTTGGCAGACCTGTTAACAGGTTTGCAAAAGAACATGACTCTCTCTGATTCCTTTAAGGGCTTCCATCAGACCAATGATTGGACTCCTGACTTGAAGGATTAGCCATGGATTGTGACTGGGAGAAACTACAATTGAGTTATAGGACTTCTTAGAGGGTCTATATCTTAGGCAAAATCTGAAGACCTACCTCCCAGGTCATGAATGGGTATGCCTCCTGATGAATTCCTGGGAGGTCACAGCTGCTCATGGACCACAGGTGTGAAAGAATGGAGTTGGTTTCCAGGACCACTTCAAGATCTGCAATGAGACTGAAGCTGGTGGGTCGATCACCAAGGCACAGATGGGTGTGTTTCCTGGAAGGTCTCTGGGTAGGCAGGACTATTCCCAGACCATAGCTGATAGGGAATGGAGCCAACAAGTCACCAAGCCTATTCAGGATTTTCTGTGGACCCAAGGGCAATAGGCCTGCCTCTGGCACTACAGAAGAACTTATTGCCTGGTAAATCCCTGTGCGGACAGGACTGCTCTCAAACTGAGCCTCAGAGTGGCTGGAGCCAGGTCATAGGCCACCAGCTGGTGAGTCCAAATTCGAGGCATTTTGGGTAGGTATGACTCCACCTGGCTCTCTTGGTGAATGATTCTGGAATCAAAGCCAAATGGGCTATAGCCAAGTCCATATAGGGATGGATCTATTGCCAGAACCATGGTCAGTGACCTTGCTGACTAGGTATGAGCCTGTCCACTCAATATTTTGAGCTTCATTTTGTTTTGCTCAATTCTTTTCAGTCTTGTGTTCTCTACCTGGGCTTTTCAACTTTCTGCCTGGTCCCAAAGCCTCCATAAAGGCACTTTCGTTCGGTGATGACTTCCAAATTCTTAATGCTGTCAGAGAATATGAATGGGGGAGGGAGGTCTTATGTCACTATCTTGCTTTCTTTGTTTATCTTAAATAGAAACTTAATGAGGAGGAAATTAAGCAACATTTCCAAGGCTCTATAACTGGTAAAGAGCATAGGGCTCAAGCCATAGACTTCTGATTGAGCTGTTACCAGTTTACACAATACAATCCATTCTTTTAAGTACTTCCAGTGAATTCCATCTCTCAAGTATGAAACAACTTGAAGATGTGTATTCTGTCTTCTGAATGTATCAAGAATGCCTTAGTAACTATCTGTGATGTTTTGGATCTGGAGTGTTCCCTGAAAAACTCATGTTTTCAAAGCATGATCCCTAGTGCAGCAAGGTTCAGAGGTGGGTTTTTTAGGCAGTGATTAGTGCTATAACCTCATTAGTGGATTAATTCATTTGATGGACAAATAATTTGAATGGACTATTGGGTGGTAACTAGGGAGAGGGTTCAGCTGGCAGAAGTAGGTCACTAGGGGCATGCCATACCATTGGGGACGATATTTTGTCCCTGGATCCTCTGTCTCTCTCCCTCTCTTTCCTCCTCCTCCGTCTCTTCTTCTTCTTTTTCCTCCTCTTCCTCCTCCTCCTCCTCCTCTTCTGCCTCTTCCTCCCCCTCCTCCTCCTCCTTCTTCTTTCCCTCTCTCTTCCCTTCCTGACTGCCATGAGCATGCCCTTCCACCATGATGTTCTGCTTTGGAGCTATCCAGCCATGAACTGGACCTCTGAAACTGTGAGTCCAAAATAAATCTTTCTTCCTGTAAATTGTTCTTGTCAGATATTTTGGACACAATGATGAAAAGCTGACTCACACACTATCCCTAGAACAAGAGCTCTTCAAGAAACACCAGTCATCCTTAAGAAGGTTTTGTTTTATTTTTGCTCAAGTAAATATATCTTTATGCATTTAGGAGCAAACTGGCCAACAACACTAAAAAGAGGAGGGGGGTTTGCTTCTCTTGCTCCCTTTCCCTGTTTATATGTTGCATTTTGGATATTCTTCCTTTCTTCTTTTTTGTATATAACCAACACAATCATGACTAGAGAGAAAATTTGTTATTTATTCTGCCAAATATATGAAGTATTTTCCACTCCTGAGATAACCAAAATCCTAGTTGTGAAACAAGTCCTTAGTTTTTCAGTTTTGGTTGTGTTTTCTATGTGGGTCAAGATGGAGATGTTATATAATCCCATATCATTGATTGAGTGAGGCTTACATACAGATATTAATTCATAAAACAGAGTTGAAAGTGACAACATTTTGCTGTCCTTCATACACACTTCTTGGGAGCCCAAGGCACCAGGGGCATACAAGACTTAGATGATATGGACCAAGAATCCTTGGGCTTCCAAACCTACCTTTTAACCAGATTTATAAATGAGTAAATTTAAAACTCTAGAGTTACTTTAAGTGTATTATGGATTTATTCTGGAATCTATGCTTTTTTGCATTATATATTAATGATATTGAAAGGTATTAGATTTCCAAGATCATGATGATTAGTAGATGTTCTTTTTCAGAAAGCTTCCAAGCATTATAAAAAACCTGGATTATTCAGTAGGAAAAATTCTTTAATAGTGTGAACTAAAATATGCATGGTGATATTTTAATTTTGGGAACTTGTTCAGAAAGAAATAATAAGAAATAGAATGTTTCCTTTCTTTTCAAGATAGGGTTTTCAACTATGCTGGCAGAATGAGGCTTGACAGCTTTTGTTGTAACAAGAGTAGTAACTTCAATGTACATATATACCACCATACACATGCCACTCCATATATACTCTCTTCCCACACCAGTATTCATGCACACACTGCATATCACCCACACACTATGCTATACACATATACACCAAACTTTATATATATTCCTCTCTCTGCCAAGCACACTCTATACATACGTGTCATACCACGCCACATACACCATCACATACATATACCTTTATGTCAAATGCATCCATGTACACACACAAACCATCATATATCATACACATACAAAACTATGTATGTATATAAACACATACAAAAGAAATACAAGATTTAACCATGCATGTATCACACATACCATACTCCACACACACACTTCTGCTCATACCAAGTACACACACATACACACACAAACACAATCGGGCCACCTGCTATATTCCAAATCTTATTTCTAACCCTCTCTCCCCTTTTCATTGTACTTCAGCTATATCTTTTTCCATGTTGGATCTTGAACACATCAAACAGACTCCTCCTCAGGGCCCTTGCATTTGTAGTCCTCTTTGTTAGAACTTCTCTTTCCCTAGATATGTAAATGGAAAGTTCCATTTCCCTTCAGAGATCCTTTTCCTAGCCCCCCTATCTAGTACAGCCCCAAGATAGCTCACTCTCTGTGACTCCCTGCTCCTGCCTCTCACTCTTCTGACCTACACTCTGAATATCAAGTATAAGTATAAATGGTCCTTTGAAATCACCTAATCTTGTCTAAATCCTTATTTGGTCATCAGATGAGAGTCTGAAAAGGAGAAGTAATATGCCCAAGGTTAAAGAAATCACTCTTTTATCCATTCAGCAAATATTTAATAAGTGCCTACAGTATATTAGATACTATTCTAGGCACCAGGTATCAGAGGGGAACAATAAGGGCAAGGGCTTCAAATCCATGAAATTTACATTCTCTTCAGGTAGAATCTTATAAAAATAAATAAATAAATAGTGTAATGTGAAACAATGATTGATGATGTAAAACAAAAGAAAACAAACAAAAAGCCTGGGGAGGGAAAGGAAGACAGAAATAAGAAAGCTAGGAATAGTTGAGAAACACTAACCCAATTCCACATGGAGAAACAGGTTGTCGGAAATCTCCAGATATCTTTTTTATTCAAGATGGTAACCAAATGTTAGGTTGGCGCATGAATGCAGAAGATTTACAGTAAGGGAGTCATTTGAACTTGAAAAAGAGACACAGTTTCTGAGTCCAGACTCACGTCAAAGAAGGTGTAAAAGATCCTTATGTGTTGTGATGCCTTTGTGGTAGGAATAGCTGTAGTTAAGATAATGGTGAAATATGAATCAAATTCACTCAAAGCATTGTGCACAATGAACCACCAGAGAGTTAGGTCAGTTACCTTGGTGGCTAGTGCAAACTTAAAATCTAGAAACACACAGTTTCTTCTGAGAAAGTAATGAGCAGTCTAAAAATGGGAGCCAGGTTATTGAAAGTGAGAAAGTCAAAGGTGGTCATGAATAAAGCAAGACTAAAATCAGACTCCCCATCTAGGAATGTCCCAATCTCTATTTATTCTGGAAAGATAAAAGTCTGCTGGCGCCATCACTAGATGAGGTCACGCAATAAAAGCTGAGAAAGGCAGACTCTTGAGAAAAAAAGAGACTGAGAAGCACCATCTCCTGGGAAAACAATCTTCCAGGATCTCAAAACCTTCTATCTTCTTGTGTTGGAGGTTCTATCCAGAAGCAGGCACCAAATGGAGATGTCTCAGTATGTAGGTGGTGTGTGTGTGTGTGTGTGTGTGTGTGTTCACACCTGTGTATGAAAGATAGAAGAGAAGATATGTTGTGGAGTTCTCCCCACATGCTTAACACATATCCTTCTGTCAGGTCTGGTACACTTAACCCAACTCATCTGTTTCAGAAAATGATTCTTTTAGGAATGGTAACCTTGAGCTTATATGTTACTTTAAGTTCCAGAATGAAGGTGGCTTTTCAGATCATCCCAGTCATTCACAGGCAATTTTATCAAAATTGACCATTTGCACATAAATAAAAATAGTATACCCTCTTTGGTGAAAGGTTTAAGTGGTTCTGACTAAAGTTTAAATCTCTAAAGTGGCTCAGGCTTCTTAGATTTGTGGTAAACATCAGAAAACAATGAGGATTTGGGGATATATAACTCTTGTGAATTTTAAGCATTAAAATAATTCCTGTTTTGAAAGACAAAAAAACTTCTCCAAAATGTTTAGGAATTAGGAGAGGAATACATTAGAAACACTTACATAAGAATCTCTCTAGTAGAATTCTTTTAGACTTTACTTCACATACCTTAAATATTTTATTTTGCATAGCACATATATCATTTTTGGCAAAAGGTTGTTTTAGATTTGTTGATTTCAATTCTGTTCACTCATATTTTAAGATACATATTGAACGTGATCTAATAAGAAGCTAAAATGTACAAGTTTAATCAAAATGTGTCATTGTTTAAATGTGAAGGAAATAAAATGAAATTAAGGGTATGTTTGAACCTCTTTCATAGGAAATTCTCATATTAGATTTTGTCAACAATACCATACAACCTTTCACAAGTTGGAAAACAGAACCCAAAAGACATTGCTGCAAATAATCTACAGATATCTTGTTCCCAACAATTAAAGTAATTGAGAGTCTGATATGATTAGAAAAATACTTTACCATGAATTCTTTTCATGAGCAAACAACCTATTTGATGGCTAGAAAAGTTATTATTTTCATTTTGTAAATGAAAATACGGAGCCATAGAGCACGTGAGGAAGTCACCTGAGTTTACATGGCAAGAAAATGAGAAAGGCGCATATGGAATCCACTAACTGTTACATATCGGCCTTTCCATAACTCACTGCCCTGGCTGGATTGTGACTTATCTTATGGGATATATTGATAGATTCCCAACTTAAAGACTTGCTCACTATTATTTCACAGTGATGCTTAGAGGCTCAAAATGGTACTTAGAATTTGTGAGCAGTATCATTTAAAAGTTGGAAGGTTCAGCATTTTGAACAATATTAAACAGCTACTTGAAAGAGTCAGCTTCTTGAGTCCTGGCATGCACGTTTTATGCAGATTTTAAAGGCATGAATATTTGGCTTCTTTCACAATGATAAGTGCTCAAGTTTCCCTTGGGTACATCATGCTGCTTCTTACTATTCACTTGTCCTTTAAAGTAGGTGAGAGTTTGTCTCTTACCACTTCCTATGTCTCATTTTTAAAAAGAATCAGGTTGAAATTCGTCATACAAGAGGGCTTAAGAAGTTCATTTGTTAAGATAAAGGGAAGAAAATAATTTATTTCAACCATTGAAAACTTTTGACAGATGAACACTTAATTTTCTTGTTTTACAAAGAGCTCGTTCAGATGAGCTGAAAAGCAAGCAAATCAATAGAAAAATGAACAAGATGTATGATCAACAGCTTAGAGTGCAAATATTCAAATAGCTAATAAAAATATGAAAGATGCTTACAAAGAAGGAATGACAAAACATGATATATATGCACACATATGCACACATATGCATATATATATTAAATGTAAAACATTTTATATATATACATATGTATGTATATATATAATATATATATATATATGTACACACACACACCTCAACTTGAAAAAGAAGGCAAAATAACACAACAATGACAACAACAATGAAGTTGTGTGGGACTCAGTACTGATGAAGGAAAAACGGCTCTGGTACCCTACTGATGGAAGTGTAAATTTGAATATCTGTCATTGTCTATAAAAAACACAATTGCGACTATCCTTTGAAGAACGAAGCCCACTCTGTGGAATTTATTGTGTAGATATAGTCATGGAAGTTCACCTAGATCTATAGATATGGACACCAAACATTAATTATGGCATTATTTGCCATTTTTTATTTGTAGCAATAAACTGCAAACAACCAATTCCTATCAGAAGGGAATTGGTAAAATAAATCAAAGTAAACCCATAAATGGAGAATTAGGCACCAATATTTGCATTCTGTAGTAGTAAATGCTGCTAGAGGCTGTTGCTTTAAAAGACTATTACTCTCCGACCTCAGAAGTAGGGCTAACAGTAGGGTCATCTGGAACTTGACCTCGACATGCAGTACAGCCACTAACCTAACTTCACCATCAGATGGATCCTGCCTGTTGGCCCAAAGACTTGACGGAGACAGTGCTGGGTGTGATGGATCGCTTTCCTAATATATAAAGACTGCATTCAAGCCTCGAATTACACATCCAAGGGCAAGTCATTTAATTCTTGCATAGCATTGAGACATTGATTTATTTCAGAGGACTAAGTCATATTAAGATGATAACCAGGTCTTATTTTTAGTTTGGCTAAACAGGATCAAAGCTCCAGACTGCCAGACTTAAATACACATAAGCATAAAAATTAATTAATATAATGTTTTTCTTGTGTTTTTCTCCCCCATAACTATGTTTACACACATCCATCAGAGAGATGACGCAAAGGGAAAGGGCAATTTACTACTTATTACCGTAAGTACTGGGGGCCAGTTATTGTTCTATTTTTAAAAAAGGCACTGGGAATATTGTAGTGTTTCCACCATTGTTAGTTGACTTTGATGTTGATGACTTGCTGTGTGTATGTTTTTAACTGCTCAGAACATCTACTTCCACTCCAACTGCCTCACCTTTTATGTAAATATGAACCAAAACATAACCAACCTGTCAGCCCAATCAGCCTGTTGGATGGAACTGTAAAAGATGCATGAAGGAAAACCTCTCGCACCATGTTGCTCCCTCCAACTTCCTACCCCTCCCTTTTGTGCTCAGTGGTGTCAACAGTGAGAATTCTCTGGAGTTCATCAGCCAGGACTAATGAGGGACAACCGTGTACACATCTGGGTGTTTTTACAGGTAAGCTGCATATTTTCACACTTTTAATCTAACAAGTTTTCTAGGAAATAAGACTATTTGAATAATTATCTGCTTAAATCATAGATACATGGAGACTCTGAAAAATACCAAATGTCCTTGCACTAACAAGGAGGACCCTGGGGGGACCTTCTCAGGCAATGGACTAGAGGTAGATTTCCTTAGCCCTAGATGTGGAATGCCTAATAGTGTTTCAATAGTTTTATTTGCTGTGCCAGCAGGTGATGGTGGCTTGACATTATCATTGGATGAATCAGCTTTTAAGTAAGTGGTAGATATTGGGATGTCCCAAGTTCTTGAATAATTGAGGACATGATTCCTCAATTATAAAAGTAATTCAGATTTATAAATACCATCACCATGTCTTCAGTGTTCATCTTTGTTTGTTTTGGTACTGGCGATTGAACCTAGGGGTGATTCACCACTGAGCTATATTACTAGTCCTTTTTTATTTTTTATTTTGAGGCAGGTCTCACTAAGCTGTTGGGGCTGGCCTCAAGCTTGCCATCCTCCTGCCTCAGCTTCCTGAGTCACTGGGATTACAGGCATGCCCCACGATGTCTGGCATGTCTTCAGTTTTCAAAAACTGTCCTTGGCAGATGACTGAGCATATTGAATATAGTACCTATGATAAAATACAATTATGCATTGACCTAACATGTCAGACACAGCAATTTCTGTGATACATCCAGTCCATTATAAATAGCTAATTAATATGACTTGTACCCTGATGTGGCAGTGTTCTGTGTTTGTGACCAGAGTCAAACATAAATGCCCCAATGACATGTTATTTTAACTCATGAATTCAAAATCTGACATTGTTTCTGTTTTGGGTTTTGTTTGTTTTGCAGGGCTTCCCACATGCTCGGCAAGTGCTCTACCACTGAGCTACAACCCCACACACAATCTCATTGTTCTTATCAAAATATTGATCCTACTGATCAAGCATATATAAATAATCACAGCTAAGTAAATTTCCATGAGAACATCTAAAACATTAAAGCAATTGTGATGAGAACTATAATGTTGTGAAATAACCTTATTTGATTTTCCTGTTTACCCTTCCCCAATCTTTTTACATAAAACTGGGTAAAATATATTTAGGTGACATCTTATATTTCATTGTGTGTCTTATTAACATTTTACTATTTGAAAATAAACAGTACTTCTCCTTTTTGGGGGGGGGGTACTGGGGATTGAACCCAGGGGCACTCCATCACTGAGCCACATTCCCAGCCCTATTTTGTATTTTATTTAGAGACAGGGTCTCACTGAGTTGCTTAGGGCCTTGCTAAGTTGATGAGGCTGGTTTTGAACTCGTGATCCTTCTGCCACAGTCTTCCAAGCTGCTAGGATTACAGGTGTGCGCCACTGTGCCCGGCAGTACTTCACTTTATAAAAAGTTCTGCTCTACCTTTTAAAAAAATTATCCAAGCAAACTTTTTCTGCTCCCCTGGTTCAGCAGCATTTAAACTATTTTTGAATAGTAGAATGTCATTTTCATGACAGTGAGATTTTGTTTGAAATTCCAATGAATAAAAGTGAATAAAATGAAACTGCTCTGATTAAAAAATGGGCATATCTAGTTCTGAGTCCTATGTACTACAGAGTCTCTCCTTTGGGCAGAGTTGTTTGAAAATCGTAGTGATAGCTGGTGATAAGGAAATTGCTCTTCATTTGATAGGAAGCAAGTCCAATCAGGGTCCACTACACTGTTGAAGATCACTGCCATGGTCAGGCCATGTCCACACCTGACAGGTACTCTGCTCCCTGCTGAGATTCATCAGAGTCCCTTCCAGACGCAGGGCCCCTTCTCCATCCTCTGTACCTTGTGGTTCTGCCTCCTTAGCCCAGCTGATTGGACTAGGGGTGGGCACATGATCTAAGGAAGCTTCTATCAGCTGTCAAGTGGCATTTTAGGAACCTGGTATAAAAATTCTTCCCAAGTGGGTACTGCATTCTGGAAGGTTGACTTTCTCTGTAGGGAATTTGAACTTAAGGTATACATTAGAGGAAAGTATCAGGGAGACATACGGAAAGAAAGCAGAGCCTGGAGACAAAAAGAACTAGAATTTGTCATGGCAGAAGTTGTCAAAGAAAAGGAGAGAGAAGTTGAGTCAAAACAACAGCAAAGCGCTAGGAGAGAGCAGTGGTAGGCTGTACGGGGTTCCCTTGCCAGCACACCAGGACGATTGATGTGCCTGCAAGGAAACTCTGAGATGGCTTCCTGCACAGCCTCACTTTCCACCCCCCAGGTGTCCTTATAAAAATCTCTCTCCTACATGGTTAACTAAGCATTCTCAGTTGATTTCAATTTGGAAAAGCCTCACTAACTCCACTGCATAGTTTTCCTAATGCATCAAGCATATAATTCAACCCAGCAGATATCAAATCAAACTAGATTAGAATATCAGATTGGTATGGATCTCAAGACCAGGAATACCAAATGCATGACATGGCATCGGATTCCATGACAGACATCAATAATCAAACATATTCTTTTATTCCATGTATTTATTTATCTACTTATTTTTTGTGGTATTGGGAATTGAGCCCAAGGATACTCTACCACTGAGCTACATCCCCGCACCCTGTTTATTATTTTATTTTGAAACAGGGTCTAAGTTGCCCAGGCTGGCCTTGAAGTTGAGACCCTCCTGCCTCAGCCTCCCAAGTCACTGCAATTGCAGGTGTGCACCACCACACCCAGCATATTCTTGTTTTACTGTTGAGAAAGGAATTGACTTCAGAAAAATTTTCAAACGTTTCTCTATGCAGTTTGCCAATTCATATGGTTTACACAAGAGTTGAAATCTATTTACCATTTGTGATGGGCTGACAGATTTGACTCCATAGAAATGTTACAGGCCAGGCTATATGGGCAATGACTAAACAGACTCCATTTTGCTCTGAGACTCCATGTTATGTAGGAAATCCTTCTCCCATGGGAACACCTCACCTCTGTACCCATCATCAGTTACTCAGCATGACATGTTTAGTGATACAAAATGACAATTCTTGTGTGATGAAAAATCGTTCTCTTTTGATTCCTATTTCTCCTAAACAACGCACCATGTGAACAGTGATGTCAACAATGATTGTGTGGATGTTAGTAACCATTCTTTAGTTTGTACCTAGGTAGGGTCCTTTTAACCCACTTCCCCCTCTGCTGATGATTTCATGATGTTAGTTTGTAATTTCAAATCATAGCAACAGACACATATAATTTTGGCATAAGAACCCCTGCAACCCTATGGTTGGGGCTGTTCTCCCAATAGCCATTTTTTGGGGCATTGTGTGAGACGGTCAGCCAGCCGGCTTAATAAAGACTCTCAAATTTGGACTTCTTAGTGGTGATTGGTCTGTTCTTAAGTTGTGCCCTGTAACACCATTCTACTCCAGTGAGTATTTGAGATCATCTTTCTGTTTATCAGAGTACTGGGCAGATCTGTGGTTTTCAGTGTTTTCCGTGGTGTCTAAGGTGTTGGCTGAGATGCCTCATGGGAGAAGGAGAATGGAGCCCAGAATGAGGCTAAGCAACTGGAGTCCAACTAAAGATGACCCACGTCCATCTTTTGTTCCTTCAATACTTTTAAACAGATAAAACACTGTTATGGGTTATACATGTTTAAGTGCCTGGTAACACTTTATTTGAGGAAAGTTTTCTACAACTAAAGAAAAAAGTAAGTTGAAATCACAAGCACTATTATTAGTATTTGGACCCTTGTGTATCATTTCATAGAGTGATTTGACTGAAACTGCCAACCGACATATCAGCCAAAACTTAAACTTCTCATTTCAAGATTTAAATTTAAAGAACAACTTCTTCAAGTACTGTTTTTATGCTGCTGCTATTAATGAAGGATGCCGTCATGCATCAATGATAATACATCTTCCAGAAAACAGCTATAGCATCCTTTTCTTATAAAGCATTAATTAAGCATTAAAAGGTATCATGATGCAAAATGGTACGTGCACTCTTCCAATAACTGAACCATGTTGACAGAAAATCAGTAAGTATACGATTGATGAACACCACTCTCAGCTGATTTGACCTAATTGTCACTTACAGAACACCCACAACAGCAATCTGTACATCTAGTCGTTTAGGCGCACATGGTACATTTTCTAAGGTAGACAATATTCTAAGCCATAAAATGTATCTAAATAACTTTTAAAGGTTTTAAGTCATGCAACATATGCTCTTTTATGAGATATCAACACAAAATATATCATAACAGAAAAAATATCTAGAAAATTCACAAATATTTGGACACTAAACTACACATTTTGATACAGCCCCTGGGTAATGGAAGAAATCAAAGGTAAATTATTAAGTATTTCAAATGAACTGTAAATGCAAAGAAAACATCAAAATTTGTGGGATTCCACTGATGCAATTATTAAAATAATCCTATGCTATTAAAGGAATAGAATTAGAACTTAAAATCTTCAAACAAAGAAAACTCCAGGCTCAAAAAGCTTCCATGGTAAATAAGATCAAATAGTAAAGGAAGATAAAAATACCAATTTTACAAAATTCTTCAAGAGAATTTTAGAGGAATGAATACTTCCCAACTTAGTCAGACACATGAGCATTATCCTACTACCAAAACCAAACACACTGTAAGAAAAGAAAATCTTGTGTATCAATCTCCTTTGTGAAACTCAATGCAAAGTGTTTAACAAAAATTTAGCAAATTGAATACAAAATTACATAAATAGAATAACACTTCATAACAAGTTGGGTTTATCCCATGAATGAAATATTGTTTTAACACTGGGAAACTAATGAATGTAATTACCCATATTAACAAATTAAAATGAAAACCATGTGGTCATTTCAATTGGTATAGAGAAAGTAATATCCAAAATTCTTCCTTATAGAAATTCACAGTAAGATAGGAATAGAAGGGAAAGTCATCAAGAAAAGGGGTTTTACAACCCCCCCCCCAAAAAAACACAACTTACATTTACCATCATACCTAATGATGAAAGATACAATGAATATTTTCCATTAGATTGAAAACAGACAAGAATGTCCACTCTCACTACTTTTTTTTCAACACCGTAAGTACTAGAGTTCAGCCAATGCAATAAGAAAAGAAAAAAAAAAGTCCCTATAAAAATAATTTTTATGACCCAGGCATCCCACTCCTTGGTTTTTACCCAAAGGACTTAAAATCAGCATACTACAGTGATGCAGCCACATCAATGTTCATAGCTCCTCAATTCACAATAGCTAGATTGTGGAACCAACCTAGATGCCCTTTAATATCTATTAATGTGAATGGATAATATCTATCTATCTATCATATCTATAAGTATGAATGGATAAAGAAACTGTGGTATATATACACAATGGAATATTATTCAGTCATAAAGAAGAATAAAATTATGGCATTTGCAGGTAAATGGATGGAGTTGGAGAATATCATGCTAAGTGAAATAAGCCAATCCCAAAAAATCAAAGGCCAAATGATTTCTTTGGTAAGTGGATGATGATACATAACAAGAGGTCAGGGGGAGGCAAGAATGGAGGAAGGATGGATTGATAGGATGGATTGATAGGAATGAGGGGTGGGGAGGAAGTAGGGGAAGGAAAAATAATAGAAAGAGACAAACAGCATTACCCTATGTACATGTATGATTACACAAATGGTGTGACTACTTCGTGTACAACCAGAGAAACAGAAGTTGTACCCCATTTGTGTACAATGAATCAAAATAAAAAATTTTTTAAAAAGATTGTAAAAGAAGAAATAAAACTACTTATTTGCATATTGGATAAGATTGTCTATATAGAAAATTTTATGAAATTTACTTTTAAAATTATGAGAACTACTAAATGAGTTTAGCAAAGTTTGGAATACAATACCAAAGTACAAAAGTCAGTTCTATGTCTACATATTAGCAAAAAACATTAATTTGTGTAAAAAATTAACACAAAATTGATCATTGATCAAATGTAAAACTGAATTATAAATCTGTAAATTATTTTTCATCCAAGCTCCAAAGATTATACACCTCTCCAAATTCTTGTGCTCCAGATTTGAAGGACATTACTACAGCCTTCAGAAAAGCTGCTTGGTACCTTGGGGGAAATGTTCACTTTCTAAAGAACGGTGGGTGCAGAGAATAGAGGTTGAAAAGAGAGAGGCTCCATCAACCTGGTCTTTTATACTGTATACCTGACTACAAGGTTAGGGCTGCAAAATGTTTGCTGATTTTCTATTACTGAGAACAAAATGAAATTATTTACTTTTAACAGGATAAAATACAGAGTGAGCAATTATGATATTAGTCCCACCAAGATGACATGAAATACCAACTTCTGGATTAAAGAATGTATGTGGATCCACTTGTTTCTGCCTGTCTTCAGGGAAACATCTTGGTGACTGCAATTACAAATGAAGAAAACTTTCTGAGGTGTAAATACTCAAATCAATGGTAAATCTACCACGGTGCCTCATCAAAAGAAGGGACCAGAGTAAATCACTTGATTGCATATACTCCTCTGATAGGATGCTATTAGCCAAGTGATGAATGCCTAATTTAAAATAATAACAATAAGCATATAGAGTGATTATTTGCTAAATGCCTATATAATGTCATAAGGACTGAAATATAATCATACCCATTTTACAGATGAGGAAGGGAAGCTTGGAGCATCTTTTACTGCTTATTTTGACAGAGTCAGGACAAAAGCCAAAGTCTATGACGTTCTAACCCATTTCTTTACTTCCCTATCACCAGAGCTTTCTAAGGCAGGTCAAACAACTTATGTCAACATCTAAAAAATTCTCATTAGATAATTAATCAGATTATCAGTTTATTAAAAATGTATTAAGCATGTTAAATATGTGTTCTTTTCCTACACATTAAAGAAAAATTGCAAAGGCAAATTTTTTTAAAGATTCTCCAATATTTTTAATTAATAAAAAAACTCAATTTACATTAGGCTGCATTTTGCTATTAATTTTTACACAATCTGAAGTGGTTCGTTCCTAAAGAGTCAGTATTTTCAGAGCTGGTTCCAAACTTCGCAGCATGAAAGGCACCTTGCAAATCCATGGGAGAAGCACCCGCCTCTTGCCAAAATCACCTATACCATCCTTCGGGATGTAGCATCATGATGTTCCCTTCCCAGTGTTTAAAGAATAAGGTTTTTCTTCCTTACTACCTACTGTTACAACTACTGTTGTTGTTGTTATTATTATTATTAGTGCTGGTGATTGAACCCAGGACCTTACCACTGAGCCTCACTCCCAATCCAAGAATAAGATTTTTTCATCTATTTTTAACAGCTTTATTGAGCAGAATTCACAGGACATACAATTTATCTTTTTCAAATGTACAATTTCATGGTGTTTAGTATATTCACAGAGATGTAAAACTCACAATTTTAGAACATTTTCATAACCTCAAAAAGAAACCCCAGATCCTTAGGTGTGCCCCCAAATCTACCCCTGGCAAACACTAATCTACCTTCTGTCTTTATAGATTTGTCTGTTAAGGGCATTTCATATAAATAGAATCTGAAAATATATGGTCTTTTGTGACCAGTTTCTTTAGCATAATGTTTTAAGCTTCATCCATGTTGTAGCATCTGCCAGTACTTCATTTCTTTTCATGACTGCAAAATATTCCACCATATGAATGTACCACATTTTCTTAATCCATTCATCATTTGATGGACCTTTGTGTTTCTCCACATTTTGGTTATTATTAATAATGCTTCTAATAAACATTCACATTCAAGTTTTGGGGTACATACCTAAGAGTAGAATTGCTATGCCATGAGGCTACTTCTTATTTAGCTAAAGAACTGTTGTATTGATTTCCAAAGAGGCTGCACCATTTTAAATTCCCACTAGCTTTGTATGAGGATTCCAATTACATGTCCTTGCCAACCTTTATTATTTGCACTTTTAATTTTAGCTGTCTTAGGTGGCATGAAGTGGTACCTCAAGTGGTTTTGATTTGCATTTCTCTAATACTTAATAATGTTTAGCACATTCTTATGTGCTTGTTGCTATTTGTATAACTATCTTGGAGAAATGTCTATTCAGATCTTTTTCCTATTTTTTAACTTGTACTGTATATCTTTTTATTATAGAGTTGTAAGAGTTCACATGTATTATTGAGTTATAAGAGTTCACATGTATTCTATGGTAGTCAGCTTTCCATTCCTGTGACAAAATACCTGAGGGGAGAAAAACTTAAAAGGAGAAAAGATTAATTTTGAATCATGGTTTCAGAGGTTTCAGTTTATGTTTTTTGGCTCCATTGTTTTTGGGCCTGTGATGAGGAGAACATCATGGTGACAGAGGAAACTGCTCTGCTCACTCAACAGGGCCAAGAAGAAAAGAGGGAGATGGGAGGGCCAAAGTGCCAATACCCTCTCCAAGGTCATGGCCCCTGATGACCTAATGTCCTTCTACCAGGTCCTATCTCCTAAAGATTCCACTACCTCCCAACAGCACCGCCAGCTAGTGACCAAGTGTTCAACACATAAGCCTCTGAGGAACATTTAAGATCCAAACCACAATAGTCTCCTACCAGATACATGATATGCAAGTATTTCCGTCTATGATATGGTATGTCTTTTCAGATTCTTGATAGCTTCCTTTGAAGCACAACAATTTTTAGTTTTGCTGAAGTCTAAGTTATCTATTTTTTGGTTGCTTGTACTATACCAGTAGGAAGTTATTACAAAGTTTAAAGTTATGTGCTATTTACTATTTAGGATGAAATTTAGATGATGAATATAAGGCTCATTTCCATAGCTGATGTTACATTTTGAAAATCAAAATCTCAAAATAAGATAAATTATACAATTTTGGAACTGGAAGAAATATTAAATATAGGCCAATCTATTTTCATTACACAGATCAAAAATCAAACCTTCACTCTCTTCATGACAAAGATGTCACCTTTTGCCAAACTGTGACCTAAAAATCATTTGCTCCATTAGACTTATTTGCAGACTAGAAATAATCCAAGTGTTTTGACAGCCACATGGCTCTCAAAGGGGAGCTGATAATTGTTGGTGTGGACAGAGCTCGTCAACCTCACTTTTGTAGTCGAGACTCATCACACTGTGGGTGTGTCTGCAACTATTCAGATTATAAAATTTTGTACTTTTTTCTGGAAACTTGGCATCATGTAGACCCAGCACAATATCTTAATAGTGAGGGTCACTTTAAAGTGGAAACATTCATGACAATACTATCTTATTTTGAGACAAAACATTAAAGAAATGTACTAATAGAAATCATGGAGTGATGGATTCAGAAATATTTCCTGGTTCTATATTTCATGTGTATTTAAAATTTTCGTCATTCTTATTAAATAGGTTTCCAGCAAGTTAATTAAAAGGACAAAGCTTCACTGATGTGAAATAAAAGCTCAGCTGCACTTAGGTGCCCAAAACCAATCGATACACTTTCTTAGGATCAGAGCCTGGCATAGAGCTCACATTGTTGTATATAAATGCTTTTCATGTACACATAAAATCATTTACATATAAAAGGATTATGTGGAGATGCAAGAGACACATCAATCTTCAAAGGTGCTCCTATCTGCTATAGATAATCATTACACCATCACCAGGTAGGAACTAAACAGTTACGCTTTAGAGCAACCCTCAACTTCATCTGCAAGATGAATAAGGAGATTCAACCCTTACCACATTTTAAACAGCAAAGTAACAGATTATATTCTAATTTTAAAAATTTCCAGAAGGAGAGGAAGAGGAGAAGGAAGAGAAGGGGAAGGGGAAACAAAGCGTTCACAACACCTTACTTTTTGTGAAGCCGTTTCCAGTTGCACCTCATGAGCATTGCTACAGCCTTAAGGCAAAACTTTGTGTTTGTCCTTGGAAATGTAGAAAATGGAGAAGCCAGACAGTCTGAAGACACTGGAGGAGGGGCAGGGGGATGAGGAGGAAAGAACCCACACTAGCAGAGGTCAGATCAAGTACAGACACCATTCTAAGCTGGTTTAATATTGTAGAAGAAGCTTTGAACTGCTTTCTAATTCTTGTGTCTGAAATTCCCCCATCATTATTATAAAGATTCAAAATTATTTCCAATTCAGAAAAGCCAGTCACTCTCAGTTTTGGCAAGGTCCTCAGAGCACCATCCATTTAGTCACTGATATAAACATTTATTGATAACCTATGTGCCAGGCTTTGAGGTATAACTTTCTGTCCATTTAGATAAATTGGTAATATCGTATTTTAGACTACAGTGAATTAGACTCAATTTAATTTCATACATTTTTTCATTATTATTTTTGAAAAAGATATCAACTTTAGAGTAATTAAAACAAAAACTATAGTCTTAATGTAGGCATGGTTTAATTTCCCAAACCTTCTTCCCACCTGCATCTCCAGACTAAATTATTAAACCTTGCTCAGTGGACAGTAGGAATTTCCTAAAAATGTGCTCCCTGTTGGAGTAAGATGATCAGGATGGAAAGCTGGATGCAAGCATCAGTTAGCTCTTCAAGGCTCACCTGAGGCCTGCACCTGGGTGGTAGTCTCCATGATGCAGGTCTTGATGCCAGCGGCCTTAAGCCTTCTGGAATGGGAGCATGGGCTTTTTCTAAAGAAAGCTCTGTAGGTCAAGTGATAGCAGGAGTGAAGTCTCAAACTTAGATTTTTTGTTTTTCCTTTCCAAGTGTGAGCCACAGGAGGAAGAGAGAATTATGCAGTCATACAAAGGGCTTCACCAGTGTGAGCCTCCAAACAAATGATATGATTCTCAAAACCACATTCTTTTAAAAGAATCACATTTTAGACTACCCTTTGGGCAAATATATAAACACACACACACACACACACACACACACACACAGGCAATTCAAATCTGGTAAAAACTGGTTGCCAGAAGCCTTTTTGGGGTGGCGGGGTTGGGGTAGAGCAAGGGAATAGGATATGAAGCAGGAAGTGTCATCAGTATGGAGTAGTGCAGCGTAACGCACAAAGCCAGGCAGTCAGGGCTATCCAACATGTGTTCAAGAAAAGCTGTATATTTTCATTCCTTATCTGTGATTTCTAAATCTAGAGATCTACCCATCTTCTGAATTCCCATAGGCTTCTCTTTTACCATGCATTTGTCTTGACTTGTAGTAATTGAGTGATTCTTCTCCCCTATTCCTTCAGGACAAGGACCCTCTCTGGTGCCTCTCAGCACGAAAATGAATGAATAAGAGATCCCTGAATAATTGGAAGGGGGTTGTGTACACTTTTAAAGACAGCTGGTTCTCTGAGCTCATTTTAGATAATAAATTACCTCCTAAGAGTGAAGGATATCAGCTAATGGAATTGCATTTGTTTTTGCATCCAGCACAACAGCAGTACATTCAAGGGGGCAGGTCAATGACGGTCACTTCCTTGATCAGGATGCTGTTGCTGCTCCCTGAAGCTTGAGGCTCTTTGCCATAGAAATGAACTTTAGTTTACTTGTTGAAGGGAGGAGGTATTTGAATAAACCTTGCACTCCCTGGAGCCCAAAAAAGAAATGGGGAGTCTTTTAAAGTGATAAGAAAAAGGCAGGTATTATGGGTATGATAATCATTTGCAGGTGATGTGAGTTTATTAAAGGATTACCGCATTGGAAAGCATAATAGTAAAATGACACACCTTGGAAATTGTGTCCTTATGAAAAACTCAAATTTCTAAGAACCTTTCTTTCTCAAAGGTCCAAGACAGATTGTTATTCAAATCACAAGCAAAACTCCAGCTAAAATCATTGTTTTGTGAAATAAAAACAGCCAGGAAAATCAGTGGAAATGGTTGCTTCATTTCCCACACTAACACCATGGGATATGGATATGGATATATATATATATATAAATATATATATAAATAAATGTATTTATTTTCCTCCAAAATAAAAACTTAATGAAGTGTGGAGAAATTTGCCTAAAGTCTTATTGTAATGGAACTTAGTTAAAACCAAAATTTCTATAGTACAGATTTCAGACTTCAAACAATCGAGACTCTGTATTCGAAAGGCATTAGGAAATACAGCTACTTTTCACTGGACTGGGAGGCATTCCCTGAAGCAAGCTTGGCAGACGCATCCCTTGAATAATAGAGAGTGTATCAAATAATTCCAGGTTTTATGCTGTGCTTGGCACAGCGCTGGTCATATAACAAGTGTTAAATAAAATAAGAGCAACATGTAACACGGAGAGCCTGATTCTCACATCCTGACTGCTAAACCCACACACCAGATGGTGAAAAGCATTGTAATCTAATGCAGAGGGCGTGTGAACCAGGTCGGAGGCAGCTGTGAGTCAGGCCAGCTTGCCTTCTCTCCTGGTCTCCTTGTGGGAGAGCTGTAGGACCTCCACAAACAGTTCTAAGGGCAGATCTGGCACTTTTTGAGAGCTCACAGTGCCCATGATGGGTCCAGATGATCCATGAATGATGCCCATTTCCTACAACTCTGTGTGCAAAGTGACATCTAATGAGCTCCCTTTACTACCAGAAACTACTTTCCAATAAGCTTGGTAACAAACCGGGATACCTCAGGTAGAACAAATGCAATTGGTTGCTTATGAGACTCTTCAAAGTATTAGTTCTTTGAAAACGATCTACTTTGAAGACAGAAGTAAGCCAATCACAAAAGGACAAGTATTGGATGATTCCACTATATGAGGTAGCCAGAGGGGTCAACAGAGACAGAGTGGAATGGTAGTTGCCAGGGTCTAGGGGAAGGGAATGGGGAATTATTGTTTAGTGTGTGTGTGGCCTTGCAGTTGTGCAAGATGGAAAGGGTTCTGTGGGTGGCTGGTGGTGATGGTAGTGCAGCCATGTGAATGGATTTAAGGTCCCTGAGTTGTACACTTCAAAATGGTTCACATGGTAAATTGTGTGTTATGTGTATTCTGTCACAATTTTAAAGTATATAAATAAATATTTAAAAATCTGATAAGCACTTATTTCTTCTGAGGGTCAGTGAACACCGTGGAGATGTCCCCCCTATCACGAAGCCTTTTGAAGACTGTCTTCCACAACCCTCTTGCCTGGAGGTATTGGTTTCCCTAGAAAGAAAGTGAACTGCTCATGGGCAGAGTGAAGTAGGCCTCATCTTTGTAGCTTTGCACAGGCCCTTGAAACATGAGGTTCACAGCATTCCTGGGCTTCTATTATCAAGACAACCCAAACCTTAAATGGACTCTTCACTTCTACCAAAAATCAATTTAAAAAAAAAAAAGTTTAAAAATTAGACTTCTAAAGCAGTTGAATTCAGTGGGAGGAGAAACGTATTTCTCTTTGAAATCTGAAGTTACATGAATCAAACTTCAAAGAGCTCCAGTACATTCTTTAATGCCACATACGGTTTTTGAACCGAAGAGCTCAAACCTTTGGTGCTGTGACCTTGTGGTTCTCTGCATTAGTGGCCTGAGAAATCAAACCTCACGTTGGACCAACTTCTGTACATGTCTGCTATTGACTCAGCAGAGAAGGGTCTGATCAATAACCACCTAAAGGAAAATGCCAGTTTGATCTAAAAACGAAGCTCATGTTTTCATGATCAAACCAGATTCTAAGGGAGCGTCAGACCCTTTCAGTGATGATGTTCCTGAAGGGTGACAGACATTTTTCACCTGAAGTTCAAGGGGAGGCTCCTTCTCTTGCACTCAAGGTCTTTGTCACATATTTAAGAACAATAATATGCATATCTTTATGGGTTTTGACTCTTCAACAATGTTCTATGTCCTGTGTTCAGCAGAAATATTATACTCCATTAATAAACTTGAGCCAGGTCCCATGCTGGACCTGTTGTTCTTGTCAACCACAAACTGCTATCGAACACTTCCTGGGTGAGATATGTTTACAATTCATAATTAATCGACTGAATAGCTACTGAGTAAAAAATGGTTCACTGAAGCGGGTCTTACTGTAACCTCATTTTTCTTTCATCTTTCTTGGCAGTGTCTACAAAGCTCACTTGACATCTTCTACACACAATGTTTTTATTTTTAACCTCAGAGTCGAGATAGAAGTGGTTGCTGGCTATCCTCTGGATTAGCATTTACATATCTAATTTCCATTCATTTACCCTTCTCTGTTCAATCTACTTTTCAGCTCAAAAAAAATCCTATTATAATGTTTCATTTAGAGACATGAACACCATAGAAGAATAAGGAAAAGTGGGAAAATTTTTGAATGATTTTGACTATCAGCAAGTATTGTCCTAGTTAACTTTTAGGCCAGTTCTAAACTCCATTGCACTGTGTGGGAAAACAGAGTCTCCATTTTAACAGGGTAAAAATAACTGAAGCATTTGACAAATTGTCCAAACTTAACGTACTTTAGAATCTTAGAGATGTTCTTTAGATGGAATATCAGAGGTCATCATGTTCAGTGATTCCTATTCTTGGCTGCACACGAAAACCAGCTGAGTCCCTTAAAAAATATACATACTGCAATTCTGATTTAACTGGTCTGAGTGTATTTTTAAGAAAGAAATTTTTAAGGAAAAAAATTTTAAATGTTTTTTTTTAAAAAAAACTTTTTCAAGTAATTCTAAAGCGGAGCTAGGATCAAGAAACTCTGACATGGATCGACATTTGCCACTCAACCCCCAACCTGCTACCTTTCCCCCACTTACAGAGGAAGAAAAGCTAAATGATTTGCTGAAAGTGACATGAAGATTGCTAGAAGGAGACAAGCAGGGATTTCAAAACCTTAAATCCAGTTTGCTAAAGTTCTTGAAACTTTTTTCTTTTGTATTCAGCCTCTAATACATTCTTTAGACAGTGCAAAAACAGAAATAAGGTATTATTAACTGGGTGATTTTCACTCGACCTGGAATGATTTTGAGTTGAGTTGGAAGACAAAGCGGAAAGTTTATTTTAGTTTCACTGAACATGATGAATCCACAAGATAAAAGAGTTCTACCTATTGTTAGGAATCTGCCAAAGGAAGACAAACAAGGTCTGTATGTGCACGGACATGTTATACACTTCTAAAATTAAATAGATGGATCAGAGGCAGAAGTTTCAAGAAGAGAAGTAAACAAAATAAAGCAAGAGGAGTGGACACAGTGAACGCTGGACTCAAACTGATGCCAAAGAAGATTGCATTCTGTTGTAAAAATCAAGTAATGGAGACCTAAGATAAAATGCAAATGACTGATAAATATGCAAGAAGACACTCAGTCTCACCAGGGATCAGGAAAATGGGAATCAATCTACAATTTGATTTATCTGATTAGCAGGAGTAAAAAGTTGATCATCCAGGTTGGGCAAAGATGTGTGGAATGCTCAGTGGGAATTGTGTCTGCTTCCAGACGGAATCCAACATCAGGAATGTGCAGGGTACAAAAGATTCTGGGATAGGAAGCCATAGGAAAGACTTGCTATTCTTCACCATTCCTGTTACTTTACTTCAAGGTTGTTGAACTTGCATGTTTAGGTCTGTGCTTGGAGTATATGGGCAGTTCTGGAATTGGCCCCTGAGAAGCTCAGCAGTGATAGGCTATTCTTGCTGCCTTTTGTCCCCTGTCCTATGTAGTCTCCACCTCACCAGCACATTTTAGTGTTCTCAAACTGGAGAAAGTCAGGCTCATCCATTGCATCCACTCCATCTTGAATTCCTCAAGGCCAGGGCAGTCAGTAAGTTCTTCACTCCATCGCAACCTTCCCATCCGCTCAACTGCTGGATGTGTCTCTCTTCCATTTACTGAGTGCTTGCTGGGATCAGCATAGCTTTTCATTTTCTCAAATAGTCATTTTGTCCTCAATCAATCCTATAATCACCATTTCTATCTCTATTTTGCATATGAGGAAACTGAGATTCAGAAAGATTAAGTGGTTTTCCTGAGGACACTCAGCTGGCAATTGGCAGAAACAGTCCTGATTTCTCTGGAGTGGGAGTCTCATCTCTTTGTAAGAGAAGTTTTGGGAGTGAAAACATACTTTCCCACCACTTCCCTCTGAACAGATCCGGCAGAATGGGCTCCTGTGTGGGAGGCAAACCCAATACTCCAGAGGCTGAGCCTGAATCCTGAGGCTCCTTTCACCCCTGAGGCATTGCAGGCTTCCCTGCCAGGGTCATTGCCAGCTGCCTGCACACTGGTCCCTGTGCCACCATAGCTGCACACTCAGTGGAGGAAGAGGCTTCTACTGCCAGTGCCACCACCTATTGTGATCTGGTCTCTCTGCCCTGGCTCTCCTTAGTGCTCCAACTTTAATCCAGGGTGCCTTTGGCTTCTTCTGGGAAGATGGGCAAAACATGAACAAGTTCACATCAGGCTGCTCTCTATTAGTCCCCTGCCCATGCCACAGAGAAGGGGAGAGTAGAGTTTCCTTCCTCTCATGGCAGAGTGTGTGCTGCTCCTATTCCACAGAGCTGCTCCAGAAGCCAAGGCAATGGTCCATGAAGATGGGTGAGACTTGGACCCCACCAAGACCCCCAGCCTCTGATACAAGCAGAGCTGGTTCATCCGAGCTGGCCCAGGCATTTACCTACCATAACTTCAGGAGAGTCTTTCATAAACATGATGAAGAATATCAAGGCTGACACTCCTGTCACCAGGAGTACAACTCTTCCCCTCTGGAACTTACCAGTAACTTTGTGTTCTGTCGATTCTGCTTATTTGCAGGTGCTGTTTTCTCATGGAAACTGAGGCTGGATGCTCATAACCGCTTGCTCACTGCCAACCCCCTAGAGATGCACTTTGCACACTCCACCTTCCCTCTTGTAATGGTTCTAATAAAAACCCAGACCGCAGACCTGTTCAAGGAGAAGTTCCCTTTAGAGCCTGAGATTCCCCTCTTCATTCTTTTGTCATCAAATAAAATGTCTGACTTGCCATAAAACAATTTGGGTATATTATTTGCAAATAATAGAGAGTACAGAAAGAATCTGCAAATTCTGTAACACTCCCTGTGCCCACCTTTGAACAAAGACTTGGGGTACGTGGTATAATGAGAATTGCTTCAAGGACATTAACCAAGAAAATCAGAACTTGAGTAAACTCACTTTAGGATATGCTCAGCATCCCAGCCACGAGTCATATCCACCCTGTGAAATATTTACAACATTAAGTGCTTGCTTTCTGTATGCATGTGGACTCATCATTATGGCATGACAGATATTGGCTCAAACTCACTTTAGCTGATACAGGAGTTTAAAGTCTCCTATACCCCAACTAGGGAATAAGCCACAGAGGACTGATCTTGGGGATGTCTGAAGCTTGAACTCTCACTCTGACTTCTCCTTACTGATCTCTCATCTCTGCCTCTATCTGTGTTCTGACTTTGTTCTGTCTCACTTTGGAGGTACCAGTGGGGAATTGCGGGAAGAAAAGGATGGTCATGGGCAGTAGCAGCCCAGACCCACAGCCCTTCCATCCTACCAGCACTGGCAGGACTACTCGGTGGCCCCATGAAAAAAATCCTGGAGAAAGATTCAATTTGTCTTTTTTTGGACAGTTATTTTTGATAATCCAAAATCAGTTTTTTGTTACTATTAGAAAGGGGAAGAGTATGGGGCAGAAGATGAAAAATAGACACTATAGTTCTACATAATTATAAGTGTTTGTAGAGCATCCATTTACTTTATTTAATTTCATATCATCAATTTTGTTTACTTAAATAGTTTACAATTAGTTTCCACAAACAGAATTAAAACTGATAAAATTGTGACCATTGGAAGTTAGGTTTTAATTTATTAACCATGTTTTTCTTTATCTCACTCATTGGAATTTTAATCATATATTTATTGTGTGGTCATTTGATTATTGCTTGTCTGCTCAGCAGGGATATGAATTTCACAAGGACAGGGACCCCTAGCGGATTAATTTACTATGATTTCCTCAGCATCTAGAACATTGCTGACATAGAGTGGGCATCTAACACACCCAGCAAGTGACTGAATAAAGAACAAACTTGACCTTGATGCTAAATCCAATACATACATGATTCTGAGGTTAAGGAATTATAAGTGAAGAAACAGTGTAAGAAAGAAAAAGGAAATGAGATGAATGCCTAGAATTAGAAGATCCAACTAGCCTCATCATTCCTGGTCTTCCAGGGAAAACACAGAGCAGAAACTTGGAAATTGCAAAGAATAAGTGTCTCATGAGCTAAGCATTAAAAACTCAAGATCATAATAACAGAAAAAGGTTCAACGTTCTAGTTGATTCTGAAACTTAAAAGTCTGCAGACACAGTTGACCTGTGTATTAAATAAAGGACAGGATTGAGCCGGAGAAACTTATCACCCATTGCTGTATTTCTATTTGACCCAATTTCAAAATGGAAATGTCATCAAGCCAGAGACATCCAGATAGGTCTCTTAAGTGGCCTGTTAATGGAACCACATCCTAATGAACATCCCCCTGCTTGAGCACGTTATGGCTTGTGTTAAAATTACAGCCTTTCAGATGCACAGGCTCTTGCTTTATGAACACTTTGTCCATCTGAGCCTCTGTTAATTGAGTTCTGCAGCCTTCCCTGATCAAGGCTTCCTGTGTCTGAGTCTGGGCACATCACTGAAATGGTGCAAAACAGTCTACAGTGACATAGGGTGTGTTGGGGTGTCCCTTCTTCAGTATAAGTTCTTAGCATACAGGTCTGGGGGAGAAGGTACCTCAGAGGGAAGGCTGCAACCTGAAGACAGAGGAAGCAGGCCTCTAAATATGTATGGGTCCTCTTCCTCCTCCTCCTCCTAATCCACCCTCCATTATTCATATGAGAGGCAGGGATAGAAAAAAGGTTTGGAAGAAAAAGCAACCTACTCTGATTGGATAGACATTTTTGTCTGTTTGTTTTAAACTTTTGCTAGGATAGGTGGGGAGGAGGAACAGGGAATTGAAGCCAGTGGGTGCCTTGTGAGAAGAGACCCCCTCAGAGATGGAGGAGGGGTTCTGACCTAGGAAGGGAGTACAGGGAGACCCTGTGGACTCTCTGGGAGGATCAGAAATGGTGTTTGCTGATGCTTCCCAGGAATTCACCTTACCCTGAACACCAGGTTAGAAGACGGGTCTGAGGGAGGCAAGGGCTGCCTAGAGGTCCGTGCTTACCCTAGGCACATTGTTTTCTTCCCACTCTGCAACTCACACCCTGGTTGAAGTTATCTTCAACACAAGGATTATCTCACAATTAATGATTTCATTTTACAAATAGGAAAAAATAATGCAGAAAGGGGCAATGAGACAAATTTATCTAAAAAAACATTCTTGACTTTAGAAGGAGAAAATCCAAACCACCAGTCTTCTATTCAGTCATAAAATGGTCTTTTTGGACTTTTGTGGCCAAGCAGAAAGAGCACACTGACTGGGAGTCCAAACACTTACCTTCTGGCCATAGATCCAATACCCACAGGCTGGTGACTCAGGTGACTTTGTCCTGGTTGTTCCTCTATAAAATGATAAAAGGATATGTAAGTTCTCCAGGTTTAATTTTCTGATACATTGTTTTTCAATTAAAAATCTATACAATTTGTTAACTACATCATTATACTATTTTTCTCCTCTCTATGGGACCATATAGAAAGTATTTTTCCATATTGATGGGAAATGAAGTAGCTGTGAGACTCTGCTTGTCACCTTGAGCATCAATTCATGTGCATGTTCTTTTGAAAGACATCAGTGCTTTCAGTCACTCTTCAATCATTCACACTCTGTTCACTCTCCCCTGGTGACTTTTATTCTTCCATGAGCGGTTTCAAAGCTACTTCTTACTAGAACCTTTTTAAAAAGGGCTATTTTCCCCACGAAAATCCAGCTAGGATTGACTATTTGGGGTAAAGCAGTGACAGAAGAAATTTTAAGTCTCAGTTCTTAGCAATGGTTTCCACCCCCTTTGCATATAATCATAGAGCTGTTTTAATTCATTGTATTTTCGTTTTAATTCCCAGGTTCCCATTGTTTCAGGCCCTAGCTCCCTAACTAATTTTACTCCCATCAAGCCTTTCCCTACCAATTCTGCGTGCACAGTACTACACTCT
Source organism: Glaucomys volans (assembly GCA_020662805.1). Classification (NCBI taxonomy): domain Eukaryota; kingdom Metazoa; phylum Chordata; class Mammalia; order Rodentia; family Sciuridae; genus Glaucomys; species Glaucomys volans. Next base: position 73,231 of record JAJEJO010048248.1, on the reverse strand, counting down.
TCCCCTCTAGAATCCTGCATCCACCCTCTATCATCTGTATTGATGGCAGGATAAAGTCCAAGAGCTTCATCTGACCTTTCTGTCCTCATCCCTGTGTATTTCAGCAGCCCTGGTCACTGTCACTACCCTACGAAGTCTGTTTCAGTCTCACAGGTTTCCCGTACTGAGCACCTCCCAGACCCTTCCCATTCTGCTCTTGAATCTACCTACTTGAAACATCTCCCTTCTAACAGCCAACCCAGTCTTAATCCTCCTTCCAAACTCAGTTTAGACTGTTCCCTTCCTCTATAGAGCTTTCTCTGAACTCCACCTTGAAGGTGGGCATCCCTACTTTGTGTTGTTCCCTGGGTGACGTGGCAAAAGAAATGACCAAGGGTAGACTCAGAGGTATTTCTTCCTCAGTCTATTTTTGGTTGGCATGAGCTTAAAGTCCCCCTAAACACAGTCAGAAGACAGAAGAGACAGGAGTCAAAGTACAAGGTGGGCCCCTGACTAGTCCCCACAGCACAGGGCGAGCTGTGAGAGGTCCCGGGTGAGCTGGCTTCTCCTGAGATGGAGAACCAGTGGGAGGGCAGAGGCAATGGCACCTGGCTTCTATGGCAGGAATTTGGATCGCACCCCTGGAAGCTGCTGTGGGTGGCTTCCCCTTCCTTCTGGATCCAGTCTATGTCTTTCTTCTGCCTCCAGCCTCCAGTCTCAACAAAACAAAGCAAAGCAAAACAAAACAAAACAAAACACCCTGTTAGAGTAACTAGCAAAACTTGGTAGAAGTTAAATTCCTTATCACCCTAGAGACATGGCTACCTCTGTTCTTTCTCCAGGGACTGACAAAATTTGCCCTTAATCTTTGTCCCAGTGAACGTCTGAACACTCTACAAGTGGATATTTGGCTGAGGCCTAATTCTCACAAGCACTCACAAGCACTGCCCACGTGATAATGAGAACAACACAATTAGCTAATATTCACTGATCTCCACTCTTGAAAGCACATTCATTCACTCCTGACTTTAATTCTCATCATCACTCCCATTATATAATGAAGAAAATCTGTAGTGTCAAAGGTGAGCTGCTTTTCCCCAAGTCACACAGCTAGTGAGAGTCAGAGTCCAGCCCCAAAACTGCTATTTTCCCTTTGCTTCACGTTTGGGGAAGGTCCTTAGTGGAGGCAGATGGAAACTCGCATGTTTGTGGGAGATAGAGTCTTCAGCACTTGCCTGACTTTTTCTCTGAGAGCATCCTCTGGGACCTGAGGGCCTCTCATTACCTGAACTATGAAAATGGCACATGTTTAAATATTCATTTCCCATCGCCCTTAATGAGGGGATTAACTGCTGAGTGAAACAAAAGGAAATAGTCTGACCTTCAGACTGACAGGAAGTGATAATTAACTAAAACCTCAAGTCAGTTTAAATGGACAAATGAAAGGGTTTTACTGATCTTGATGCAAATGAGTCATGGGGTTACTAATTGAAGTCACATAAAAGGAGCAATGACAAGGAGAAAATAAACATGTGCTAAAAATATGTTTTCTTAATGATGTGCACAGGTGCTCTTTTACCTGCCACGGAGGGCTGTGAGTGTGGCTTGCAGATAGGAGCGGGGAGCTCCCTGTGGGGGTGGGAGTCCATTTGATCTCAGATTCAGAAGAGCATCCTGAAGGTGGAGGCTACTCTGAGGTCTGTTCATCACAGCTTCAAGACCAACTGGTTGGTTTTTCATTACTCGGTTGACTGGTTCGACCAAAAGTTACTGTGGGAATGATTCATGGGACCGTTTTGCTGCTTGGCATGCAAACACAGCCTTCTAATCTAGACCTTTTGCTATGAAAATGGTCATAAATAGCTGCGAATTACTACTGTTGTGCAACTCCTGAGTTCATTGTGGCTTCTGGCAGAGCAGATGGGGGCCACGTTCCAGGCTTTGCTGCAGAGCCCATCTTTCCCGTAGTAATTAATGAGCACAGTGCAGTATAGGTGCTGCACAGATGACAAGATGGTCCCCCCATCCTACTCTCTCCCAGTATAACGCACTTTTTAAGAAGGACGTCAAGCATTGAAAATCTCCACACACAGATACTGCATGACATATAAATATATATCTGCTCAAAATATGGCAAAATGAGTCGCTATTAATAACTCAAAGAGTCATGGGGATTCAGGCAGCCCAATTCCTCTGCCAAAAGTTCAGAATGTTTGCTTGGGGCTTTGATTTCTTTTTTTAAAACTCTGTTCTCTTGGTTTGCTTCAGTACATTTCCTATTTAGATACTTCACCAAGTATGTCAAACTTTATCTGTGACCTTACTAGGACATACCAGAGTGTACAGGAGGGGAAGGCCTGTAAAGCTATTGGGGTTTTAAAACTCATGTTTGCCCAACAAACATTTTCCATTTCTCTTTCCCATAGCAACCATCATCTCTGCCATGTACGCAAAAATTGCTAGAGGAAAAAGTGAGGAAATCCTCTAACTTATTTATATGGATAGTAATATTCTACTGCTAATTATTTGTTTGAACATTTGTGATTTCTGGTCAGAATATGTCTACATGTCGTTGCTAAACCTGTGGCAACCCCGCAAAGTACATGCTATGCTCATTTCACAAAGCAAGTCTCAGCAGTTAGGTAATGGGCCTGAGCTGAGACACAAATGGCCCAGGACTGGAAAGCAAATCCAAAATTCTTTAGCTTGAGTCATATGAAACTGACAGTAGTCAATTATTTCTGACCCCAAATGGAAATGTCCTCTCAACCTAATGCTATAAAGCATTGATCCTGCAAGGATACCCAGACTCTCCTCCAGATGTCATAAAGCCTCTTTACAGACTGGCAACACCTTGATTGGAAGATTGTGTGACAGTACTGGGGTTGGGAGGTGAGGGAATGGTAACGTAATCTATGATCCTTACACCCATTATTATTATTACAGAAAAAGACATGATGTGGAACAACTAAAAAACGGTAAAGCATGCCAGAAATTCTTTACTGTACTTACATTTTGTTACATTCTATCAAATGTGAGCATGTAACAAAAGCATGTAAGCATGTTCATCAAATTTTCCCAAGCATTGAAATGATTTTGAGTACTGAAAAGCTACTGATGCTAAAATGTTATTTTGGTACACTATGTGTTTTTTTCTTTAAATTCTTCATAGTTGTAGATGGACACAATATTTATTTTGTTTTTATTTATTTATATGTGGTGTTGAGGATCAAACCCAGTGCCTCATATTATGCTAGGCAAATGCTCTACCACTGAACCACAATCCCAACCCTACGCCATGTGTTTTAATGAGCAGGTAGCCTATGAATCTGAAACAGGGATGTATTTGAAGGGTAACTTGGTAAGATCGATTTAGTTTCTTGATCACTGGGCGTTAGAGAGAAGATACTATCTGTGACAAATTATTTCTCCAAGTTCTTCTTTTAGAAATAATACATAGCAAATTCAAATTTTGCCTTTAATTCATAGTTTTCTCCACTGATTTAGTTAAAATGGGAAAGATTCAAAGTGCTAATGATGATTATGCATTGAAAATGCAATGGCTACTGAACAGTGGATTGTTAATGCATAATACTTGGGAAGATTTTGCTGTAAGTTTTGGGTCCAATGATGAACAATGAGAAATGGGTTCTTAAAATGAGAGATCAGGCACTGATTTGATTGAAGGGGATGCTGAAGGACGTAAAAACCTAATGAGTGGCAGCCATTCACCTCATGGTGCTGTCACAGTGACTAGTGTGCAGCAGTTATGACTTCTGGGCAAGCGTTCCTGTCCATACCCTGACCCCCACCCGAAATCAGTTTGGCTCCAAGTAATATTTTGTTCCTTACTGTCAATACTTCTTTTATTATTTATACCAGATACCAGTATCTGGTATAAATAATAAAAGATGTGCCCCCCAAAATAACATATCATAATGAACCCAATTTCTTAGATGACTGTAAGTTAGGATAGAGTAAGCTTGATTCTTCATATTTGAAACAAAACAAATATTACTTAAACAAGTGAAGACATAGGTGAATCATCAGAATCCAAAGTCTTATTGGTCTTTCTCCAGGCCAGAGAAAACCTTTCCATCCTACCTTTCCAGACAACACTTGCCCGCCATATAAAAGGTACCAGATTTGAGATATTGGAAGATTACACCTGACTCAAATTTCCAAACCAATATTTTTAGTAGGAATATGAACAGCACAAGGTTACGGATAGCTTTACTACATTACTTGTGAACTAAACCAAATAATTGAAAGGAAGAGGTGCTTGAAATCGAAGGATTCCTAATACCTTTTCTAGTGCAATGATAAGTGCAGAGAAGAAAAATGAAAACAAGGATACTGATTGACAGAAGGATGAATGATTCAGCTCAGTTCTACCCTCACATGACTCATGTGAAAATTGGAATGTTTAGCAAATAAATCATACTATTGTACCAGAAAAGACAAGAACATGAGATGGTAGAGAACCAAGCATGCCAAAACATCATTTTCTTCTATTTCTGTATATGACTTTTCAGTGTTCTGAATATTACTCTTGTTTTTAATGATACAGAAAAGGGAAAGAATATGTTAATGATAGTCTGTCAGAAAAAGCAGTCCCTTATGAATGAAAATCATTTTTCTAAACCAGTATTTATTGATAGTCCTAAGTTTATTTTCTTTCCTCATTAACCTTGATTCCTTAGATTGAGTCTGTGAGAATGGCCTCTTCCCAGTGAGTAGCTGGACATTGCACCACATGGGCCTTGGCACTCGGGGCTCCCAGACCCAGTCCTGCCCTGGAGGACCCAGACTGTATGCCTACTGTGTCTCCATCGCAAAGGCAGCTTTGTGAATGGCATGGGATGGATCTTGCAGCCTGGGTTGGGAGTGCCCAGATGGAATGGGAGGATATGCTGGCTCAGAAAGATAGTGGCTCCCTTAACCACCACTTTATAGATGTGACTGGGCCAACTCTAATCTCCCACCACCACTGGGCTAAGTAAAAGCTAATAATGATTTCTTATCTTCCTCATGGGCGTCAAACAATTCTAGCAGAGCTCATAGACGTTCAAAGGTGGATGGAATCTAGAAGGAGTGGCAAAAGGGGAAAGGAAGGTTTGTGCACATCAGGCCTAAAGCTCTCGGAATATTCACATCGGATTATATGCAGGATATGTATCCATTCAAAAGAACACCGTAACTCTTAGACACTGAATGGAGGGGCTCAGTATATGACATGGAGATGTCACCCTTGTTTTCAAGGCATTTATGATTTGATAGAAGAGGTGGTGCAGTAGGTGTGTGTGGAACATGGGGGGAAGGTTTGAGTGTGATAGGAAGCAGTCCCTTTAGACAGAGCGTGTGGTCGGCTACTGAGACAACAGTAAAATAACACCACAGCCAATGACAGAGCATGGCATCCTGAATTGTCGTTATTCCCTAGTGTCTTGTGTGGCCTTCTCACTGTTATGCTCTCTAGCTAAGACGCTACTGGAAGAGTCAGCAAACTAAGTATTTGATAGTGTGAGTGTTTTTCAGAGCCTCTCTTTTTTACCAGGGAAGAAAGAGGGCAGAACCAAAGCACCAGGTGCCCAAGGAGAGGGAAAAGTCCCTTCAATAAAGGTTGTTGGTTGCTAGGAATCAAGCCTCACTCCAATTAACTGAAATTAAAAGAGGAATTCACTGTAAAGATAAATATAGCAATTTTACAGATATCCATGAGCAAGAAACAAAGTCCAATTGGATTCACAGAACCAGTGGTAGGAAATAGAAAGTCAGATTTTCAGGCTAGTCGGTCCCAGTTCTCTGTTTTATTCTAACTTTTGTTTTTGACCCTTTCTCTTTGACTTTGCTTTTTTAAATTGTTTTTTTCTTCTGAGCTGGGGATCAATTTCAGGGACTTGGGCCTGCTAGGCAAGTGCTCTGCAGCTGAACTATACCCCCAGCTCTCCTCTGCTTTTTAAAAGCATGTCTAATTTCTTCTCCCCATAGATTTTGGCTTTCTCTGATTATAACTTTGCTTTCCAGTGAATTTGGTTGTGTGGGACTTGGGTTTGCACTAATGCCAACCTTGGCCCTCACTGAACTTGGGTTCTCAGCCATGGTCCACAGCCACTGATTGTAACTTGTAATCTTGTAACATTATCAAAATCATGAGAGAGAATCTGATGTTGCTGTCCAGGAGTCTGTCCCTGGCCCACTCGGAGTGGGGCAAAGGGGATGCAAGGTAGGTTCAGGGTCACTTAGGCCTGCCTTTCCAGCAGAGACTGTGAACTGCAGGGATTGCCGAGTTGTGACCAGAGGAGGTGGCACAACTGTCCCAAAGCATGTGAACTACCTCCCCCAAACAAACGCTCCCTCTGCAGAGTGGAGCACGGGGCAAGCCTTACTTGGAGAGGGCAAGACTGTTTGCTGTGGTATAAGGCCAAGTCGAATAGTTTTGGAATATCTGCTTCTCTGTCCTTTTTCTCTTTCTACTGCACATTTCACGCACCCACAAACCATTGTTTTAATGGTGGCACAGACACCACTCTGAATCTGTGAACAACGGGGTGCACGGGGGAACAGACCTGGGGGCCGAGGAACTGTTCATTCATTCATTCGACCAGCTTTAGCAAGCACCTACACTACATGTTGTGCCAGAAGATTCTTACATCCTCCCAAACTCTATTTTACTAATCGTTCTTTGGCACTTGTGTTAGCTGGCTTTCCACTACAATTTAAATTTCACCACTTAGAAGTTCCTAAAATACTCCCGGAATCTATTGTACCTAAAAATTTCTAAAAGCAGAATATTAAAAAATTCAGATACATAAACAATGATAATTTCTGGCTCTGGAAACTACATTCAGTTCAGTGCCTGGAAACAAAAACTAAGCAGAGGGCTAAAATAAACATAATACTATCAGCCTGGCTTTCCCTTCCCCACTGATGTGTGGCTCTAATGTGAGGTTCCAGGAAACTCACTATGTTTGCTCTAGACAGATGTTTATATGTGTTTCGATTCTTTCAAACCTAGTGATATGGAACCGTGAAGAAAAAGGAAGCGAAGAGCTGACCACTTAAGAAATTAAAATCAAGCTGTGAATTTTGAGGGATGTACTTTCTATAGACACATTCACCTTTATGGACATTTATTTCAGGTACTTAGACTTTATTTTTGGTATTTTTAGCTGATGCAGATAGGAAATTGAACTGGGCATCAGAGAACTTGAATTCACTTTGCCAATAAAAAGTGTATAATGTAAGTACTTTGCCTCCCATGATCCTGTTTCTCTTTCATTTTCAGCTAATTTTCAGCTAATCAAGTTATTAAGGAGATCCATCAAGAGGCTGAATATTAGTGGTCTTTGAAAATTACAGAATACCATTCAGCAAGTGTTTGAATTTGACTAAGTAAATTCAGTACTTTATTGAAAAATCAATATTCTTGCTTGACCTTGCTACTTATTTTATGCAGATATACATTATCAAGTTTTGGTAATGATTTAACCAAATTCCATCTCAAACATATATATGTGTGTACATATATACATATGTGTATCTATTGTTTGTTTGTTTGTTTGTTTTCTGTGGTGCTAGAGATTGAACACAAGGACCTTGTACATGCTAAGCTAGTGCTTTAACATTGAGCAATATCCCCAGTCCCCAAATATATTTTAAACAAACAGAATTCATTTACATATTGGCTGTGTTCTAAGTTTATTTTCTAAAGTATATAATAGAAGTTAATTCAAGCAAATACATCTCCAAAGCAGGTAATTATTAAACAAAATAAGAAATATCTATAATACCATTTATTTAATTTATTTATTTTTGGTACTGGGGATTGAACCTAGGGGCACTTAACCACTAAACCACATCCCTAGCCCTTTTCTATATTTTATTTAAAGAGAAGGTCTCACTGCATTAATTAGGGCTTCCCTAAATTGCTGAGGCTGGCTTTGAACTCATGATCCTCCTGCTTCATCTTCCCAAGATGCTGGGGTTACAGGTGTGAGCCACTATGCCCCCCTCTATAAAACATTTTAAATGAAAAGTCTGATGTTAAATATTGGTTTCTTTTAAAGCAAGGGATAAAATTTGCACCTGAATCCAGTCCACAAAATTTCTGTGCGCAGACAAGGAAGGCAAGGTATTGTGCTAGGACCTGCAGAGAGTGAGAAAATATAAGAAGCTGCATCTGCCCTTAATGATCTTAAAAGGACAAGATACAGGTAATGTAAATATATAATGAATTAATGAATTAATTTGTGTGTATAGCTGTACATATTAAATAATATCTATCAATGTGGCCATATGTTAACAGAGATGATCAGTAGTTAATCCTTCTGTCTAAAGAAAAGGCAGCATCAATTTTAAAGATGAGCAGATCTTTGAAATGGATTAACCCAAGGAGCTAAATAATGCTTTTATTACTGAGTCATGTTTAGCCAATGCCCAGTATATGATATAGTCTCTCCATGGCAGTGACAGTAAAATATTTCTAAAATTCTTTGAATGATGGGATATGATGATGCCCAGAAATGGGTTTTCCACGTCAAAGTGCAAGTACATTGCTCAGGAACGTCTGGGCACTGACTCTCTTGGCTCTTGCCCCCAGTACGAGGGTATGGTTCAGAAACAAGGAGAACCCAGTACTGTAAACATCCTCCTGAACTGAGGCTTTAAATGCAGAGAGTGTTTATGCCAATACTTCCTGACGAGGATGTAGAAGTAAGTATAGAGCCTGGAGCACTGCTGGAGACTAAGCACCAGGGTCTGACCCAGGGATAAGCCCACAATTAGAGTTGCCAGAAAAGGAATATAAAATACTCATTCATAGGATAAAGAACATAGTTAAATGGTGAACAGAAAAGGAGAATTTCACTAGAAAGTTGGAATATATTTAAAAAGTCAAATGGACCTCCTACAATGCTAAACATCTGAAAATATCTGAAACTAGGAATCCAAATGGATAAGTTATACAGCAGATTGGACACAGCATAACTCAGCCAGCCATTTTATTGATGGTTCAATCTCCAGTAATACTACTACTACTAATAATAAACAAAATCAAAGAGAGAATTAAGGGACGCTAAAAACAACTTTATGCTGATGAATTTAACAATTTGGGTAAAATGGGCAATTCTTTGAAAAATACAGCTGACCAAAGTTAGCAGAAGCAGAGATAGAAAATATGAATATTTCAGTAGGCATTAAAAAATTCAGCCCATAATTAAAAAATGAAAACTTTCCCAGAAAAAAAAGTCCTGGCTTTTAAGTTAAGATAGCTTACCAATGTATTCTCCCAATTCTTGCCAATGAATTAAGAAAAAATTAATGCCTGACTTTTATAATTCTGCAGGAAGAGAGAAAAAGGAGAATTTCTCAGAGTTTTAAAAAATTAGAACAGCATAATTTTGTTTTTGCACAGTGACCCTCAGAATTTATTTATTTTTAAATTTTTTATTCTTTTGTACACAAGTGGGGTACAACTTTTCATTTCTATGGTTGTACACAGTGTAGATTCACACGATTCATGTAATCTTACATATACATAGGGTAATAATGTCTGTCTCAGTCTACCATCTTTCCTTTCCCCACCCCCTCCCACCCCATTTTCCTCTACACCATCCAAAGTTTCTCCTTTCTTCTCTTGTCCCTCTACTGCCACCCCTCCCCCTGCCTCCCATTAAGTATCATCATCCAGTTATCAGAGAAAACATTTGGCCTTTGGATTTTTGGGCTTGACCCAGCTATCCTACTCCTCGGTTTATACCCAAAGGACTTAAAATCAGCATACTACAGTGATGCAGCCACATCAATGTTCATAGCTGCTCAATTCACAATAGCTAGATTGTGGAACCAACCTAGATGCCCTCCAATTGATGAATGGATGAAGAAACTGTGATATATATATATATATATATATATATATATATATATATATACATACACACACACACACACACACACACACACACACACACAATGGAATATTACTCAGTCATAAAGAATAAAATTATGGCATTTTCTGGTAAATGGGTGGAGTTGGAGAATAGCATAAATTTTATTTTAAAACTCTGAGAAGCTTTGTGAGAAAGAAAATTACAAACCTACTTTTCACATAAACATTCCTGAAAAATTCTTAACAAAATACTGTGAAATCAGATCCAATGATACTGTAAACTTAGGGGGCAGGTTAACCCAGATGTGCAAAGATGGTTAATTTGATAAATTGAATATTAATTTCTGATGAAAACATTAAACCAATAGAATTTTCTTAATTTGATCAAGAATATATATAAAATTTGTGTAGCAAGCATTATTAAAACGTCTCCCTAAACTTGGGATCAAGTCCAGGCTGTTGCCATCTTTATATGACACTGTAACTGGAGGTCTACAAGAGAAAGAAATGAAGGTCATGGAGACTGGAAAGCAAGAAGTAAGATCATTGTTTCCAGATAATAAGATCATGCCTAAACAAAAATTCTATGAATTACTCATATCTGTATATACCAACGATAAACAAATAGAAAATAAAACCTATTTACAGTCATATCCAAACACTCAAAACACCTAGAAATAAATCTAACTAAAGATGTACAAGACTGAAAATTATAAAATAGCATTGAAAAAAACTAAAGAGCCAAATAAACGGAAATATACACATGGCTATGATTAGAAGACTCAATATTGTAAAGATATTAATTCTTTCAAATTAATATGCACTTCCAGCAACCAAAATCAAAATCTGAGTTTTAGGCTTTCCTTTTGTTTTGTTTTCAGAAATTGACAAATTCTTTTAAACTTCATATGGAAATGTGAAGTGCTCGGAAGAGCCAAGGCACTCTCGAAGGACAGCTATGCAGGACTTGCACTGTGAGATGTCAGGAACCCTGATTACAGAGCTCCGATAGTCAAAATTGAGTGGAATTGGTGCAAGAATAGGTAACTGCTCAGTGGAACAGATCAGAGTCCAGAAGCAGCCCTGCACATATGTGATCACACAATTTATGTCAAAAGTGACCCTACAACATGGTAGGGAAAAGGGTGGTTTTTCTCAAAAAGTGGTGGTGGGCCAAGCGGATATGTAAATGGAAAAAGGCGTATTGACTTTTACTTCACACTACACACAAAAGTCAATTCCTGATGGATTGCAGAAATAAATTGAAAGTAAAACAAAGATTTTTGAGGCAAACACCTGTGTGAACTGGAATAGCAAAACCTCTTAAAAAGAAAATAAAACAAAAAACAAAACAAAACGAACAAAAAATCCCATGAATCATAAGAGAAAAAAAATGGGATAAACTTGATAAAACTGAGAACTTCTGTTCACCAAAAATGTCTGAATTGGCAATCTGCAGATGGGAGAAAATATTAATCTCCATATTAATTTGTGTATGTCACACACATCTATATGATTTAAAATCTCACAATCCAGAATATATAAAGTAGTTTTAGAGAGCGGGGTTTGGTGGTGCACACCTGTAATCCCAGAGGCTCAGGAGGCTAGAGACAGAAGATGATCTCGAGTTCAAAGTCAGCCTCAGCAAAACTGAGGTGCTAAGCAACTCAGTGAGACCCTGCCTCTAAATAAATACAAAATAGGGCTGGGGATGTGGCTCAGTGGTCCAGTGCCCCTGAGTTCAATCCCTGGTACCCCCCTCTGCAAAAAAAAGAAGTCTTAGAGTCAATAAGAAAAAGATGGACAGCTCAACAGCAAAATAGGCAAAAGACTCAGAAAAGAAGTAGTCTAAATGAGCATATGAGAAATTGCCCAAGTTCATTAATCATCAGGAAATACAAATTACAACTACTACCTACCCACTAAAATGACTGAGATGAAAAAATGGAAAACAGTAAGTGTTGACAAGGATGTGTGAGAAAAATGATATCTCATATACCTTTTGTGAGAGAAAAAATTAGAACACCACTTTTGAAAACCGGCAGTTACTGCTGGAGGTGAACATGTACATGACCCGTGGCTCAGAAAACACATTCTCAGGCATACAGGTCACCAACAACGCACAAAACATCAGGTGAATCTCCAGCATAAGCCACAGAAGCCAGACCCAAGAACCTTCGTTCCATTTGTCCAAAGTATAAAAAGAGGCAGAACTAATCTATGTGGTTAGAAGCCACACTGGAAGGTTAGCAACTGGAAAGGAAAACACAGGGAGCTTTGGGAGTGCTGGTAAATGTCCTGCTTCTTCACTTGGGTGATGGTTACTAGGGCACAGTGCCCTTGTTCTAATCCTCTTCCATGCCTGGCTACATATGTTGTCTCATGACTTCCTTTGCTGGAACTTTCTTTTCATCAGAATAGTTGCACAGAGCTCAATGTCTGCTTATAGAATTTCTCAGTTTATTTTCAATAAACATATTTATAATTATATTTGTTGAGGTTCTGCAAAATGCCAGCTTCTCATGACTTATTTCCAGGAACTGACTTCTCTTTCTAAGGAGTTCCTCAGTTTTCTGATAATGTCTTTCTTTTTTTTTTTGATCTTCAAAAGCATTTTTAATAAACAAACAATAATCAGAAAATATAACACAAAGGAACACCAATCTATAATACCAACAATTAGAAATAAATTTTATAACACATGTGTAAAACCAACATGAGGGAGACCTTTAACATATTTCCAAACATTGTGATAGGGTTTAAATATGGTTTGTCCCCCATTTGCTGAAGGCTTGTTATCCAATATAACAGTATTGAGATATTGTGGAACTTTTATTTTTTTTATTATTTTTTTTTATTTACTTATTGATTCATTGAACACAAATGGAGTACAGCTATTGTTTCACTGGTTGTACACAAAGTAGAGTCACACCATAGCATTCATGCATGTACACAGGGCAATGGTATCTGTCACACATTCTGTTATTAATTTTACCCCCCACCCGCCCCCACCCCTCCCTTCCCTCTATGCTAGCTATCTTTCCTCCATTCTTGCCATCTTTCCCCCCCATATTATGCATCATCATTCATTTATCAGAGAGACCATTCGGCTTTTGGATTTTTGGGATTGGCTGATCTCACTTAGCATAACAGTTTCCAACATCATCCATTTACCTACAAATACCATAATTTTATTCTTCTTTATGGCTGAGTAATATTCCATTGTGTATATATACCACAGTTTCTTTATCCATTCATCTACTGAAGGGCATCTAGGTTGATTCCATAATCCAGCTATTGTGAATTGAGCAGCTATGAACATTGATGTGGCTGCATCACTGAGGCAATCAGATTTTAAGTCCTTTGGGTATAAGCCAAGGAGTGGGATAGCAGGGTCAAATGGTGGATCCATTCCAAGTTTTCTAAGGAATCTCCACACTGCTTTCCAGAGTGGCTGCAC